>JARHVA010000199.1:5307500-5650000 GCA_037957365.1 Torreya grandis | reverse complement strand
ATATGTTCTCTCTTACTAAGGTGAGGACTCCCATGAGAGAAGAAAACGTGTCTAAAGACCCAATTTTAGTTCTTTAAGCCCCCATGACATGTTTGAGAAATTGATGGAGGATATGCAGGAGAAATTTTATCTCCTTGAAGCATAAGTGAAAATTTCATTCCTAGTTGGCCTAATTTGTCAAGTTAAGGATTCTCTCTTGTATCTCTTCTCAATACTGGGAAAAGTGGTGGAGACTCAGGTTGGATGTGAGATGCATATTATGAGGACCTAGGCCTCTTTAGAGAGGATCACGTTATTAGAGAGAAAATGTAGGAAGCTATAATTCATAGTAAATAAGGCATGTTATAAAATTTGAAGTTTATACCCACTTCAAACCTTAGCTTGTACCAAACATATGCTATGAATATGAGGGTAATAATTGAGGAATAAATATCCCTAGTGTTGACTATGATGAATACTATAGAGGAAGGTAGGAAGAATATATTGAAATACTTTAAGGAGGTAAATATCTCAATGTTATTCCACCCAAATGACATTCTACTAGACTAGGGAAAATTTAGAGTCCACCTTGGTCATTTTGACCAAGTTATGCAAAAGAAGGTGGCAAGGGAAAATAAGGATGGAACCTAATATTTGCTCAAAATATCAAACTAATCCACTAAAAATATTAACAAAGTGTCAAAAATAAAAGTGGCTATGTCATCCCCACTCCAAATCTATAAAATATTGGTGGTCCAATCAGAAGTCATCTTCTAAGAGCCTCCAATGAACCTATCTAAATTGGATCAAGAATTCAACATCATGGTAGTAGCATTAGTAGCCATGGAAATAAAGTCCAATATGATAGGAGTTAGATCATCTATAGTTCTACCATGCATCAATTATGTGGGCCTAAGTATCTAAAAATTAGAAGTAATGAGTTCCACCTCATCTCATAGTAGCTTCATCCCCTTGGGTTACTCTAGAAATTATTAGCTAGAGTTATCAAAATTTCAAGCTTAATAGTGGCAACCCTATGGGTATCCTTGTGGGATTCCAATGACTTGGTATAAATGGTCATTAGTAAGTCATCACTTCATAACAATATTATACAATAATGATAGAGATAAAACCATGTAAAAATACCCTAGTTTTACTTAGAAGGATAGTGGTGGTGGTTGTTGTAATGGTAATATTGTAATTATAATCTTAACCTTAGTTATAACCCTGACGTGATTTGAAACTTGTATATGGTGATCCTTGATATGCAATGGAATAGAATACTTTTTATATTGAAACACCTCTTATAATCTTGTTATGGAAATAAATAGTACTACTACTCTTTTTCTTGATTTTTGCCCATCATTTTCTATGATGAATAACTTATGGAATGAGTGAATTATTAGGATTAGCTTTACTATGATGTTTTTAGATATAACTATGTGCCTATTCAAACACCCTAGTATAACAATCTCAATGCATACACCATCATGTGATAGAACTGATGGGAACCAATTTTAAGCTATGTGCTTCAGGTGAGCATGTGAGATAATTTATGGGATATACTATTAGATTAGTATGGGTTGATGTTGGGTCCTAAATTTTGTATTTTTTTAGAATAATAGTTAGAATTTTAGATGGATGTTCATATTATTTTTATCTTATTTAGAATGGGCATGTGACCTTTTCACACAAGATTGGAATACTATCAACTACATCTTAGTAGTACTCTACTAAAGAATCCCCTCAATTTTGTGTTATAGAATATTGGTTAGAAAGTGGGTGTTCATATTATTTTTATCTTGTTTAGAATGGGCATGTGTCCATTCTACATAAGGATTCTCAAAGAGATCTTGAAATTTGCTATATGTTATGTAATCCTTCTCCCATCATTAGAGAATTTACAAAGGTCATTCTCAAGGTTTTAATGTAGGTCATGTGTGACTCTAGGAACATTTAGGTCATGTGTTACAAACTATAAGTTAGAAAGTGGATGTTCATATTATTCTTACATTGTTTAGAATGGGCATATGCCCATTCTACACAAGATTAGAATACTATCAATTGTAAACATTTTTTATGTTGTGTAGAATGGGATCAATTGATAAAATTCTTATTAATATCTCATGTAAAAGCAGATACAAGCCCATTATAAAAAAGATATAAAATATCATCTCCATTTAATTACAATTCATTATAAATACCAAATAAAATAATTCAAACTTAATATTAATAGACATGATATAATATAGATTTATAATAGAATTAATTCCAAATGGGCATGTGGACATTAAACAAAAGTCAAATATTATTATTAATAATTGGCCAATAATAATGTATGCTTATGTTTTATCAATCCCATGACAATACTTTATAGGTTTAAGTAATAACCATACATTCAAAAAAATTATGATATAGTAAGTAATATATCTAAACAATATGTTTTTATATGGTTTACAAACATGTCCTATTTCAAATGTCATCATGATATCTTTAAACTGACAAATTATGACTATAGTTTTTCAACAAGAATTATAATGGTTGTTGTAGGTAGTGTTCCCTACCAAGAAATTATAGTTATTAAAAGCGTATTAGACTGAAATAAAAGAGATGAGGAGTGGTTATAAATCTACTCTCCAGCTAACTATTACAATGACCTCTAGTTGTTTCATTCCATGCCAGGGTAACATCAAGTGATTGGGGTAGTGTTAAATATGAAATACATTTCAGATATGAAACAAGGGTTCAGGGGGAGAACATAAACACCAAAGAATACTTATGCCAAATAATTCAACTGGAGATAGGGGTTCTATCATATATAAAAAGTGGCATGGTTCATTTAGAAAAACAAAATAAAGATTCTTTCTTTCTTACAATTAGAAAATTAAACCATCTAAATATGGAGACACCATTGAAGTGGAAACCAATAAAAATATTTGTAGTAGAAACAAACTAACATCCATAAGAATTTTTAAATATGCATTCACTTCATCTATCACCCACCACTTGAATATGGATAAAGAATTGGGGAGGAAAAAAATTCATTTGAAAATGTTTACAAATTTAAGGTAGAAACTATTGTCAAAGCTAGAAAAAGAAACTTCAGTATCACAAATCCAAGAGCCAAGGCCATCTATAAAGGAGAAAACTCTATTGAAATAAGCTAAAAAAGAATTTAATAAAAATGAATCTTCAAAATCTAAAGAGATTCAAATTATCTTACTAAATAAAAAATCATTTAGGATTGGATTCAAACACTACCACCAAGCTTTTCTTCAATACTAGTACAATCCTTTGATCTAGCTAGTGCTGATATACTAGTTAGCTCAATGTTGTGTAATATTGTGCCTCCTTAATGGGAGATAATATTACTTCCATTCATAAAAATAATTGGTTTCATCTTGGACATTTATCTTAATAATTAATTTCATTATCTATAGATTAACTTCTACATCATCAATGGACAACATACCATCAAAATTATGAAAATTATTCTATAAAACTATGAGTTTATACATTTTCATTATAGATTAAAATAAAGGTCAGTTCATATTATTTATATCAAATCCATAAAAATTAGGTAATCAGTATCTTAAAATAAAAAAATATGGCTAATAAAACTTGGGTTTCAACACACTTTGTTAACTAATTGTTAAAATGCAGGGCATTGTGGATCATGAAAAAAATACCACAATGCTCTGGTTCAAGAAATAAAATATAGATAACTAGAAGATAATTTAAATATTGAATTTAGTTAAGCTAATAATAAAATGAATAATTTTATTTTTTTTGTTTAACTACTCTATATGCCTAATTAATGTAATTTGATTTCATGTTTCCATACAAGCATTTGAAGAAGAGATTAAGAATATTTTTTGAAAATAAAATGTGGACAAATCCACAAACTTACTAATAATCTAGAATTTCTCATTCTTCTTGATGATATATGGGAAAAATAGGTTCTATTTTTTGATCTCTACACAAATAGTGGGTTGGATTGCATCCCTAAAGACATAGTGACCTAGATTTCAAGCCAAATTCATTGGATAAATTTACTATAGTTTTATTTAGAGGCACATGAGTTATGTTTGAATAAAAAATAGATGTTCTCATAGATAAAGTTATGAGTGGACATGTTTGAATAAACATGAGTATTTAACCTAGTGTGAAAGTATAAAATTTAAGTGCCTATTATAAAAGAGTGAAGGAGATCAGAGTCTCAAAGTTGAAAATTATAAACTATTTGAATTCACACATTTTTGAATAAGTAGCTATTCTAGGGTGCAATGCATCAAATGTGAAAGTAAAATTTCACATACATGAAAATAACTTTATTCAACTATGTGAGTAATTTGAAAATGTAAAAAGAAAAAGAAAAAAATCAAACAGGGAAAGGGATCTAGACAATAACAAAAGATAATATGGTGATATCAAAGGATTCTATCAACCTCCTGGAACTGCATGTATCATTAGTTACAAAAAATTCTCTACCGAGGGAGGAAGATAATTATGAGTTCATATATTAGTGTGATTTTCCTTGTATATTGGGAAAAACATTGGGAGTAGTATAACACCATATTTTTCTTGGTCTACAGGTGGTTATTGTATATTTTTACAATGTTGTCACCAATGTAACATAAAGTGATATTACAGATCTACTCTCTTGCATTCAGTCTAGTTCAATGAGTTGTGTTTGCATATTTATTATTCCGATGTTTAAAGTGTACTTATTTCATAATTTTATACACATCTACATGGAAAAGGATTAAAAAAAGAATGAAATCATTTTTGAAGCATGTTATAGGACTTTCAATGAAGAAGGTGGGTTAGAGGGACTATCACTGGTATTTATCATTTTTGATGTGCATGATTCAAAAGATAGAGTTGATGAAGAAGTTTAAATATAACTTGACTATTCACCACTAAGAACTTGGACATTATGAGGCTAAATTATATTGGGATTGTTTTGTAAGAGAAACCTTTCAAAACTGAGATATTTATCCAGTTTTGGGAGAACATTTTATCAAGATGTAGCATAAACTCATCCCTTTTTATATTAATTTATGGAGGCACAAATGAGATAAAAATTAGCATATATTTAAACATGAGTTCACTAATATAAATAATGGAAAATACAAAGAAGGAGATGATGCTTGAATAATATAATAATTATCTCATGACACCCCCAGATATGTACATGGTTTGATAATAATTTATATCATAAATTTGTATAGTTACATACTAAATTATTTTTGTTTTAAAATTATATGTTTCATGTTGGTATAAATTTTAAATCCATTAAAAATAATGATTAACATAGATGATGAATAAAATTAAGACTCAACTTCATCTCAAGGGGAGATGAGTAAATAGTTAGAGGTCACAACTAAAAAATATGATGAACTTCAACAAAACAAGCATTTATCTATGGTAGATACATCAAATTTATTGGAACATGCATAGATAATTATCACACTTGGCTCATAAATAGGTATTAATAATTACTTAAATTAATATTAAATTATTGAGAAATTCATGACTATCCCAATACAGTTGGTTTGATTATGTTTCCCAAGCATTAAATAATTATAATTTTAAAATTTTATGTAGATTTTAATGGAGATGATGTACAGTATGTGCAAATTCTTAAGGATGAAGGTAGAACATTAACTAGCATATTACTATAATAACATTTTAAAATAAATTGAATGTCAAAATTCTTATTGTCTATTGTGACTCCAAAAAACATTGTCTTGTTCTTGACTTAGAAGGATTGTTAATTCAAAAACATTCTTTGAAAAAGAGTAATACTCCATGCCAAGTAACCAACAAAAATATATAGCTAAGAGGAAAGTTTCCCTAGTTTTTAATGTTTGTGTATTTATAGTTTCAATTAGAATTTTGGTTTTTGTCTGATACAAATGCCAATGTATAAAAAACTACAACAAAAAACTGTAGGAATATCTATTTTGTTTTGTTTTAAAATTACAAAAAATGTCATAGTTTAAAAAACTTATACTAATTGTTAAAGTGGATGCATGTCCTTTGTTTTTTGAGGTTTTGAACATTAAAAAAAAAGTAGGAATATTTATTAAGAATTTAGACATGATTTAGAAGGAACCTATTATTCCTTTTAATTATGAAAGCATTATTTCAATCAACCACTTAAATGAAGGTGTACATAAAGAAAATTTTATCATTCTAATGAAGATTTTCTATGAAATAGAATTTACAAAGGTAAAATGACTTGTGGTGACATTATTTACAAAATAGCCTTGATTGGAGATGTAGATGATGTAAGATTGTTTTTGAAAAAATATATGACTTTATGTGTGACAAGTGTTGAACTAGGGAAATAAAATGAAATTGAGTTTACACTATTTATATAAAATAAATATTGTGAGTGTTATTCAATTTACAATACTATCCATTGTTAATACCAATTCTTAGATGTTTTCATTCATATTTGGCTCAAATCTCAAATAGAATTTTAAAATATAATTTAAATTTAATGAATAATATTTTTTGGTACTTTTACAACATTTTGTATAGATTAAGATTGTACATTTTTTGAATCAATCATGATTTGTTGATAAATAGGTACCATTTAAAAATTAAATTTTGCCCCAAGAATTTTTGTTACTATGAGATTCTTCCCAAACATTTTTGAAACTATGAATTTATCATATTAACTAAATCTTTAAAATACATTCTAAGATTAAAAGTTCAACATAAACTATTGTGCAATGGTGTCAAGAATTTTATTTGAAAAAAATATCAATAATTGGTCAGTTATTGAAAAAGAATTCTTGTATTAGTTTACTATTTTAGATATTATCATTCCACTTGAAATTTATTGATATTAGGATTAGGAGTGCTATTCAAGGTTTTAGGGGCCACTGAATTTAAATTATGGAAGAAACACATAGAATTTTCATATTCATGCTACCAATACTTCTTTCATACATTTAACCTTGAATTGTTAAAGATTGAAAATAAATATTTTGGTATTGGGTTGTGGTTTACGTAGTTTAAATAAAGATTAAAATGTTATTTCATTCAACATTTTGAATAGTTACAAAATATGGAATTTGTTTTTACATGGAGGATATCACAGTGCAAAATTAGTGACAAATTTACTATATTAAAGAAAGGAAATATTATGCCAGTATAGACTAAAAACATACAAAAGTTTTTAGACAAGTGTACAAATAACACATTATTCATAGGTGATAAAACCTGTGAACATAAGATTGTAATAAGGGGAGATTAGTATGGTGTTAATGAATGAAACCGAATTCACAACAAAACACATTAATGATAACACCTCATGCCTATCTCAAGGGGGGAAAATAATGAACAAAACTAAATGAAAAACACAAATATAATACAAAAGATAAAGGATATTTCACCTCGTTTGTATGCTCCAAATAGCTTATTGAAGTGGCTTGCTCGACTTATGCTCAATGAGTCTTCATCAAAAGAGATTTGGCTATATCTTCTTGTCCTTGGAACTAATGGATTTATGATGGATTTGTCTTGGCTCAATAATTATGAATGATAACATTACATCAATGTATTTTGAAATCATTTGGGCATTATAGCTTTACACTATCCAAGCTTCCAAATTATGAGTGTGAGGCCTTCTATTTATAGATTTTTTCAAATGATCAAAATGAACCTAAACTATCCATATCAAGATGAAGATGTGTGGCTAAGGATCCATTCAATTTTAGAGGCCAAATTCAACAAATGCCCTCATAAATATTTGGAATAGAGATACATATGAGGGAATTGATGAGGCATGGGGCTTAATACTAATATTTTATGCATTTATGGCCTATGGATGTCTTCCCAAAAAATGATATCATAGATGATGTAGTTATTAAATATCAATCTCCAAAAATAAATATTCAACAAGTTACGTGGAAAATTAACTTAATATATTTATTTAGATTAATTAGCCTTAATCATGATTTATCACTTTTGATGCAAATCTTGGCAATTGGTGCACAAATTAATCAAATTAGTTAGAATGCCATATTATTGGTTCAAAATTTGACTAGATTGAAATTGTAAGGTGATGTTAGATGCATTGGATATGTTATCCCATTTAGGATGTTGTCAACACAAAATAACAAAGGCATGTGTCTCACATAAGAAAATTGGTAAAAAAGAGGAATCTATAGCACCCAAGTGCAAAATTATCATTTTCAATCAAAGTGATCTGATTAAAGTTAGTTGTTTCATAAGTTATATTACCCCATTTAATGATACTCTAACCAAATTAAGCACTTGTATATAAAAAAATAAACTAATTTAATGTGTTTTAGTGTTTTAGGCCAAATTATGATAATTTGATAGAAATTGGTCAAAATCTTAGTTAGAGGTCATTGGTGGCTAGTTTTAGGTGTCTATAGTTTGCCTCTATTAGAGAAGATGTTGAAAACTATAGGAAAAACAATATATTCTCAAATAATGAGAAATGTCCTATATGTCAAAAGGAAGATGATGACTGAAGAAAAATATCCAAATGGTGTTTTAAAAGCCTAAGATGAATCCCCCTCGAGGGAGTGGTTATAACATATGTGGATGGATGGTCCCTAAAAAATAATCAAGAAGAAAGGTGGGATTAAATTTTGGTTGAGAGTAATCCAAATGAGAAATGCTTACACGCATTGATTTAAAAATGGGATCAATTTGCCCAAAGGTGGTTATAATCAAGAATAGAAGTTAAAATAATGATTTGCCTATAAGTGGTTATAATCATTAAGATGACCTAGATTAGATAAAGATGATGTTTGATATGGTTATGCCCTAGTAGGGTAGATTAACAAGCATGACTCAAGGATAGAAATTGCTTCATAGATTAAATATGAGTGGGTCTAAACATAGATGTGATGGTCTAATGACTAAAAAATCCACAAAAAACTAAGTATATGAGGATACACAAAGTGATGAAAGGGATAAATAAAAGAATAAGATTTGATCATTAGAAAATATGTAGTTATACCTACTAATGAAGAGATGCTCATCCTTATTAGAAATAATACAAATATAATAGTCAATGGGTTAATTTGATCAAGATGGGTGAAAGGATTTGCCAAGGTACAAAGGAGAAAATTCTATGGCTCCATTACTTGTAGACCTTCTTGAAGATAATTTTTGTTTTAGCACATGATGGTATGCATCATGATAGAACACCATGAAGACTATCCTAAAATATGCACAAGGACTGATTCCCAATCTAATAAACACTTAAAAATAATGCATCAATGATAAAAACCATGATAACAATGTTGATGTATGAATACAAATAGACTCAAGAATAATGAGCTTAAAGAATCACCAACCAAATGCATATAAATTGAGTCGATGTGAAAATGCTAAAAAAACAAATATGCAATCAAATTAACAAACAAAGAAACACACATAAAGAACAAAAATAGACAAACAACTTAAAATAAATAAATAAATAAAAATCTTGAAAATAAAAGCAAAATAAAACATCCTAACAATGACCATGCCCTAGGAGCACAAATCGAGGATAACTGACTGGGCTTAAACAAGACAAATATTTTTAAACTTTGAAAAATTTTAATGTTTTTATAAATTTGAGGTATCTTAACTTGTTAAAGAATGATAAGATACTTGCTTGTAAAATGGTGAGAGCATTTGGCTTAAGTTGATTGTAAAATAGTGAGAGTACATGGAAAGGGGGACTGAGGTAACCTCAACATAATTTGAGCACAACCCACATATTCCCAAAATGACCTCAAGTCACAATAATTTTATCCACACAAAAGGTAGGGAAAAACCAACTAGATCCCAATAAGTTCTCAATTATGGCAAATGTCCAGTCAAATGAAAACAATAATGGTAAGGTGATGTGATAATGCATGATAACTAAATTTTTCCCCTAGTTTGCTCATAGGTAATTATAAATAGGATACAATATATCAATTTAATGATACTAATTTTACCATAGGTGGTTATAATTAGTATCAATATTGGTGAACACTGATTTGCCCTAGCAGGTGATATAATTAGGCTCACATTAACAAACATGATAGAAGATGGAGAATAAAATATATCTTATTAGATAAACTATCACACTACTTTCATAGACTATCATTGAAATAAATATTTGATTTATTATTGAAATTGATCATACTCCCCTCAAAAAAAGTGTAAGAAGAACCAAAGTAACCATGATCAAAACAAGATTGTGTAGGATGACTAAAAATAGGTTTTTTTCTAGATAGGAATGGGATGATAGGATGGCATGGTCTTGCTTTAGGATAATGATGGTTTTTGATATATTGGATAAAATGGTAAGAGGGTTTCCCCCAAGTGATAAGGTGATTAGATGGCATATGTGATAATGGAAAATGGATATGGTAAATGAAATGGTATGGTACATGTTTTTGGCTTGAGTGATTGTTGGTTTTTGATGTGTTTGGTCTAGGTATGGTAAAATGACATATGATTCTATTGTTCCTAATAAATTGAAGATGCACATCCTAATCAAAAAATAATAGAAAAACAATTTAATCATGTTAATAGATACCCCATACCTCATCTAAATAGCTGCTCTATCAAGAACTAGTTGTAGATTTGGATATAAATGATGTTGTTGTGATCTTCATTGGTTATTGATTCTGATTCCTTCAAAAATTGAGATAAGGTATATTTATAGCCTCTATAAAGGAAAGTGTGGATATGAATGGTAAATATGGATAAATATTAGATGATAGGTTTTATTGGGAAATGGAATGGTGGATGGTAACAAAATGTGTAATGGATGGGAAACAAATGAGGATTTGGATTTTTAGGCATACACAATGTTACTGATTTCTAATTTGACATAAATTTAGATGTGATAGAGCCTAATAATTTTGAATATTATCTTGATAGGACTACCATATTTTTCTATTATTTGATATTAAGACTAGTTACCATCTGATTAGGCTATAGATTAGAATCTGTATTTATTTGATTTTTGAGTTTGTCTTCATCAAGCAGTGAAGAAATTTTGTGCTCAGCTATTAGTGCCTCAAAGAGGTTTTAAAAAATGAAGTTGTCTTGATTGTCCTATATCACCTCTAATAAGGTTTCAATAATGAATATTGAATTTTTAGTTTGATTGTCTTCTAGTGCTTCCAAAAACGTTTTGCTAGAAGATTTTGAGTTTGAACTTTTATTATCTCCTAGCGCCTCTAAAAAGGTTTCATTAGGAGATGGTTCTTTGGCATGAATTTGGTCTTATCCTTCTTATTTTTATTCATCTAACATATCACCATGGATGTAGTTCAATAAGGTATGATTTTATCATTTCCAATCAACACTTGTAGGAGATGAAATGTTAATAACATGGCTATGATGGTTGGTAGTAATGGTATGTGGAATGATAATGGAATGTGAAGAGGTTGCATAATCCTTATAGAAGATACTAGGATAACTTGTGTTAATGATAAATTAATCATCCTCAAAAACTATGGAAGGATCACGAATGTATTCAAATTAGTCTAAAGGCATGCATAGCCAATGTTGTAACAACCATGAATGTATTTTGATTCTAAATATGATTCTAACTCCAGGGACTCTGAATCTGATTGTAAGACTGATGTTAATTCTATTTCTAATTCTAAATTTGATATTTTTTCAATAATATATCTTGACTCCAATATTTATTCTTTATATAATGTGGATACTACATCAATGATGTTCTATTGAATGTTTGGTATTGGATAAGTAACAACCTATGTTGACATAATGGGTTCCACAAAAACTAGTTTGTCAAAGTGAGATTCCTCAATGGTAGGAAAAAGGTCAAGAGATAACTCCTTAGAGACTATATTTTCAAGGGGAGGATATATAAAAATAGGCATATGTTCAAGGTAATGATTTGTCTAAAGGCATTTATAATCATAAATAATTGACTCAACAAAGATTGGCTCATTAGAGCAAGACTCCTCAACAATTGGTATATGATCAATAGGTGATTCATCATAGGTTAACTTATAACAAATGGTCAATTAAGTAAAAGCATCTCAGATAGGTTGGTTTTCTTGGACTTTGTTTCTAATATGTTAGAAAATACTAGTTTTGATCACAACTTGGTCTTTGAATGATTGGCTTAGTTGGGGTACTGATTGGATTGGTTGAGGTTTGGATTGGATTAGTTCTAGATGAAGAATGACCTATGGTTGAATAATGATATTGAATCATGTAGATTGATTGATCTCATGAGCTAAAGTATAAATCCCTAAAATGTTAAAAATGGGGTAGTTTGGAGCTTAATTATTTGTATAAGTCAAAGGACTAGGTTCTAGAATGACAAAGGGGTGTTGTGGAGCTTGATTGATCACACAAGCCAAAGGATGAGGTCTTGATATAGAAATGGTATGACATTGTGGAGCTTTATTTCTTACAAAAGCCAAATTATGAGGTCCTAGTATGATAATTTTGAGGTGTTTTAGAACTTAGTTGCTCACATAAGCCAAAGGATGAGGTCTTAGAAATATAAGGCTAGGGCATCGTGGAGCTTGATTTTTTGTATGGCCAAAGGATGAGGTCTTGGAATGGTAATGTTATTCCTTAGATATTGTGGAGCTTCATAGCTCATATAGTCTAAAGGAAGGTTAGTGATAGTTGATGATTAGATAATGAAAGGATGTTATGGATCTTCATTGCTTGCATAATCTAAAGCATCTAAGTCCTCTTGATAAACCATATCATCCCAATCTCAATTTAGATCATAAGCTAGTTCTTAACTATGTTCCATGTACTAATTATTTTAAAGATGGTATGGATCCATATCCCAAATAACATTATCTATAGTTGGGTCTTCAACAAATTCCTCACAAACCTCTTCATACCAATCAAGGTATCAAGTTGGATCATAAGCAGGTGTTTGGTTATAATTAATTTATGTGGCCATTCTATCATAAATTGGATTGTACATGACTCCACCATAGGTGTAGCTAGACATATCCACTTAAATGATGAAATATCTAGAAACAAAAAGGCTTAGAGTTTTGTAAACTTTGAAAAATAATGTTTAAAGGATAAAAGGTTCAAACTTGGTCTAACTTGGTTGAAGGTGGAGTTGTATCTCCAATGTGGTCTAAAAATGGAGTTGTATCTCCAAAATAGTTAATGTTAAAACTTGGCATAAAATAATTTTATGTCAAATGTCTAATTTCAAATTTCATACACACAAAAGGTCAAGCAATGAATAAAAATTAGTATGTCAAAGTCTAGGCCAAACTGTTCTAAACAAGATCTAAACTAGGAAAGGGAAAAGTTGAGTTTCTACATATTTTTTCCAAACATGGAGTCAAAATATAAGCTCAAAAAACATGATCTTCTAGGACTTTTGGCCAAATGTAACATCAAAATCTAGACTTGAAACAAAAGATGATTTAATTTGATGTAATTTAACAAGTTTGGAACAAATTTGACATATATCTGACACACATAATTAAACATAAGCATGATCTATTAGTATAAGACATAATGCAAAAGGCATTTGGAGAAAAGACTATGTTTTCCTAAATAAAGGCACAAACAATGATGAGGATTAAGCTCTGTGAACAAACAAGCAATAGAAATAAGGTTCTTTGAATAAACAAGTAGTAGTTTTTAAATTTGGGTAATCAATTTAACTGAAGTTATGCAACCCAAAATAAAAATATATATGTATCAACCCCTACAAAGTGAGGCTTAAACACAAATCAATCAATGTTTGGATTTTAACTTGATAAGGTTAATTGAAAACTCAATGTTAAAGACTAGGATTTGATTGACCAAACAAGCTAGACAATATTAGATGGCATGATGATGCAAAATAAGGATTCAAATGGAAGATATGACATGGTTTTAAATAATGGTTTTTGACACAAGGTAAAAATGAATTGAGCAACATAATAATGTTAGCATGCTCTAATGATGTGATCAATGTTTTGTTTTAAAGACTTAAAAGGCATAAATTGGATAATGATTTGGGTAGCATAATGGTATCCATATCAGTTAATTAACATACACACAAATAAGTTTAGCAAAAATTGAAAAGTTCAAGTGTGGTGTAAAATGGCCAGCATAATGCCTATTTAGACAAAAGAGTGACATAAATTGGTTTGGACATGGCTATAAACAAAACACATTAGTTTTAGGCTATAAACACCAAGCAATAAAATGACAAAATATAAGTAAATAATCTAAATTCTTATCAAGGGTATGGAAAAGTGGGGTTGGCTAAAACTAATTGGTTTTTGATGATTCTAGATGGATCAAATATACAATACTTTCATGTCAAAATTCAAGAGAAGCAACACATCAATTGGGTCTATAGTACTTTTCTTATTGTAAAAAGGTCTTACCCTTTTTATAACCACTACCTATGTCACTCGCTTAGTGTAGTGTGATGTGTAATGTGATCAAATGCCCCAATATTAGCCCTAGTAATAGGATATGGTTTAACCACTCAAACTACCATCCTAATGGGGTGATCGCAATTTATATACCCCCCATGGAGAAGGGTTGAAGATGATGCTGGGAGATGAAACCTTAGGTCAAATATTTCATAAATAAAATATGGGAGGTGATAAAATCCCCCTCACAAGCCAAGATACATGAAATAAAGACTAAGTAAAATAAATTTATGGCTGTTTCTAGATCATCCAAGCCATGCAGGTCTTGGGGAGACCCTTCACAATATCTCTTTTATGCCTTTGGACTAAGGCAATTTGTAATTAAGATGGTGATTTTGATCCCATAAGTTACCTATCGGGAATTATGAGAGAGAAAAAATGCACACATTCCTTTTTTCTCAAACAAATCTAACTAAACAAACAATGATAATAACTTGCAAAAAACTTTGAAATGAGTTCAATTTTAAAAGCACTAAATGAGATGTTTGGTGGTGTTCTTTAGCCCCTTGGCTTTAAGTTGCATAGTTTTTGAAAAACAAGCATAAATACTATCAAATAAACATCTAAGTGTTTTCTTAATCTCCAAATTAAAGTTAGTAATCCTTTTTAAGCACCCAAAAAGATGTTTAAAAGACCATAAATACTGTCAAATAAGCATCTAAGTATTTTCTTAATCTCCAAATTAAAGTTACTAATCCTTTTTAAGCACCCAAAAATAGGTTTAAAAGACTAGATTAAGCTTGTTTTGATCACTTTTTAATTAAACCCTATAATAAAATTATCAACATGTTGTTTAGCTTAGAAGCTATATATTCAAATGAAACAAATAACTTTGAAAATCGATCTTTTGGATTTGGATGACCTATCAACCCAAAGGCAAAACCTTAAGAAATAAAATGTGTTAGATTAGACTTGGTTAGCAAAAATCTCAATAAAACCTACAAGGTAAAGATTAGATAAAGAAAACATATGAATGATGATTAGAATCACTAAAAAGGTTTGATATACTATTTCAATATTTTATGAAAAATATATGAAACTTGAACCTAAAATAATAACATATTCTAAAAATTTAGGATAAAACATGTGGTTTAAAAAAAAGTCATCAAATAATAAAGGCTATATGACCCCAAACCAAGCTCTGAAATATGGCTTATTAGCTTGCTGCCCTACACAGTGACCACTGATGGTTTTGAGATGCACATAGTCATAATTGATGGTTATATAAGACCACTGATGGTTATATATGACCACCAAATGTTAGTTAATGATATTTTTTGATTATAGAATACTATCCATGGTCTCTGTGTAAACCTATGAAGATGAAATACAACCAAACAAAGTTAGAAAATCAAATTTAACAAGTTTAAAGCATTCAAATCTTAATTTAACACTTGTATATTTATCTTATTGGTATGTATGATGCATTAGGTCCCATTTGGAGTGCTATTTGTGAACATAGTATTTCAATAAGGGGAGATTAGTATGGTGTTAGTGAATGAAACAAAATTCAAAACAAAACACACTAATGCTAACACCTCAAGCCTATCTCAAGAGGGGAGCATAATGAAAAAAAAAAATGAAAAAAAAGTAGAATGCAAAAGACAAAGGACATTTCACCTCCCTTGGATGCTCCAAATATATTGTTGAAGTGGCTTGCTCAGCTTGTGCTCAATGAGTCTTTTATAATGGAGGTTTGGATATCTCCTCTTTTCCTTGGAACTAATGGATTTATGATGGTTTTGGATTGGCTTAACAATTGGGCATGATAACATTACATCAGCATTTTTTGAAATCATTTGGACATTATAACTTTACACTATCTAAGATTCTAAATTATGAGTGCGAGGCCTTCTATTTATAGATTTTTTCAAATGATCAGAATGAACCAAATCATCCATCTTCAGATGCATATGTGTGACTAAGGATCCATTAAATTTTGGAGAACAAATTTAATAAATACCCTCATAAATATTTGGGAAAGAGATGCATTAAAGAGGTATGGGAGGGCATTGATGAGGCATGTAAGGGCTTAATCCTAATATTTTATGCTTTTATGGCCTATGCATGTCTTCCCAAGAAATGATATCATAGATGATGTAGTTATTAAATATAAATTTACAAAAATAAATATTCAACAAGTTACATGGAAAATTAACTTAATCTCTTCATTCAAATTAATTAACTTTAATCATGATTTATCACTTTTGATGTAAATCTTGGTAATTGGTGCACAAATTAATCAAATCAGTTAGAATGTCATATAATTGGCTCAAAATTTGACTATACTAGATTTGGAAGGCAATTTGAGATGCATTGGATATGTTATCCCATTTAGGATTTTATCAAGACAAAATAACAAAGCCACATGTCTTGTGTAAAAAAATTGGTAGAAAAGAGCAATCCAAAGCACTCGAGTGTGAAATTTTTATTTTGACTCGAAATGATCTGATCAAAGTTAGTTGTCTCATAAATTGTATTACCCCATTTAATTATAATTTGACCAAAATCTACATGTGTATATAACAAATTCAACTCATTTAATGTGTTTTAGTGTTTTAGGCCAAATTATGATGCTTTGATAGAAATTGGTCAAAATCCTGGTTGGAGGTCATTGGTGGCTAGTTTTAGGTGTCTATAAAACCTATTTTGTTAGTGAACAAAAATAATCCTTTTTATTTAGATTGCTTTGAAGCTAGTAATTTGATGGCACACTACATCCTGATAAGAAAATATCCACACTTATATACATGGTTAGATCATTTGGGGTCACACCAAAATATGTGCCACTCTTTAAAAACATACAAAAGAATAACCAGGGAATTTTATTGAGTTGTCTTGCTGCTATTACAAAAATTGTATTAGTTACAGTAAGTTATGTATACAAACTCAATAATATTTGGTTAAAGTTTATAGTGAGAGATGTAATTATTTTGAAATAAAAAAGTTATTGGTACAAGTTATAAAATATTACTAAGATGCATATTTATATGGAAGTTGATTAATTTTATGGTTGATATTTATAATATTTTCTATATCTATAAAAAAGGCAATTATTTTTATACATATAAATAACTTTGTTATCCTATTAAGTTGACTAATTGATAGTAACATATTTTAAAATGGTGACTTTAGTGTTGGGATCTTTTCCTATAGTCTATCATGATTTATTATAGTCATGAAACTAAAAGAATAAGAAGTATAATGAGCTAGTACACTATCAAATCACATGAAAAATGAAATATCTCATCACAAACCGATACTAGATTCACACTTGAATATTCTCCTATGATACTTGTGTGAACTATTCCCTAACCATCTACACATTTGTCCAAGTCATTTGCTATTATCTGAGTATTGTGCCCTTAGTTCCTCTAAATTTTATTTATCTTTATTCCTCATGATTTTATTCTTCCATGCCAATGCCTTCCATGCTACATCTCTCTTGTGCCTTAGATTACTTCCATGCCTATATCTTCCATCCAATCATCAAAAAGTACTAAGAATAAATTGGTAGAAAATTTGGGGTTAAACACAATCTATAATCTAAATCAAAATTTCACTCTCATATTGATATATTTTGATAAAATTTAAATCAAGCCAAACCTAAACAAAGATGACTATTTTGATAAAATTTAAATCATATCCTCTCTAGATAAAATGAATGATTTATAGAATAGTCATTGGGAATAGTAAAAAAGAACTAAGAATAAATTGATATAAATTTTGGGGTCCAACACTTAGTGTACAATTTAACTCAAATTTCTACTCCCATCTTGATCTATTTTGATAAAATTTAAATTGAGCCAAACCTAAACAAAATTGACTATTTCAATGAAATTAAATCATATCCTCTACATAAAATGGATCATAGAATAGCCATTGGGAAAATCATCTGCATCACTATTCTTATTTCATTTAATCCTATTAATTGATCATAATATTATCAAATTGATAATAACATTGTATCTTATTTATGTGATATGTAGTAGTTTCTTATGGGATCACATTATTCTTTACAAATTGTATATATTGGTTTTGAATTCACTAGCATTTTGAATTGAATACATTAAGTTTTCTAATTTTCCTGAATTAATGGCAATATTAACTTTTACTCCCTTCCCTTTGGGATATGTTTTTTGATTTGGAGTCCCAAAGACTTTGTGTTTCATGGAGTTCTTGTCTCATGGATGTTATTAAAATATCTACATATGATTCTATTTATCTTTCTACTTTTCATATTTGAATTTTGCATGTATATTGCCAATTTCTATGACATTTCCTTCCATGTGGATTTTCCCCTTTCTTCTAGGTGATTTTCCAACTTAATTTTACATATATTATTTTTTTTGATTTTAGAATTGGAACTTATGTTTTCACCATTTGCCTTTCTATATATGTCCTATGAACACATGGTTATATGCCTCTACTCTACTAGTTCCTAGTTCTTAGCTTAATATGATATGTTCTCATGGTCCTAACTTGATGCAATTATAACACTTTTCATGATCCCAGTGTTCTATTTTCTTGGATATCCCTACTATGAAATTTGGATATGTCAATCTCTGAGTGAGAAAGATCACAATGTTAGGATAAATATGTCATTGCATACCACTAATCCATTTGTGATTGATGGGATGATGCCATGTGTCATCCTATCACTACTTGATTTACCTTATTTAACTTAGGCATTCTTAGAGTGATGAAGACACACATCATGATCTAGGCAGTCTTCTCACCTGGAGCTTAACAAAATTTGAAATTTGTTATGTTAGGCTCCAAGTGAGTAGGATTGTGACATTTGGAAAAATATCAGGGGTAAAAATAGCATACTAGTAGTATTTAGCTCAGCTAGCATGTGCTCAGGTGATCAAGATTGTGACACTTGATGAAATCTTTGTGCTCTACTTTCCCAAGAAAAATATTTTTTTATAAGTTCATGAAAGCCATAAATTAGTGGTTAGATGACAGCTGTCATATTAAATTTAAATACCAAAATAGATTTCTACCTTTGATTTTGTTTCCAAGTCTTTTGGATGAATGGGAGAATACTACTAATAAATTTGGATGAGTTTGGTAGGTGTTTGTATGTCAAATGGGCATTATTGATAGTACTCCACTAAAGAATCCCCCAAAATTGTGTTACATAATATTGGTTAGAAATTGGATGTTCATATTATTATTTATCTTATTTAGAATGGGCATGTGCCCATTCTACCCAATATTGGATTAATATCAATTACCAAAAATATTTATCTTAAGATTTTTGATTTTTCATAGTCTATAAGATTGAAATTATGATTTCTAGGAATAAACTATGCATATACTTATTTGGATCAATGAATTTAAAATAAATAGTGTAATTAGATATCCACATACTCCATTGTGTCAGCATCCAGGTGAGTGGGATTGTAAAATTTAGTGAAATTCTGAGTGTAAAATTGGCATATTGATAGTATTTAGATTAGTTGGCATGCACTTAAGTGATTAGGATTGTGAAACTTGGAAAAATATTGGTGCTCCAATTTCCAAAGAAAATAAAAAAATTTCATAAGTACATGAAGGCCATGGATTAGTGAGTAGATGACACCTATCATATTAAATTGAAATACCAAAATAGAGTGCCACCTTGGCTTTTGTCTCTAGGTACTCTAGATGAATGGGTGAGCATTGCATGGTAAATTTGGATGAGATGGTAGGCATCCATGTGTAAATTGGGAATTAATAATAACACTCATACGGATAATTTTCCCAAGATTTTGTTACATAATATTAGTTAAAAATTGGTCATTCATATTATTTTTATCTTATTTAGAATGGGCAAGTGCCCACTCTACACAAGTTTGGAGTAATATCAACTACCAAAAGTATTTATCTTAAGATTTTTTAATTTTTTATAGTCTATAAGATTGGAATAGGGTTATATTCAGGCCCTCACCCATATAAACACATTAATAAATTAATACATTTTATAACAAGTATATTGGAGGAATTTACTATCAAGGAAGAAGATATCAACAACTTGATTGGCCTCCACAAAATAATGATTATGATATCAACAACTTGAGAAACTTAATTTTATAGAGAAAATTATTGGTTTCAAGATTCTTTGAACTCAAATTCTAATTGGGGAGGAAAATTACATCAATTTTTAATTATTGCATCAAAATGAAATATTAATTATTTAACCGTTATTTGAAAAATATATTGAATTATTTCAACAAACTAGAATAATATATACTACTAGTTGATTAATAAATTTAAATTCTAAAAACATTTAAACTAGAATCCATAAAATATGATATGTACTTCCAATAAATTAAATATTAGAATATGATAATAGCAAAATTGGAATCTAATATTTAAAATAATTGATACTGTAAAATCTAATAATAATAGTTTCAATTTTCAATTTAGACTGGAATATGTCCAAATTTAATAAAATGATGGTTTTTTGCATACACAAATATTAGATATTGGTTTTCAATCAATCATCAGTGGTTGTGGTATGAGTCAGCATCGAGTTACTAGCATTGTTAGTGCTGAGCAAAGGCCTGTGGGAGATGTTGATGATTGTTGGACATCATTTTGAGATGTATCATACATAGTACTAGAGCAATCACTTATTGGATAGATTTGGATTGATTATATATGAGGATAAATGTAGTTATATAGAACATTATCTTCTTCTACTTTAGTTTGGGGATGATTAGGGTGCTGATCAGTCAAAGATGCACAATGTACCAACTATAGTTGCAATAGAGTCTACTTGCATGACTCACAATTCATTTCTTCAATATTTATATACCCCTTTGGATCAGGGGGAGTTTGTTGGGATTATTTATGATCCAAAGTAATTTATTTTTTTATTATTTTGTTTAAGTTTTATTTACAGGTTGGTTTCACCCATTGGTGGTTAGTTTTGTAACCACCTTCTTCCTTTCATAATCTTTATATGCTTACATGTGTGCAAAAATAAAATTATGTTTTTATATTGAATATATTTTTAATAATTGCATTGATATTCCTCAAATTTATCCTAGCCTACATAGGCTTCTCATTTCTCTATTCTGTAAGCTTTATAAGATTACCTATGTGCAAAAATAAAACTATGTTTTTATATTGAATATTTTTTAAATAATTACACTGATATTCCTCAAATTTATCTTGGCCTACATAGGCTTCTCATTTCTCTATTTTTATAATGCTAGGAAATCTTTAGTGTGGTGTTATAATAATAATCTATAATAAATTCAATACATCTACCTATAAGGATTATTTGGATAATTTCATATGAAGTGGTTTTATTCTCTACGTAGGTAGTAGATAATGGGTGGTCGACACTATCTTTCATCTTGTTTATGATTACATCCTTGGTATCCACCTATATATTACCCTTGTCTCTAATAAAAAACCCAACATGGCTATTTATGACCCTCATATCATCCTTGTCACTAAGGGGGAACACCACCTATTATTTTTGGACATCATATCCCTCTTACATTCCTTGGGGAGAAGATGGAGCCCATCCTGATTACTGTTGTTGGGATACCATAGTGTTCCATGGATATTGATACTAAGGAGATGGAGAATTACATGCTACTTGGTACTAGGGAGACTACTAGGTCAAACCTACTAGGGCCTAGGGTTGATATTGAGGTGAGGTTGACACCCATCCAAGAACAACCTACATCATAATTTCTATGTCTACATTTAGACTTGGAATCCCTAGTTTTGTAGAGGGAATCTATTATGCTACTACTATGATGACATTCTTGGTGATGTATTCTTTCAATTCTTAGAGTGACCAATAATTTTTATCATCATGATTGTGTGAATTAAAAAAATTATAGTATCAAATTTGAGGTTGTTGAGTGTACTATTTTAAGAGATGACACTTCATAGTTGCATGCCCTACTAGACATGACAAATATCATAAAATTTTATCTTAACTTTTGGGAAATAATTCTTATGGTGCCCCTCTTTTCTACACTCTATATAATAGAGGCCTAACCTAGGCATTTTACTTTCATGGAGCTCATCCCTCTTGTATAAAACATCTATCTTTCCATCAGTTTTCATAGTAGCTTAGGCTATCTCCATAATCCTTTATTTTCTCCACATAGGGCAAAGCTACTTTAGCATCTAACTTGTTAGTGAACTATGTTTAAATAATGGGGAACCTAATATAAGGTCATAGGCCTTACACAAACCATGTGGCCTTATTTCTACCCTGAAATAGAAAGTCTACTCTATTTATTACATCATAAAATATGCAATCACAATCCCGTACTGACTCACTTGATTTTTATCAAATCTCTTTCAGGTCTTGGATTTTTTGACTCATACATTTATTCTTTTTGAATTATCCTATTAGATAATCTTTGATATCTTTTAAGCTTAGTTTAGAATCATCCATTTTATAGGTAAACTCTTGATATCTTCATATTAAGGTTCCTATGAACTCACACTTATTTATATCATCTATAATTAAATTTTTAATATACCATTTCATTTTTTAGGTTAGATATTTTTTAAGGTCAGTGGACCCATCACATGGTGTCAAAATGAATAAAAATCCTACATTGAGAGCCATGATTCCTATTCACACTTGAAAATGATGGTCATTGGGGACTATAATTTTCCAATGTCTTAAGATTTTTTGTGACCTAAAATACACCTCAATCAATTTATTCCTGTTTATAATTTTTTTGGTGTCTTCACTATATTTCCCAAATTTATCTCTAAAGGAATCAAACCACATTCTATATTTACTAGATTCTTCACTTTTTCTTATTTCTGTTGATAAACTAGACATGGGGGATGCGTACCCTTGAAATGAATGATCCATGTTTGTAACTTAATTTAATTTGAAATTTAAATACTTTAATCCTATGAATTAACATAATTTATTCAAAATATTATTCTTTATATTTTTGAAATACTAGCCTCCTTTATGAGTATGATTTAAAACTACCTTTTAATTGATATACTCACTCCTCCTCTCTTTACACTTTATTACACATAATTTTGGAATAAATACATAGGTGGAATACATTCAAAATAAAATTTGTTATATAAAATGATATCCATCACACACTTGTCATGCATATACACTATGATTTTATAATTCTATTCTATTACCAACAAGGGGGGATGGTTTAATGATTCCTATATCCTTCCCTTCATTGAAGTACATATTAAGGGAGGATGTTAATTTAATTAAGTAATCATTAACTATTATATGGTTTTAAGATGCACTTTTATTATTTTTAATTCATGGGTAGGTACTAATGTTTTATTAGATATGGGTAGAAAATGATTTTGAAAATAGAGCTATGAACTAAAGATGAGGGTTTTAAATCAAGGTCCCCCCAACCTTAATGAAAAATAAGATAAGAAGATCAACTAGAGATAAAATGAACCAACCATTATAACATTGATAAAATGTGTAATAAACCCACTAGGTTTTATCAGAATAGAGTATTTTTTTTATAAAAATTAATTACACATATTCATCTAACAAATTTCACCATGAAAAATTTAACTAAGTGATATTTAACTAAATGTATTATATTATTTAACCCCATAAGGTTTATATATAATTAATTTATCTAATCATCACCATGAAAATGATATAATAATTCTTGAACAATGTTGAATAAATAAATAAGACTGCATTTATTTCATTAAAGTAATAATATAATTTCAACCATGACTGATACAACATTACAACCACTATTGTATAAGTAAAATGAATAAATATTATAGTTTTTAGAATTAATTAAAGTCTCAATAAATAATAATATAATGATACAAAGCTCTACAAATCATGATTTCTCCATAAACTCAAGTATCTATCTATAATTTCAAGTGTAGTATCTAATATAGTACTACTGTGGAGAGGGAGAGGATCATCCAAGTGTTTTTACACACCAAAAATGAACCATAAATCCCTTCAATTGTCTTCCAAAAAGGGAATGATCCTCCCTTCATGGATGGGTGTATAATGATGGTGCAAGATTCTAGAATGATAAACTAGAACCTGTGTGTTGTAAGATAAATAATACATGATGTATACCATAAATAAATATATTTTAACTTGATATCATACAAACATGCAAACTATATCAAACACATGAAATGACAATGTTTAACTATAAACATTACTTTGATCAAAGTGTTCAAATAGTTAATGACCTCTAATATTAGTCAATTTCATACACACCCCTCAATTGGATTACACCTCATCTTGCATTGATGGTGCTAATTAAACTAGTGGAATCCATCCACTACTTATTTAGTGTCATAAATGTGAGATTTAGTTAATTATATAATAATATAAAAACTAATAGATTCAATAAAAATATTCTTTATTAGTAGATATAAAATATGCTAAGTATAATAATATCAATACATACATTTAGTCCATCAAATATAATAAAATGAATATAATATTATCTATTAATGAATATAATAATCATATTATTTATTACATAATCATAAATAGTCCTCAATATATACATACATCTAGGTAATAATTATATCTGGACTACAAGTTACTCAATATCAAAATGTAACTTTAAATGTTATTTTATCCATGAAACAAAAAATTAATCACATCTTATTTATTTGTTCATATTCCACAAATAACAATAAGCCAATCATATAAAAAATTTAATATGACCTGTATTTAAAATTTTTAAATACCTTATATATATATATATATATATATATATATAGATATATATATATATATATATGTTTTCCCAAAATAGTCATACATACTCAAAACTCAGCCAAGTTAATCAAAATACACCCATATATATATTTGACATACCTTGCTATATTTTTAAGTATTTATAACGAGTGTGAATACACACACACACACACACACACACACACACACACACACACACACACACACACACACACACACACACACACACACACACACACACACACACACACACACACATGCAAATTTGAACTAAGTCATAATCTACATGTATCTATATATGTATATCTTAAACATAAGATCTATGAAAAACATAGTGATAAAAATGTAGTATGACAAAAAAATCGTGAGGATAAAACATAGAGATAAAAAATGTAGCAGTATTGATAATGTCATAAAAATGTCACAAAGAGTATAATTAGGACATTTTGTGATTATCACATTGTTTATTTGTTTTATAGTTCTTTTTGGTGATAGTAGTTAACATTTCATGGTGGAAAAGTAATGCACCAAATGTACAAGCAAAATAACAAAGGAAAATGTGATTTCATGAGTTTGGACCTTTAGTTGAAAGTTGTGTCATCTTCTATGTGAGCACATCTTTTACTATGTTTTTTTCCTATGATGTTTTATCCTCAATACATTTTTTCCTTACCACATTTTATCCTCACTACATTTTTGATGCTATATTTTTAACTATTATGTTTTTATCCACTACTTTTTTGATGGATGCCTAAACATATACTTAGCTATGTATATTAAATTAATATCTAATATAAACATATAATTGTACATGCATTGCAAATACATTATACTCTATATGGACTTAGTATTCCATCCATAATCTCTTGAGTATCATGTATATAATCAATTTCATATCTTTATTTATCTAAGCAATAATTCACCTTTAATTAAAACTCAAGATAACTAGAATTTTTCAGTGTTGATTTTAAACAACAACCATCATAAAAGAATTTAAAACATATCCAACACTTAATAAATAAATGTATATAAACATATAATAATCCCATTAAAATTGCTTGTCTTATTTCCCAGCTAAGATTAAGATACATATCCATTCATGATACTTATATATAGTATTCAATAGATATATTATAATCATCTACCTATATCTTAGCAAAGTAATTTATTTACGTAAAAAAAAGTATTAATAAACATACAGTCATAAATATATCCACAACCAATTGTATTATATTTATAAAATCCTCTAACATAATTTACATATATACAAGTAGGAACCATTAACGTTTTCATATCCAAGTATATATACATTGGTGTGTGTGTGTGTATACACACACACTTTTAGGTCTGATAATAATTTAGTTTTAAACTCGTAAATGGTATACATTTGTACCTCGTATATTTATATCTTATATCATTTATAGACAAGACTAGGAAAAGGCATGCAACTGATCTTGGTGTTTGTTAAAAGTCTTAACTTTTCATACAACTTATACAAAACTGATTAAGCTTAATATAAAATATATCAAAATAACTAAAGCCTATGTGAAATTAAAATTTTACACACACACACACACACACACACACACACTTATAGGTTTGATAATAATTCATTTTAAAACCTGTAAATGGTATACATTTATACCTTGTATATTTATATCTTATATCATTTATAGACAAGACTAGGAAAATGCATGCAACTGATCTTGGTGTTTGTTAAAGTCTTAACTTTTCATACAACTTATACAAACCTGATTAAGCTTAATATAGAATATATCGAAATAACTAAAGCCTATTTGAAATTAAAAGTTTATACATTGAGGTACTTACACACATTACTTCCTATTTGGAACTATGGAATACATCCATGTATTTTAGTTTTTTTTTAGCTGCCCAATATTATACCTTAAAATCTATTTCCCAAAAAAATTTCAAATTAAATTTATTCAACCATGTAATATATTTATTCTACCATTTATTCACTAAGACCCTACTCACTTGGTTGAACCCTTCTAAGGTATCTATTCAAACCCTTACTTGAATTAATATAACCTAGATGCCCATAATTTATATCTACAATTCATAACTCTTAGTATGAAAAATTGGCATAACATGGTTTACATTATATCTATAATTCATACTCTTAGTATGAGAAAAAGTCATAATAGGGTTTAAATTTAAGTCAATAAGGGATCTACATGACCCAATAATATAAATAGATTTTAATAAATTTAAAACCCTCAACCATCTCTAATATTTGGTTCTCTTAAAATATCACAATATATTCCACAAAAGCCTAATCAAATATTTTGAAAAGGAGTCCATGTATATATATATATATATACAGATATATATATATACATATATATATATACATACATATATATATATACATACATATATATATATATACATACATATACATATATATATATACATATATATATCTGTATATATATGTGTGTATATATATATATATATATATATATTCATTTTGACTAGGAATTATATTCACTTTAAGAACACACATAATTCAATCCACTCAAAACTCAACATTTATTTTTAATAACAAATGTTTCACACAGTCCTAACCATTAGGATTTAGGTTTTCAAGGATATAGGTTTGGTTTTGTGGATGGTCAAGCCATCCGCAGGGCCAAACCTTTATCCACTTGTATAATTTAAATAAAATGAAACTACGTAAACCCATATGAAAACATACACATAATTATCCCTATTTCATCCACAAATTTAATTACATCACCAACCTCATTATTTTTACCAATATTCATTCTTGTCCTTCAGGAATAACTCAAACCTCTTCTCCCTTTTTCTCTCTACCAACACTTCTCTCTCTACCATAATATGTCATGCCCTCATAGACCTATAACACCTTTATTTTATTCCCTTCTATGCCATTACTCACCACATGAATTTATCCTAATTCCTTGATAGAGTAATGTCTAAAATAATGCATGCCATGAACAACTCAATTGAACAAACAATCTACCACCATTTTCTCAAGTAGATTCCTTCCAAACTCACATACTATATTTTTAAATGATTATTAAAATGAGTCAAAATAGATTATAAACCCTAATAATCTTTATTGTTCCATCATTAACAAATAAAATAATCATTATAAAATACTTCAACATATGCATGCTTATTAACCCGAATAAACATCTATGCATTTGACTTTATGAAAGTCATCAAACATTACCATTCCATTCAATGTCAACTAAATGAAAAGTCTAATAAACAATATTATTACATATGACAAGGTCGATATAGCATATTTCTATTTAAAATACCATTGATAATATTAATAAGTTAGAAAACATTATATTTTCTAAAGTTAATGCAACAAATCACAAAACCTTCCCAATAAGTTATAAACTCATTGATTAATACTATGACTTCACCTATTTATATAATTATTTAATATAATGAGCACACTAAAACCTTAATCAAATATACGTTAAACATAATGATGTTTCCTTTAATCATTTAATAATGAAACTACCTATATTGACTTGGATATGTAATCATTATAACAATAATAATCTTCTACATATGATAGTAATTTAATAACTTGATCAAGCAAAGTATTAGAATATGTCTAATACTTATAGCTATAAATCCAAATAAATCATAGTCTATACAAACACATAGCTATGTTAAATATAGTGATAAGTCAGAATAAGATAGGTATAGATTCATTCAAACAACTAAGCAATAACATCAACAACTATTAATACAGTACACAACTAGATTAGTGAAATCACAAAATCAAAACAACATGATCATAAAAAATCAACAAGCTCACAATAGACAAGTATAATAAAAATCAAATCATACCAAAAATATCTAACTAAAGCATTAAACATAAAACATGCTAATCTACTATAGTGTGTGCATGGGTTTTTAGTTTCCCTCTGTCATCCCCCAACACCTCCATCTACACCATCTTATTTGATGATGCCCTCCCTCTATCACACTCTAAGGGATGGATCTATCCTGCATCCACCTCAAATTAATGAAGGTAGTTAACTTGAAACATTAATATATCATTAAAATAATATTGTATAAACTAAAAAACATGATCATCAAGTATAAAATATGAAAGTACAACAACCTCATAACAAATCAATCATGTAAATTAAGTAACATTTAACTATCCCATAATCAAAATTTAACATAAATCTTAATCCAGTAGTATCTAATTAAATAATAACCATAATAATCCATGGATAAAATTTTTATTCATCTTAGAGATAAATCAAGATGTGACATCCTTCCCCCTAAAGTTAGTCATTACATCGATGACACTTATTCAAACACAAGTTGTAAATTTAAATATTATTTAGTAAAAAATAACATAATATGAAGCAATAAATCAAGCAGAAAAAAGTGGAAAAAACTTGTAAAACTCATGATAGCCCTCTCAAGTGGCACTATCTTTAGAATATTGGTCCTACTAGACATTGCACTATGATACTTATCTATTACACAAACTAAGTTTGTGAGTCTCAATTATTCTAATTGGCTCTACCATGACCACCCTAGTATCTAGAACCTACAAAACATTCGAATCCAATACATATAAAATATTAATAACATAATTTTTAAGATAAGATATATGGAATATACTATGCTAAAGAGATAGATTTGGTGGTAATGCAAGCCTATACATTATAATATTGACCACTTCCAAAACCTTGAAGGGTCCCACATATCTCAATGAAAGTTTTGTTGAATTCCCAAACTTAATCAAGATTTTTTTAGTCTTAACTTATAGAAACACTTTATCACCTACAAAAAACTATCTTGATGTTCTCTTTAGATCAGTATAACTTTTCTATGTATATTTTTCCTTGACCAACCTTTGCTTGATGTTCCTAACTTACTCTTCCATTTATAAAAGCATCTCAAGTAAAAATATTACCTTGTCCTCTAACCTATCCCAACTAATTGGTGTTCTACACCTTGTTTCATATAATGCCTTAAATGGATCCATATATTACTGATCCATATAATACATACAAAGGAGATATTCTAATACTTGGTTAACTTGCTCTATCTATCCATCAATTTTTATGTGATAAGTAGTGCTAAAATTCAACTACATCCCTAGAGATAAATTTAGAGTAAACCAAAATATAGAAGTCATCCTTGGATCTCAATCAAAAATGAGCTTATCTAAAAATCCATGTAATCAATACACCTCCTTTATGAATATCTTCACAAGCATAGGTGCATCATATGTTAAGTTGCCTAGTATGAAGTAGTCTACCTTGGTTAGTTTGCCAACTATAAACAAGATCACATCATTTTAGTTCCATGATAATAATAAGCCTTGGATAAAGTCCAAATTAATCACCTACTACTTCCTTTCTAGTATATCATGTAGATATAAAAATTTAGTAAGATGCACATGTTTAGCTTTCACACACTAACATTTCAAACATCGAGACATAAAATCCATTGCATCTTTATCTATCCCTTTCCAAAAATAAATTTATCTTAGCTCACCCATAAGCTTGGTTACCCCTATGTGTTTTCAATATGGGGCATTATGTAGCTCCTTTAACACACTTCTCTTTAGATTATCTTTATCAAACACATACATCCTATTGTTTTACCTTAAAATACCATCACTCTCTAACTTAAATCCCGTATACCTAGGATTTTGAGCATTCTCTGATATAATTTCTTAACCTAATCATAAAATTCATCTCTTGGTGAGAATTTTATTACTTTATCTCAAAAAGTACTCCTAATAATAACCATAATTTCTATGTGCCTTCTACATCTTAGAGCATCAACAACTCTATTCTCCTTACCTTTGATATAATTAATATCAAAACCATAATCATATAATAAATATAACCATCATCTTTTATGAGAATTTAGGTTTAGTTAGGTGAAGATGTACTTGAGTCCCAAGTTATTAGTCTTGAGCTCAAATGGTTCCCCTAATAGATAATGCCTCCAAAATTTCAAGGCATGTAAAATTGCCACAAGTTTTAGGTCATGAGGGGCATAATTCACCTCATATGGCTTCACTTTTATGGACTCATAAGATATAAATAAGCCATCCTACATTATAAATCCTCTAATTGAATCCTAAGATGCATCTATGATCATTGATAATTGACCATTAAGATCAAGAACTTTAAGAACTGGTGTTGAAGTAAGCCTCATTTTTAACTCCTAAAAGGCTATATCATAATTATCTGATTAGGAAAAAATTTGATTTTTCTACTGAAGAGAGGTAATTGGATTAGATATCTTAGATAATTTCTAAATGAATTTACTATAATAACCTACTAATCCCATGAAACTACTTAACTCAAGCACATTATTTGGTGATGCCCACTCTATTATGGATCTTATCTTTGATGGATCCACTAAGATATAATCTATAGAAATAATATGAACCAAATACTTCATTTTAATTTATAAAAATTCACACTTGGACAAGTTGTTGTATAACTTGTTATTTTACAAATGCTATTAAACTAGTTCTAGATGCTACATATGCTCTTATTCATTCTTGGAATATATGAGGATGCCATCTATAAGGACAAAAATAAAATGATCCAAATAATATTTGAACACACTATTCATAAGTTTCATAAATGTTGTAGGAGAATTTGTTAACCCAAATGGTAACAATATGAACTTGTAATGCCCATATTGAGTTTTGAACATTGTTTTAGGAATATCCTCATCACATATTCTCAGTTGATGATACCATACTATAAGATCAATCTTTGAAAAGATTGTTACTCCTCACATTTGAACAAAGAGATCATCCATGCATGATAATGGATATTTGTTCTTTATCTTCACCTTGTTCAACATCTTGTAATCTATACATAGGTAAAAAGTACCATCCTTCTTCTTGATGAAGACAACTGATGTACTCCATGGTGACACACTTGGTCAAATTAGTATTTTTGACATCAACTCCTAAATTTGAGCATTTAACTCAACCAATTCTATGGTTTTCATTTTGTATGGTGCCTTAGACTATGATTTTGATCTAGGTATGATATTATTTAAGAAATCAAATTTTCACTTATGCATCAATCCAGGTAATTTTTTTAAAAACACATGTTGAAAGTTCCTTAAAAAAGGATAATCATAAATGGATGGTTTCTTAGATTCTTCCATCTCATTTATCTTAATGATAAATTCCTGACATCCATTCTTTTGGGTTTTTTTGAGTTAAATTGAATTTTTTTCTTAGATTCAACTCCCTTTTCTCACCCTAAAGTTGTGTCTAGTTTCCACTATCATATCGATACTCAACCTTTTTTAGATAGTAGTCAACCTTAGATTTATGCATCATAGTCCAATTCACTCCTAGGAGCACATCATATAACCCTAATAGTGTAGCATAAATATCCACTACTATAGTGAATTCAAGTAACCTAATCTTAGATTTGACTAAACACTTGTCAACTTTGACCTTCGAATCATTCCTATATTAATATTTTCTAGACAATTCTCTAAAAATTCTAAGAGAAACGAAACATTTTTTTATCTCTCGTATCAATCAAAATAAAAACTACATGATCAAATAAAATACCTAATAGTTATATGGGTGAAGCTTGAGACTAAGATTAATGATTATCAATAACTACTGAATCCATTACTAAAAAGTACCCTATTGAGAAACAAAATAATTATTCTTTGATTTGACTTGTGAACATTCTTGAGCATAATGGTCACCTCCAGAAATGAAGTAACCTACAAATGGCCTTTCTTGTAAGACTATTGGTTTCCCTTGAACCATTACCAAGTTTCTTATTCCCTGAACCACTATTAAATTTAGCATTTTGATTCTTGAACTAAATCATGGAGTCTCCACTTTTCTACTTCCATTTCTTCTTTTTAAAGTTAGTTTATAACTTCTAAACTTCCTTTTTAACTTATATCTGACTTGGGAAAGATATTTTAGCTTCTAATATTACTTGATTAACTTCTTGAAAAATTGATCTATGGTAGATGACCCATGCACATCTAATTCAAAACCGATTTGGGGTTTAATCCCATGATGAATTCACTGATCCTAAACCTCTCATCCTCTTAATACTGAGGTGCATACTTAAGGAGATTAGTGAATTGATCCTGGTATTCATTCACTGATAGGTCTCCTTGATTAATATTTTGAAAATTAGTAAGCTTATGATCAAAGTACAACTATGGAATCCATCATGACCTAAATAATGTCATAAACTATTCCCAAGTGGTGGTGGTTATATCGAGGTTCATCTCAAGCTCCTTATTTTCCCACCAAGTTATTACTTCACTAGTAAGATGATATGCTCCCTATAATAATTTCATGACTTCAAATTAATTATAAATCTTGAAATATTTATCCATCTCTATAATCCATGATTTAGATCCATCTCCCAATATAGTTCCACCAAACTTGGGGGGATTTACCTTTTTCATATCTTGTGCCAACTTTATAGCTATTCAATCTCTCACATCTTGTAGCACTTCCTAATGCCTCTATTATTGAGGATGTTCTTGCTCAGTAAGATGCTCTTCACATTCCTCATGAGCATTCTCCTTTACATGGCCATGTAATTCCTATTTTAGGGCTATGATTTAGTCCCTAGTATTTTACATGGTTACGAGGATTTGATCTAACTTCTAAGCTTTCTTAGCACTAAATTTATTTATATCAATAAGGGGATTGGTATTCAAAGTAACATCATCTTATAGTCTAGTTCACACCATTATTATTCATAATTAATAAGAAAATAAGTTTGTGTTATCAGACACATTAATTCTTAGAGTTTAAACCTTAGTTATGATATCAAAATGTAACAACCCCATTGGGTTTTACCAGAATAGAATATTTTTAATAATTAATTACACATATTCATCTAACATATTTCACCACAAGAAATATGAATAAGTGATCTTTAACTAAATGAATTATATTAGTCAACCTCATAAGTTTTACAGATAATCCATTGAGCTCATGATCACCATAAAAATTATATAATAATTCATGAACAATGGTGAATAAATAAATAAGACTACATTTATTTCATTAAAGTAATAATATAATTTTGGCCATGATTGATAAAACATTACAACCACTATTGTATAAGTATAATGAAATAATAGTAAAATTTTAATAATAATTCAAGTTTCAATAAATAATAATAGAAAAAGAGAAAGCTCTATAGATCACAAGTTCTTCATGAAATCAAGTATATATCTTTAATCTCAAGTGTAGTCTCTAGTATAGTACTCTTACAAGAAGGGAGAGCATAATCTAAGTGATTTTACACACCAACCATAGACCATCAATCCCCAACACTATCTCCTAGTAAGAGACTTACCCTTCCTTCATGGATGGGTAGATAATGATGGTGTGATAATCTAGAGTGACAAAATAGAACCCATGTGTTGTAAGATAACTATTACATGCTGTTTACCATAAATATATCTATTCTAACATTATATCACACAAACATGTAAACTATATCAAACACATGAAATGACAATGTTTAATTATAAACATTACTTTGGCCAAAGTTTTCAAATAGTTAATGATCTATAGGATCAATCAATTTTATACACACCACTTACACCTCATCTTGTATTGAAGGTGCTAATTAAGCTACTAGAATCTGTCCACTACTTATTTAGTGTCTTAAATGTGAGACTTGGTTAATTATATAATAATATAAAAACCAATAGATTCAATCAGAATATTTCCTATTAGTAGATATAAAATATGCTAAGTATAGAAATATCAAATACATACATTTAGTCCATCAAATGTAATGCAATGAATCTAATATTATCTTATAATGAATATAATAATCATCTTATTTATTACAAAATAATAAACAAAATCATAAATAGTCCTTTATATATATATATATACACACACACACACACACACACACACACACACACACACACACACACACACCATTGGATAAGAAATATATCTAGACTACAAGTTACTCAATATCAAAATGTAACTCGAAATATTATTTAATCCACAAAAAAAAACATTAATCACAACTTTTTATTTTATTTGTTCATAATAATAAGCCAATCATATAACTTACTTAATATGACCCATATTTAAACATTTTCAATACCTTATATATATATATATATATGTATATATATATATATATATATGTATATATATATATATATATGTATATATATATATGTGTGTGTGTACATATATATATATATATACATATATATGTATATATATATGTGTGTACATATATATATATATATATATACATATATATATGTGTGTGTGTGTATATATCTGTGTGTGTGTGTGTGTGTGTGTGTGTGTGTGTGTGTGTGTGTATAAGGAGCTCCCCTCTCCCTCTCCCTCTCTCTATATATGTATATATAATTGGTATATAGAGAGGGAGAGGGAGAGGGGCCTCCTTATATATATATATATATATATATATATATATATATATATGTTTTGAGTGTGTATGGTGATTTTGGAAACACACACACACACACACACACACATGTTTTCCCAAAATCACCACACACACTCAAAACATAGCCAAGATAATCAAAATACACCCATATATATATTTGACATAACTTTCTATATTTTTAAGTATTTATACTGAGTGTGAATATATATATATATATATATATATATATATATATATATATATATATATATATATATGATATGCATGAAGATTTGTATTAAATCAAAAACTACATGTATAATGTATATGCATATCTTAAACATATAATTAGTTATGTATATTAAATTAATAGATAATATAAACATCTAAATGCATATGCATTTTAAATATGTTATACTCTATATGGACTTAGTATTCCATCCATAATCTCTTGAGTATCATGTATATAATCAATTGCATATATTTATTTATATAAGAAATAATTCACCCTTGAATTATAACTTAAGGTAACTATAGAAAAAGGATGTTCTTAGAAAATTGGTAATGGACTTAAGGTGAAATTTCGGGATGATGTCTGGTTAAAGGATTATCCTTTGATGGAAGATTTTCAAGATAAGGATTTAGTTGATCGATGTAAGCAGAGATTTGGTATACTAGTTAGTCAGTATTGGCAGAATGACTCCTGGGTGAATTTAACTGATGTTAATCAAGGCTTCAGCAATATCCAATTATCTCTCAATGATGTCTCTCTTTATCCCTATCCGGAGGATAAGATTATTTGGCATGATGATCCTAGTGGACAATTTAGAGTCTCTACTATCTTTACTTCAAAGGAAAAGGGTAATCAACCTTTGTGGTCTCAAGCTTGGATGAAGGGGCTCACCCCTAAAAATAATATCTTCTTCTGGACTCTACTTCAAAATAAAACATGACCCTAGATAATCTATAGAAAAGAGGAATAAATGTGGTTAACAGGTGTATTTTATGCAAAGATGGATTTGAAGATAGAGACCATATGTTTTTGACGTGCTTCTATACTCAGCAAGTTTGGACTGAGATCCTTAATTTTTGGGGTATAACATGAGTACATCAAAAAAGTGTGGATCTATCCTTTAAAAGCTGGTACTGTCCCTCTAAGAATCTTGATGTTCATTTTTTATAGAAACTAACACTTCCTCATATATGGTGGGGTATATGGAAAGAAAGAAACAATAGAATATTCAAAAATACAAAACTTCCTGGATGGGTGCTTGGTCAGAATATTCTTAGAGCTATTAAGGAGAATTTTAAATCACAGAGGGATCCTGATCAAACCTTTCAATTTGATAACCCCTTACTATTTGAAAGGCCTAATTTGAAAATTGATAATCCAAGATTTAGTGTAAAATGGAATGTCCCTCCTAATGGATGGATCAAAGGAAATTTTGAGGGAGCGGCTAAAGGGAATCTGGGAAAAGCGAGATGTGGAGGAGTACTGAGAGATCATGTGGGAAATGTAATTGATGCTATTGATATCCTAATTGGTAAGTCAAATAGTCATATTGTTGAAGCTATTGTAGCCCTCTACACCATTAAACTAGCTGTTGAATTGGGATTTTCCAAATTATGGTTGGAAGGTGATTCTTTGAATATTGTAAACATCCTAAATAACAAAAACTCAATTTCATTGTCTATTGAGGCTACGGTGATGGAAATTAAAGATTTAATTCTAAAGCTTGAAAAAGTGACCATATCCCATACATATCGAGAAGCCAATGGGGTTGTTGACTGGATAGCTAATCATGCTATTCAAACGGGGCATAAGGTGAGATGACATGATGAATTAAATAAGCACATTGATCTCAAAGCACTTATTAATTATGATGCCATTCATTCTAAAGAGGGAAAGATTTGGCTAGATTAGTAATTTAATGATTCAATGGAGTGGCCTTACAATGGACAGATTACCTTCACTGAATAGGTACATTCATGAGAATGTAGTGTGGATTTTGCATGTGTCAGCATATAGGCAAGTTCCATTTCATGTAAAGAACAATTGGGTCCATTTTTTTGCCTTCAATGTTTGAGTGTTGTTGGAACATTGCTTGTTCTGCAATATGAAGGGTGAAATACGAAAGCAAGAGCCAAAAAGTTGTGAAGACTGGAAGGATAGATAGGATGTTTGGAAGATTCTTTAAAAAGGGAAAGTGGAAAGCTATTTGGAGTGACTACATGGATCTAAACCCCGCATTACGATGACATTCTTCAAAAATTGGGTTGATGATAGAGTAACTCTTCATGGTGTTACTGTGAAGCTCATAGAGGATTTCATTATCGAGGTTACAGGGCTTCCAATGGGTGGTATTAAATTCTCTAAGCAGACCAGTATCTCCAATGCGGCCTATAAGAAATTTTTGAAGATAGAGGCAGATGAGAAGCAGCTAAAAAAGAATGGAGATTTCTTTGATTTAGAGCAGATAAAAGGAATCTAGAGAGATGTATTATGCTACATTCATGAGTATTTTATCCTAGATGGTAGGAGCAAAAGAGTTCATAAATTTCATTTTGTCTTTCTTAATCATTTTAGGCATAAAGATAGAATTTCCTTCCCTTTCTATTTGCATTTTTCACTGCTTTAAAGTCTATTTGCCCATAGAAAGAAGGAATCTCACCCTATTTTATATGAAGGATTGATTCTGATCATAGAGGGCTATTGTAAAAACAATGCCATAGCTTTGATTCCTTATTCTAACAAATATGAGGATTCACAGTGTAAAAAGAATGGAAAAATTAAGGGGAAAGAAAAAGTAAAACCTAAAACTTCCAGTTGTAAAAAACAAAATTCTAAAGAGGAATTTGAGTGGGAAAGTATAGAAAGTTCTGAGAAGAATGTTTTGGAAGAAGAGGAAGGGACAGAAATTGGGGATTTTAGTTCAAACTTGGAAGGTTATCAAGAAAATGAAGAAAAAAGTGAGAAAGAAAATGAAGGGGATAAAACAGAGGGCAATACAGAACAACATAATTTTAATCATGAAGATAATCAAAATGTTTTGGGGGGGAGTGTTAAAGACACAAATACTTTACTTGATGATCCAGCTTCGATAAGAGAAAAGGAACATATGGTTCTAGTTCCCAATCATGCTAAGGAGATTAGGGAACAAGAAAAGGATGATCCTGGCCAGAATGAAGATGCTGTAGAGAAAAAAGAGGAGAAAATGATGGAAAGGGAGAACCAAATTGAAAAGGATGAGTCCTTTCCATAGGAGAATGCAGATGATAGTTGTGACACTCGGTAGAGGGACACTAAGCTTTCATTCATGAATTCGGCCAAATTCAAAGTTGATGTTATTCTCCAAGTTGATTCATGGATGTATAAGGAAATAATAGAGTTGAATAAGAAATTAAAAATAATGCAACATAACCAGGAAGCTGATAGGATAAAAATCAATAATCTGGAGATGCAAATGAGAGATATTCCAATTAAACTTAAGGATTATGAGTATAATCTGAGAAGGCTTATCAAAGAAAGTAGAATGAAAATGGAGGAGGTTACTTATAGCATATGTGCAGCTGCAGCTAACCTTGGAAAAAGATCTAATGAAGAAATAAAATCTTTGGAGGGGCCAAATAAGAGGACTAGGTAGAGCTCGAGGAAGAAAGCCCTGCAAGAAGCTGCTACTTCAGCTTCAATAACCATACAGGATACTGCAATGATTGGAAATGAGGCCATAAAGATGATCCTGGAATTAGAAGACTAGGGTCTTCTTTGTTGCTATTGTTTTTGTTTTGGTCCTTTCTGCTGGATGTTAAAATTGGTTTTGAAATTTGGTTCTTAGTTTTATTACTTATTTTAAGTTTCTGGGTCTCTGTAAAACATGTGATATTTTTATGGTTTTGGTTTGTGGTTTCAGGTCCCTATAAAACCTGATTTTGATGCTAGTTTTCAGTATGTTTTAGGATTGCTCTTCCTGTTGGGTGTTATTGCTTCATCTTTTTTTTCTCTGTTATAGGATTTCGGGGTTCCTTCAAAACTTGCTTTTACCTTAATCTAAAACTTAAGATAACTAAAATGTTTTAGTGTTGATTTTAAACAACAATCATAGAAGAATTTAAAAAATATCCAACACTTGATACATAAATGTATACAGACATATACTAATCTCATTATGATTGTTTTTTCTTATTTTAAACTAAGATTAAGATACCTATCCATTATTGATACTTATATATAGTATCAAACTGTTAAATTATGCTCAACTACCTATATCTTAGCAAAGCAATTTATTTATGTATAGAAAAGTATTAATAAACATATAGTCACAAATATAGCTACAACCAGTTGTATTATATTTCCAAAATCCTCTAACATGACTTGTATATATATAAGTTTGAACCATTAAGTTTCTCATATCTAGGTATATATATACATTGGTATATATATACTTTCAAGTTTACTAATAATTTATTTTTAAACCTGTAAATGGTATATATTTACACCCCCAGGTATTTATATCTTATATCGTTTATAGACAAGACTAGGAAAATGCATGTAATCCATCTTGGTGTTCATTAAAAGCCTTAAATTTCCATATAACTTATACAAACTTGAGTAATATTAATATAGACTATATTAAAATAACTAAATCCTATGTGAAATTAAAAGTTTATAAATTGATGTATTTACACACACTACTTCCTATATAGAACCATGGAATACATCTGTGTAATTTTTTTTTTAGCTACCTAATATTATACCTTAAACTCTATTACCCAAACAAGTTTCAAATTAGATTTATGTAGCCACATAATAGATCTATTTTTCCATTTAGTCACTAAGACCCTACTCACTTGGTTGAACCCTTCTAGGGTATACACACACACACACACACACACACACACACATATATATATACATACATATATATATATAGATATATATATATATATATATATATACATATATATATATATATATATATGTATATATGTATATATATATATATGTATATATATATGTATGTATATATATATATATGTATGTATATATATATGTATATATATATATAGTTCATAACTCATTTTAGTATGAAAAGTTTACATACCAGGGTTTACATTAAAGTCAACTGGGGATCTACATCAACTAATAATTTAAACAAAGTTTACTAAATTAAAAACCCTCACCCATCTCTACTATCTGGTTCATTTAAAATATAGCCAAATATTTTGGCAAGGATTCCATGTGTGTATATATATGTATATTTTTCAACTTGGACTTAAAATCCACTTTGGGAACACACAAGATTTAATCCACTTAGAACTTATTATTTATTTTTAATAACAAATGTTTCAAATAGTCCTAGCCATTAGACTTTAGGGTTTCAAGGATATAGGTTTGGTTTTGTGGATGGCCAAGTCATCCACAAGGGCAAACATTTATCCACTTGTATAATTTCAATAAAATTAAACTACATAAATCCTTATGAAAACATATACCAAATTTATCTTTATTTCATCTAGAAAGTTAATTACATCACTAACCTAGTTATTTTCACCAATATTCATTCTTATCCTTCAAGAATAGCTCGAACCTCTTCTCCCTTTTCTCTCTACCAACTACTCTATCTCTACCATCGTATGTCATGCCCTCACATAATTATAACACCTTTATTTTATTCTCCTCTATTACCTTACTAGACACATGAATTTCTCCTACTTATTTAGTAGGGTAATGACTAAAATAATGTATGTCATGAACAACTCAACTGAACAAATAGTCCACCACCATTTTCTCATGTGGACTCATTCCAAACTCACATAATGGTTTTTTTAAATGATTATTAAATTGATTTAAAAAATATTAGAAACCCTAATAATCTTTATTGTTACATCACTAACAAATAAAATAATCATTATATAATCCTTCAACATATGCATGCTCATTGACATTGAGAAACATCTATGTATTTGACTTTATGAAATTCATCAAACATTACCATTCCATGTAATGTTAACTAAATGACAAGACTAATAAATAATATTATTTCATATGACACGGTAGATATATCATATTTATATTTAAAATGCCATTGATAATATTAACAAGTCAGATGACATTATATTTTCTAACTTTTAATGAAATAAATCATAAAACCATCCCAATAAGTTATAAACTCATTGATAAATACTATGACTTCACCTAGTTGTATCATTGTTTAATTTAATGAGCACATTAAAACCTTATTCAACTCTAAATTAAACATAATGATGTTTCATTTAATCATTTAACAATGAAATTACCTATATTGACTTGGATATGTAATCATTATAATAATAACAATCTTATGCATATGATAGTCATCTAATAACTTGATCAATTAAAGTATTAAAATCTATCTAATACCTATAGTTATGAATCTAAATAAAGAATAATTTATACAAACATTCAACTATGTTCAATATATTAGTAAGTCACAACAAGATAGGTATATATTCATTAAAACAACTAAGCAATAACATCAATAACTATTAATGCAATACATAACTAGATTAGTGAAATCACATAATCAAAATAACATGATCATCGAATAACAACAAGATCATCGAAGACAAGTATAACATAAATCAAATGATACCACAAATATATAACTCAAGCAATGAACATAAAACATGTTAATCTACTATGGTATTTATGTGGGTTTCTAATTTTCCTCTTTATCATCCCCTAATGCCTCCATATACACCATCCTCTTTGATGGTTCCCTCCGTCCATCACACTCTGAGGGATGGATCTCTCTTGCATCCACCTCACAACAAACAAGGTAGTTATCTCAAAACATAAATATATCCATAAAATACTACTATATATAATAACAAACATGATCATCAAGTATAAAATATGAAAGCATAGTTATCTCATAGTAATTCAATTATGTATATTAAGAAACATATAATTTTCCCATAATCAACATATGACATAAAGCTTAATCTAACAATAATTAATCAAATAAAAACCATAATAGTCCATGAATAAAAAGGTTATTCAACTTAGAGAGAAATAAAGATATGACACAAGGGTTTTGGATGGCTACCTAAACCAAAATATAATAAATAAATGAGAAACTAACTAGTTAAGGACCAACCAAAAAGGATGGTGTAGAATAGAACATACTAGTTACAACCAAATTTTTTTACAAAAATTCCACTAAAATTTCCTAAGTCATTAGATATGATACCTATTAAACTGGTAAAAATAGTCAGATAACCTAATTGGGGTGCTTCCCTGGTGGTTTTTTGATTTGAATTTTCCTTCTTTTAGGGTTCTCTATGTTCCTTTAGAAACCTCTTTTAGAGTTTATTTTGTTTGATTTGTTTGTCCTAAATGTATATCGAGGTGTTTGATTTCTTCATCTATATTAGTTTTCTTCACCCTATTTCAAGTTATACTTTCATTGAAAGGTGATGTAAAAGTGCATTCTTGATTGTTGGTATTGGGGAAGATTTAATTGATTCTTCTTCATCTATTTATTTGAAATTTTTGTATTTTATTTATGTTAATTGATCCAATAAATGTGATATTAGGGGAGAGAGGTTCCTTCCCTAAGCTTTTTTTACTCAAGGGTGTTAGAGGAGTAATTTTTTGTGTAATAAAGGGGACAACCATAGAGTTTTAATTTATAATTTTTTATTGATCCTTCCTTGCATCTAGATTTTTTATGTATTCTTTAGAGTTGGCATCGACCTTGGCTGGTTGTTTTACCACCATAATAATGGATTAATTTTTCTTCTTAGCTTTCTCTATTTTATTTTCATGGTAGGTAGCCTCTTTATGTCCAAACTTATGGAAAGTGGGGTAGATGTGTGAATCTCTTTCATTCATTATTTATGGGGACCACGTGTTTTACCTTTATTAAACTTCAACAATTATTAGGAGGGTCTTTTCTAAGGAGATATAAATGCATAATCTATCTACTAGAAGCCTTCATGTTGACCAGGTGACAAGGTCCAAAGTAATACATTGGATTATGGCTTTGGACACCCTTAACATGATTTATTCATCAAAAAATTACATAGGTAGGATAGGTAGGTTGATACACATAGGTGTTTCAAATAAAATGTCACCATTCAGATTTATTCTTGGTTCTTATTTCCTTATGCAGAGATTAGAATTCTAAAAAAACCATGGATCCTTAATTATACATTTGGTGTAGTATTTTATAATGAATAAGTTGATAAGGAAAAAGTCTTTAGACATTGACACAATATCCATGTGCCCTTTGGGGTTCAACTTTTGGATGGCCCATTCTTTGAATTTATCTATGTTTGGCCTATTTCCTTCAAATTTTATTACTAAAGATAGATCTAGATTTTTGTTAGCCTTATTAAGTAGGGAATCATAGATTTTAAGGCATACCTTGTTATTAATGAACATGGAGTCCAATGCTAATGTGGATATTTCCTAGGATGGATACCTTTTACCAATCAATATTTCGATCCATGATCCCTTGTCATGTTGATGAGGGTCCTTAGGTTTATCTATAGGTTGTATAGAGGAGCACATGGGGATTACAAAAGATATATTTCATCCTAAGGTATACACAAGGTATGTGTGAATCATACATGGGTAAGATTTAGTGGGCCATCAACACTTTGGGGTTGTATAAAAAGTTCTCACCTAGGCTCAAAATTTAAAATTTACTCCATTCAGACCATTGCTTTTGCTCTCATGGTTCCACTCTTGCTTCACCACAAATATTGGTTGTGATACACTACCAACTAATCCATACTTACATACAACATATTATTATAGAATAATATTAATTAACTAATTTATTTACTTATACTAATAATATTTTTTATTTTTATTTTTGTAACTACTCTACAAAACCCTAAACCTAACCCTAGTCTCCTCTCTTATCTATGTAAGAACATAAACGACTATTGGGTGAGGCATATTATGGATGAAATTTACTATTATAATGGAATAATTAGGCTAGTATTATTAATAAAAATAGGTATCTATGATACTTGGATGAATATGTGATACTATACTTTCAATATTTCATAAATTAGTTATGAAAGTATTATGGGTGTTTGGTCTTATGATAGGTAACATGATTATAGAGAATATCCAAGAAAATATAATATCATGTTTTGATTTATAAATATAAAATAAGCTTTTGGATATATTAGTTAGAAGAGGTTAATGGATACAAAGTATCTAAAAATTATGTGCCTTTTTCATTTAAGCTTTATACTATGAGGTAATTATTTTTATTTATAATTTTTATGGGAATATATTGATCCCATCCCCCCTTGATTATGAAAATTTAGTTGTATGACTATGTTAACATCTGATTAGTTGTGAGTAATTCTAAGAATTAATAGTTAATGTAAGTAAGAAATTAAATTGGTTTAATTCTTAGATTCACTTATAATATCAAAACCTAAAGATGAAAAATGGTATATTGGACCTTTTTTTAAACTTAAAATTAATAAATTAGAGTTGAATTGTTGGTTTTGGTATCTTAAATTATAGAATTATCATTCTTAATTTTATTGATAGTATGGTTTCTTGAAATTAAAAATTTGCTCTTCTATATTTGATACCAATAATTTCTATGATCATTTTAATGTTTTAATAAGTACAATATGAATTAAATTATCTTGATTCTTTTGATGCACATATAAGATCTTGCCACAAAGCTAGGAAATACAAGGCTTACCTCAAGTTGTATTAATCATTTCGTTAAGGCATGAATGATTAATAATCATGTGGTATTTTTATTATCACTCTCTTATGTTCAATGTAATAAGAAATATGCTTACAATGCACTACAAATAAGTTCTTGTTATATGGTATTATCTATATTGTCGACTTGTAACACTTTGGTAGGTTCATTTCTCTTGTTGACCTATTCAAGTTAATGATGTAAAGTAATTATTCATAGACACTATGATGATATGTTTCATGTGATATGTTGTCACGATTTAAATGGGATAGATTTACTTCCTAGATTTTTTCTTATTTAGGCCTACTTATGCTTTATATATTTTGATTTCATAAGGACTCAGTACAATCATGTGGATAATGGTTATGAAACCTCATTAAAGTATATAATGTGATCTAATGATTCTCATATTATTAAAGTAGATATCGACTTTGGTTATGGATAGCTTAGTATCCTTTCCTTTGGTATTATATTTATGAAATATTCTAATTCTTTTTATTATAAAGTTTCTAAAGGAATGGATGCTTGATCTTGATGAAAGGTTAGGAATACCATATTTAAAAAGGCTTTGTAATTATTTTCTTAATAAATTTATATAAAATAAATTACTTTACCTCTTAGTGAAATTATGTGTTTATGACTCTTTATGCATTAGTATTGAAAATAGTCAACGTTGAACATGCAAAGATCAAAGAGTATTAAAAGGCAAATTTTAAATGTTATGTGAATAAGAACTTTGTTTCCAAGTGAAAATTAAGGTTTAGTGACAAGTAGGAATAATTATTATATTTAAAAATAATTAAAGGAATGATCTAAAAATCTTATAGATTACCATTCATGGATTGTGTGATAATATTGAAAGTATTTAATTCTCTTAAAATTTGTTATATAACATTTGACGGGTGGTAACATGCATCTTTTTATTATTGTTCATTTAAAAAAATGTATGCCAAACTTAAAATAAACTAGATTTTTTGGAATGCATAAAATGAAACCCTCTATGTAGTTAGAACTTTAAAATTGGGTTAAGTTCATGATTGACAACCTAAAAGATCTGCATTCCTAGTGAAGGTAGATTAATGTGATTTTATATAAAATTTGTTTTTAATTGATGGAATCCATTTCTTTCCCTTATGAAACAAAATATTGGTAACACTATCTAGGATAAATATCAAAGTAACCCTATCTCAGGTTCTAAAATTAATTCCATAACCTACTGAATAAAACCTCACTAGATGATCCAAGGCTGAGGCATTTATGTACTTGGTAATGACCATGTTTTTAAACCCATTGGGTCATTAAAAAAAACTTTACCCTCATTATGCTAAATTTTGGATAAGTGTGTGAATCTAATACTTATCCAAGTTTTCATGTTAAACCCTATCTTTTATTCCCACTATTCTACAAGAGTGCATATTGAGTAGTATTGGCATGATGAAACAAAATTAAGATAAGTGTGGAAGTATTTTGAAAATATAGTTAAAATCAATTTAACACACTTATAGTTAAATAAATGATTGTAAACCCTAAATTTCTAGTTATGTTTTATTTTTTTGGTTTGGTTTTTAGAGGATATGATAGTGGTATTAGATAAAAAGTTTATACCCTAGGGATATTTGTGTAATTTATTGACCTAACTCTAGTTTATGTATATTAATATGGTGAAAGCATAAACTATAATTAGTGACGGTAACAAAAATCATGTAACATAAAATAGGATTAAAAGGAATAAAAATAAAAATAGATGTAGAAATGAGACCCCTCATGTAAATGATAATTCTAATGAATATGGAAATGCTAATGATATAATGTATATGATAATACAATGATGATTATAATTCAAATGAAAATAAAAACCCACCTATGGGAAGTTATAATATTATTGGGGTGATTAACACTACTCATGACTAATTGGATGCCCAATATAACTAGATGATTTTTTTTATGGCCTTAACAATAACAAGATAGAAAATAAAATATGGAAGTGGAAGAAAAAAATTTAGAACTGAGAGCTATACTTGATCTCTTCATCAAGGATTTCAATAATATTCCACATACAACTTATGATGTCTAAGAATTAGGTGATGTTGTAGAAGCCTAGTTACTAATTTTATATAAGTATTTCACTCTGCATGATACAAATTATAATTCCAAGGTTTGAATCGGGGCCTATAAAAAATTGGGTGGTGTAGCACTATAATGGAACCATATTTATACAATTAAGGGACATGAACCCCAAAATATTACTTGGGAAACATTTAAAAAGACATTATAGTAAATTTATCTGAATACAAATAAAAAATAACAAAACATTAGAGAATTTCAACTCTTGAAGTAACATAATCTTACTTTAACTATGAGAATAATTTTATTATCCTTTAATGATATTTTAACAACATGATTTATGAGAAAACTAAAATCACTAAGTTAAAATTAGGCTTACATGAAGTTTTGATGCTTGATGTGAATATGACCAAGCCTTGCACTCTTGCTATTATAATTGAATCAGCTCATAGGGCTAAATATAAGGAAAAGTTTTACTTAAAATCTAGATGAGTATTATAGAAAAATATTCAAATCATGAATAGAAATCTAAGTCCTCTATTCCACCTGATGGTAGGAAATTTAAAAAGGACCATAATAAAAGTTTTGGAAATTTTAATGGAAATTATAGTAAATTTTAGAACCAAAATAGAGAAGGCTCAAAATCTAAAAGTTTCCCAAAGCATCATAATGTTAGTAGATGTTAGTCACAGCTGTATCACTATGGTCTAATAATAGTTTCCAATTTAGTTCCCATTCCTTTGTAAGGAATAGTTCAATTATGGGAATGTGGTGATGATCATTATAAAAAGTATTTACTCTAGATTCAAGGTAATCAATCAATAAAGCATAGGGTTTTTGTAGTTGTTGAAAATTGTAACATTGATTTGTAATCCATATCAATTGAGGCCAAATACATAATTTTTGGTTTCTCTTTGGATATTGTAATTGATTTTAGAGAAATTGATAATTTAGTTTTTCCTTCCATTACTAGTAAATGTAAATTAAAATAAATAGAATAAGAGATAACTAGGATGTAGAGTTTTGTATGGTAAAATACAGTTTCAAAATGTTTAGATCAATTTGAAAAATTATTTGGGAGTTTTTAGGACCAAGCTAAATATGTATCTAACACCCTTAAGTTCCTATGATGATTTGATCCTATCATGGATTCATTACAATAACATAAATATAGTCTTCATTATTTTAAAAATAAAGTGTAGTGTTATAATTATACATGCTATATGTTATAAATTCAAGGAATCCTAAGACCTATTGCTATAAAAATTCTATTAGCATTACAACTGAATAAGGTCATTTGAAAAGGTTGAAAGGTCTATTATGTGTGAGTGGAATAGATGAATAAGGAAAGAGAATATAAATTGAGAGACATTTTTTTTCTTACGATAATATGAGGATGTATTTACCAAGGAAATTCTAAGCTTACAAATAGTAATGGAATTTTATTTCTCAATTGACATTATGCTCGAAGCTACACTTGCATCAAAGGTATCATATATGATGAATGTTGTAGATATGAAAGAGCTCAAGGTAAAATTAAAAAATCTCATGAACAATGGGTTGAATAGACCAAATTTTTCACCATGGGGTTCTCCTTTATCTTAACTAATAATAAGGATGAAACACTAATACTTTTCATTGATTATAAGATGCTAAATAAAATCATAATCAAGAATAGGTACCCTTCACCTAAGACTGATAACATTTTTGACCAAATGAAAGGTGGTGTAATTTTATCCAAAATAGACCTTCATTTGGGGTATCATCAACTTCAAATAAAGGAAGAGGACGTCCACAAGCTTGTGTTTCAAATTAGGTATGGTCACCATGAGATCACTATCATACCCTTTGGCTTGATTAATGCTAAAAAAATATTTATGCATTTGATAAACAGTGCATTCCTAGATTTATTAGATCATTTATTCTAGTATTCATTGATTATACTTTAGTTTTATCAAGGAATGAAGTATAACACAAAAAAATCTTGTGCTTAGTAATATAAAGAATAAGAAAAAATAATATGTATGGAAGGTTTCAAAATATGGTTTCTCTTAGAATAAGGTCCATATTTAGTTAATATAATCTCAAAAAAAAAAACTATTACTATTTATTCCACCAAGATCAAAGCTACAAGTAATGGCATGTTGTAAATAATTTTCAATAAGTGAGAAGATTCATGGGGTTGGATGGTTATTAATGTAGATTTTTTAAGAATTTCTCTATAGTGGATAACCAAATCACTTACTTTAAAATTAAGGGGAATGAATTATTGAGGACACTTCAGTGTGAGGAGGGTTTCCAAAGACTTAAGGAATTATTGAATACTACACCTATACTCATATTTATTAATCCAAATGGTAACTTTTAGATCTAGAGTGATGTATATATCAATGGGTTTGCTGTAATCCTAACCCAAGATGCTCGATTGGTAACTTATGCATCTCAAAAAGTCAAGGAACATCAAAATAAATAGTGTACTTAAGATTTAGAACTAGCAACACTAGTTTTAGAATTCAATTAGTGGAAACATTTTATACTTGGAAAGCAATTCAAGGTAAAATTAGACAATCATATCCTAATAAAATTATATTCTCAAGATGATCAAAATGCAATACAATCAATATGTATAGAACTAATAAATAATAATGACATGGATATCTCATATATCAAGGATAAGGAAAACTAAGTTGATGATACATCTAGTAGATGTACTTATATTGATTCTCTTTCTATTTTAAGGTCAAATTAAATTTTTTATTATATAATAATAGTTAATTGATAACTTCTACAAGGAAGTGTATGAAAAAGCTAGATGACCAATAAAAATCTCTTTCTCTCTATATTTTAAGCTAAATATAAGGTCATAGAAATAGAGTCTGTGTATATTTGGATGATGTGATGATGGTGCTCAGGGTGGCCATAGATCTATAAAAGGGAAATCTACACTCAATAACAAGGGTATAGGGTTCTAAATGATATGCCTAAGATATGGGATATGGTTCTAACTAGATCTCAAAATAGATAAATGATGATATAACAATGATAACAAAATTGTGTATCAAATTTATAATAAGGATATCACATGCAAGAAACTAATGAATAAGATTAACCTAGATTAAATTTAGCTATAACATAATAAATTAAGAAATAAGTTGTGCAATGGTCAAACAAAGGGTGATTGATGAAACATAAGGTGATAAATGACAAGCCTAATAACCCTATAGTTATACCAGATTATTAGGTATAAGGAGACTTAAACAAGGAAGAATAAAATGTATATACTTTATTAATAAAAAAATAGATCTATTAAATAAATGAAATAGAATTAGGATAAAGATACTTACCTTTTGGATTACTCATCAACATATCAATCTCTCCCTTGGATCAAGTGGAACTTTGCAAGAGATATTTTAGGATGAAGATATAAAATGGAAAGATGAATACATTGATATCCTTAGTTGGGGAATCCAAATACTAGGTCAACTCTTCGACATGAATCCTCTTATTAAGATTCAAAGACTTTTAAGTAAGACTCACCTCCAAGAATAATACTTTAAACTCCAACTCATTCATTTACTACTTATGAGATTAAATGTAAGTGTAAATAAAATATATGAGTGTTTGATAAATGAAAATTTTGACCCTTATATATATGAATCCAAACCCATGATCAACTATGAATTATAATCCAATGACATTGACTAGGCTATTATAATAAAAAAAGGATGTCGATTGAATTTGAACATATCATCCATGCTAATACAATTTAAAAGAATGTTCACTAATTATAAAATTTATTAGTTAGGATGATATACTAAAAATAATAGGGAAAATATGTATAACTATATTGGCTAAGAGATATAACATAGGGAAGGATAGGTGTGAAACAAACTATATCAAACAAAAATCTATAGTAGGAATATAGGGTGGCTAGAAAAATTGGACCGAAAGTAGACAAAGAGGTAAGACATAAATATAATTACAGGAGGTTAGTTTAACAATAATGTAGGTATAAAAAATATTAAGACAAAATATCTTTAAAATTACCATTAGTCAATTTTAACCCATTCTTGGGCACTCCTTAGGATGTGCACTTAGGGAGATTGATGCACCAAAATCTCCTTGCAAGAGAAACTATCAATAAATTGATAAAGATGAAAATAATAGGTGTATACATATGCCCTACCTAAAACTAATAAAGTTTAATAATAGTGTTATGTGTGATGGTTCCTAAGGAAGTACATATATCAACATTGAAACATAACTAAATAGAAATGCTGAAAGAACTGGTGATATATGATTAACTTAAAGTAACATATAGATACCTTGATTCAATTTATGCATAAATGATGTGTGTAAGTAATTTTATCTCAATCATGGTGAGTTTAGTAATTTAATTTATAAACCATAAAGATACAAGGCTATAAATGGATAAAAGTGATGTACATGTATTTAAGATAGTCAATAAATGGATGTAAATGAAAACTCTAAAAAATTATTGTAAAACATGGAAAATAATTGGCAAGTCGATATCAATAAGGCTAAATTAGAACAAAAATATCTAAATAAATATATAAAAATAATGGAATGTGTGATATCAATCATGCTATCTACTTACAATATGATATATAAGGAGGAAGATGGAGCTCTATAATGGGGATACGAATAGTCACCCTCCATTGATGTTGCTTCATGTTTTCTCTCTTCTCTCTTGGTTACCTTTGCTTCCTTGGTGCATATATGATGGAATATTCCTTGGTTGTTAAGTGTGATTTGTGTTTATGGTTTTATTTTGGGTCTTTACTTATTTTATGTTTATTATTTATTCTTTATTTATTTTATTTTTTGCTGAGTACTTAAGTTGATTTTTCCACCTAGTTTTTTGTTTTGTGTGCCCTCCTCCCTAGTCCCTACTACATTGGTACATGTTAGGGGTTGGAAGTAAATGTAATTAATTTTTATGGCTTATGGAGGAGGTTGGATGAAGTGAGTTAAGTCATGTAGAGAGTCATTTTGATGGTAATAATAATGGAAATGGAGACCATGTAGCTTTAGTTAAAGTATGCCCTGATTCTCATGGCCCAAAATTTATTAATAAGAAGGGTGGTGAAAAAAAGGGTGACCCCAAGAAGATTTTTAGTGAATTCCTTTGAAAATAAGAATTTTCAAAATATTCACAAGGTTAAGAATTTATTATTATCCCATGCAACATGTCTAAGGATGGAATAAGAGGTAGCAATGAAAGATAAGACATTAAGTCCCTAGATCTGGTAAAAACTTTTCTTACTTCCCAATTCATCCATGGAATAAGATTTACATAGGGAATAATCTCAATTGAAAAATATTGGGTTTTTTTGCCTATTTGAATATAAATGTGCTTCCTTTAAGGATTTTTTTGATAACTGGCTCAATTCAATTTGGGGTAAGAACATGAGAATTTAGGTTAATTTTAATAGGATGTTCCAAAAATGGGATTTATTAGTCATTTTTATAAATTCTAATATGTATATAAGAGTTATTAACAAACCCATGTGAAATATGGGTCAATATATGCTTAAATCATTAGCCTAGAACCCCAATTTAGACTATCAAGATTTGATTTTCAAAATGGCTCCCAGATGGGTCGATATTGAAAACTAGCTATTCAATTGTGGAATTTTCTTCCTTAGTACCTTGAACCCATAGGAGAGGTGTTTAGGGTTGAGGATATTGGACCTTTATGGGCCCATATGAATGCTTGGGTTCTAATCTATTTGGAAATAGTGGAAGTTTTATTAGAATCCCTTATTTTTGATATTTATGGGAGTTCTTGTATCTATCCCATTAAAGGCTTGTTGGGACCTAATGCATTTTTTATAAAAAAAACATGGGCATATGAGGAAAAATTACCCTTTTCAATCCTCTAAAAAATATATGATAAATATTATCATAGAAGCCCCAAGCTCAATAGTAAAAATGTTCTTTTTAATCCTCTCCCCTTAGAATGGAGGATTTGGAAAATATTATTAACCCCATTTTAAAAATTGAATTAAGTAAAGGCAAAACACCCTTGGTGAGGGCCTTGGAGAAGATGTCAATTTATTTCATTCTATATCTAAATAAGACCCTCTTGATAAGATATGTGGGGAGTCATCCCTTATTAATGCTACCCCTCCTAAAGATATTAATTTACATTTTGTTAGGGAGAAGGTTAACTAGGATGTATCATTGGATTAATCCCTACCACCTCCTACAACCTTAAATCTCAAACAACTTCATGATGAATTTATGGTTGATGTTGCTCCATTATCCAAAGGGAGAACCTTGAGTGATTTTGTTGGCCCTTAGGCTGACTAGGAAAAAAGTGTTGATTTGGTTCTTCGTAATAATATTGAACTTCATCCTAAAAATTTGTTTGAACATATTTCTCCCTTAATAGACCCTATCCCCAATAAGGATATCCTTCTTGAATCTATTCATGTTGATAATTTGGATATGGCTCTTGGTACTCTTAGTATAGAGAAAATTAAACTTCTAAAGGGCTAGGAAAAAGACCTAAAATTGTCCCTTTGGGGAAACCCCCCCTTGAACCTCCTCTTATTAAAGATGAAAAAATAGTTAAAGATGGCTTGATGGGTTATAGAGATAGTAGTAGTAAAAAAAGAATAAGGAGAATAAAGTTTCTAAATGTTTTACAAGATTGTATCAAAATAAGGGGGAGGGGGTTATAAATCCCCTAATTTAACCAAGTAATAATGTAGATGGTTATGTATATTATCATCTAAAATTTAAGGGGACTAGAATCCCTAGATAAAAAACCTATTTTTAGGTAATTAAAAAATTCTAGAACAAAACTTGATTTTCTATTTCTTGAGGAGTTTAAATTTTTTAGATCTACTCTACCCTCTATTTTAGGCTTTATTTGGCCTAAATATGTTCATTTTTCCACTAATAATTTCAAAGATAAAGGTCATGCATTTATTCTAATAAATCCACTCTGGGGGGAATTTATTGTTAAGCAGGCTAATTTTCCTTGTAACAGTGCTTTATGGGTTATTTTTAATAAGAAAAATAAGGTCTTTAGACTATGTAACATATATGCCTCTAATTACTATATAGATAAAACATAACTCTAGAATTATATTTATTCTAACTTGAAGGGAATCTGTTTCACATAAATTTTTCTTTATTTTTAATAAGAAAGTTGTAAAACATAAAAGAAGGGTGAGTTTAGTAGAACCTGTATTTGGTTTGCACTCTATGATCCATATGACTATGGAGACTCCTCTTTTTATAAGGAGGAATGAATTAAAGATAATAAAACACTAAATAAATGGTTGATTAGTTAGATAGTAGGGTGGATTGCCTAGCATGAGCTAGAACCAAGAAGCTCAAGCTTTCTTAGAGGCTATCAATCCATGCTTTTAAATAATCAAGTTCTAAAAGTGAAAGATAATTTACTTGCATAAATAAAGGCAACTAAAATCAAATACAAAAAGTGATTGAAAATAAATGAATTTGATTAATTATATAAATAAATGATTAGCTATCAAAATCAAACATGATTCAAAAAATAGAGTGATATTCTATGATTAGAAAGAAAGTTAGAAATTAGGATTTGATTAAGGTCTGATAGGTCAAATAATCTTGCTATTGGAATTGACACAAAGTGACTATAAGTGGTTAGACAAAACCATCGATAGTTAGGTGAACATCTGTGGTTAGGTAACCATCAGAGGTTAGGGGAAAACCATCAGTGGTTAGGGGAAAACCATTGATGGTTAGGTGACCATTGATGGTTATTTTCAGATTTGGCTTGGTTAAAAATAAGTTAGGTTAGGAGGGTTGGAGAGAAAAAAAATAACTAATTACTAAAATTGGATACTTAGCTTTGCTATTGGTCTGAACAACATTGAGGTGAGTGGATCAAAACTTGTTTTAGACCTTAGAACAATTCTAATAGAGTGATGATAGCCTGGCTATTGATTGATGAGTAATAATACTTTTGATCTCTATCATGGTTGTTAGTTTATTGGAAGCTTTCTTAGATTCACCAAGATTGAGAAAAACACTTGAATAAGAAGCTTTGGTGCACAAGACTCTAATGATGATTGCTAATTTCTCATCCCATTTCACCTCTTTATATTTGAAAAAGGGAGTGGTGAAATAAGAGGTTAAAAATAGGGTTAACAAGCTATCTAATTTTAGCTTTAAGATGCATTGATTATGCACATAGATCAAATAGCTAAAAATAAAAAGTAAGTTGGAGTTGAATGGAAGTTAACCCTTAAGGTGGTTAAAGGTTAACCATTGGTATTAAAGGTCATATTTTAGTGGTTAGGTAATCATCGATGGTTAGGTGATTATTGGTGGTTGGGGTCAAACGATCAACAGTTGAGAGGGCAAAGGTAACATGATGAGCTTTAGTCATTTTGATTAGGTTTGGTAGTTGAAAGGTTATGAAATGGTCCTAAAGGGATCCAAGGTTGATCTGAGGGTAAACATAACGTCTTGAACTATAGTGTACAATTTTTTAGTTTCTATATTTTGCCCCTTTCTATTATGCAATTTGTATCAACAAGTTACAAAACAAAAAAAGGGATGGTATTTTGAAGGTTTGACTACCCCAAGTATGAGAGGAGGTGTTCCCCCTCAAATTGAGAATTGATGAGGTAAAATACAGCTAGTTTCAATTTTGACAAGTAGTTAAGTGGGTGATAACATTGGTTGGATTGGGCATTGAGGTACAAAAATAAGCACAAAATGTGACTAAGTGTGATAACATAGATCGTGCATAGACTAGACTACCATAGTTGAGTTATTTGGGTAAAAATAAGGTCAACATTAGAAGGATAAATGACTAGACCAATTGACCACATTTAGGCATGGTGGTTATGGTTATACTCAGAAACTCAAGTCCCCTAGGCAAGGTTAGTGTATCCATAGCTATCTAAGGTAGGAAGTGATCCTAAGAATACATAATTGGTTGGTATGTAAAAGGTAATATAAGTTCAAGTTTTTAAAGATGGAATGTAGTCATAATGGTCAAAATGATTGAGTCAAGGTCATTAAAAAACATGTGAAAGTGGGGCCAAAATGATAAATTTTGAGGTTAGTGGTTCACTGATTAGTTGGTGGATAAGGAGTTACTCCAATGTTATGGTGTAGGTAAAGAGGTTAGTATAAGTTGGTGGTTGTGAATTTTTTTAATTTTTGATGGTAAAACTATTAGGAGGTTGACCATTGATAGTTAAGGATGCCCATTAGTGGTCACCCAATGACCATCAGTGATTAGATGTTAGCCCTAAAAGGGAAAGGTTAAAAGTCAAATAAGGCTTATATTTCCTCATTTGAAAACCTATAGTGATTGAAATTACTTTGAGTGAATAGAAATAGTGATAGTTTGGGATTAAGTGAGTGATTTGAGTTAGGTGAGTGTGTGATTGTTATGTTGACTAAAAGTTGAGTAAGAGGTTTGATCAGATGAGGATACAATGAGGATGAGGGAGAGCATAGGACCAAGTGGTGGTAGTTCTTAGGGCTCCTCTTAGATGATGGTTATGGAATGAAACATGATTTTTTTGAATGAAACATGATTTTTTTATGGAATTGGTTATTGTTTCTGTGATTGTGGGTGGGGTTGACCTAGGGCTAGGGTTAAGGTTTGGGAAGTTTAGATTTGGAATTAAAAATGGTAGAGGGGGTGAAAATTTAGAGGGGTAGTGTAGGTAAGGGAGGGTAAAATGGATTTAGATAAGTTTTAAATTGATATGGTTGATGTTTTTAATAGATTAGGATGCTAGGGTTAGGGTTTATTCATTGATGGTCACCACATAATGACCATCGGTGGTTATTATCGACCATCATCGATCTATAGGTGACCATCAAATGACTAATGCATGGACCATTAGTGATCACTATTAACCATCACTAATCGATAGGTGACCACTAAGTAGCCAATGTGCAGACCATCAATGGTTAATGACCTAACCATAGAAGATCAATGGTTGATTGGTGATGGTTTCAAAAGGAACCATCATCGATCAACACTTGACCATTGATGGTTGATAGATGATGTAAAGATAAGTTTATAAATTAGGGTTTAGGTGAAAGTTTGTGTAAGTTATGGATAAAAAAGTAATTTAATGGCTTATTTAGAAAAGGGTTATGGTCAATAATTATGTGGATGAGACAAGGTAGAATAGGTGAAGTTGAAGGTAAGTCTTGAGTATAGGTTAGATTAGGTATAGTTTTTGTATTTGAGATGAGTAGGTTAAGGTAAGGTGTAGGGATAAAAGGTAGAATTTATAGGCATAGTTTGATGGACTAGGTAAACCAATGTACCGGTATATCAAACCTTACAAGTGAGGGAATAGTTGTAGATGCATGATCAAGTACCTCAAATCCTTAATGAGGTGCATTGAGGGATGAATGATGTAGATTGGGATCATATGACCAAGGTGGGCCTATGAGGCATGAGGTACTTTTAACACATGCTTTAGGATGCAACTATGTTAGTGGCACTTATCAAGAGATGGGATCTTGCCACTAACACATTCTTACTTCTAATTAGTGAGATCACTATTTTACCAACATCCATTAGATAGTGAGGTGACATTTAATAATGATGAGAGAGACAAATAAGGGGATCACCTATACAAACATGACCTTGTGATGGTGAGGTGACATTTAAGAAGATGCCATTATACACCTTTGTATTAGTTGGCTAGGGCTAGTAAATGGCTATTCATGATGATGATGATGATGATGATAGTTGTTATATGTTATGTATTATCAAATTTTAGTAGTGGGAGATTTTTGTATTTTTTGTTAGGGGTTCTTATAGAGATGTTGGATTGTATGGTATTTGTGTGGGAACCTATATTATTAGTTTAGATCTATCAAGATCTATTTGGATACTATACCAATAGGAGATATAGGATCAATATTGGTTTTGTGTTACATTTCTAGGCATATGAGCACATTATGATACTAAGACTTAGGGTACTAACATGGCATGGTTTTATTCAGATGGATTTTAGGGTTGCTTATATGTGATTGAGAGGTGATTACATGCTTACCAGACTATGGGAGGATCTTGAGACATAGATTGGTATATAGATTTATTAGAGGTACTCATGGAGAATGAGGTCATTTAGCACTCGTATGTTATATTTCTACCATATGTGAGCTATGATAGACACACACCATCATTGTAGATATACCAGTGTATTTTTGAGAGGTGAGATCATGAGGTTGAGCTTATCCCATTTGATAGGGTGAGGAGGTAGTTTAGACTCATCCAAGATATCCCAAGTGAGTTCTTGTGATATGGGAGGGAGGACATAGAGTTCCCATTATACACACTAGAGCCATATGATGTATTTATTGATTGCAATGAGCTATCATTGAGGGCTAATATTAATGAGGTAGGTGTTACTATTGAGTAACCTATGTGGTATTAAAAATATTATGATGCAACCATTTTTAGAGGTGATGATGGATAATAGGACATAGATGTAGATATAGAGGTGGGGGTGGTGATTAAAGAGATGAGGATGCCCTAGATAAACATTCACTAATTGCCAAGAGGGACTAGGCATGGGTAGCACTAGATATAGAATAGGAATCCTTAGTAGTAGTGACCTAGGAGAGGGATGTATCACAAGGCTAGGTGACCACTCTTACTAGAGAGGGGGATTAGGCTAGAGCTTAGTTATACATAGTTATACAAGAGAGAGATTCCCATATGTAGGTAAGAGGGTTATTACCAGTACCTATAAGACCACTAGGGATTATATTCATGGTGAGATATGTAGTGATAATCAAGGATATGAGGTATTATGAGGCCTTAATTTTCATGTCTTCCAAATGAGCCCATATGGGGTGAGTACAAAGTAGGGATAATCAAAGGGGCCAATAGTGTGACATCATGTTAGTGGGATGCATATATAGGTATATAAGTAGGCTTAGGAGGTGGGTTGGATCTAGGAGGTAGTGGTGCTCCAAGGTCTTAGATTCATATGAGACCTTTTATTTTGCTATATTATATGATTTTGACACCAACCAATGAGATGTAGTGAGATGTATATACCCTATTGAGAGACATGTACATTATTATATATATGATGATAATTTGTGAGTTCATGACATATAGATGTGATCATGGTTTATGGTTTATGTTGATGGTTATGGATGTGAAGTTGTTTATGTGATGATATGATGTTATGATGGTTATTTTATTATGGTTTATGTCTACTCACCTAGATAGGCATGTGATGAAGTGGCTATTTAATTTATGTTCATGATGATGTTGGGTATGATATGATGATTAGTATGATGTGGTTACAGTTTATTGGTGACTACATTTATGATATATTCTCATGATGATGTTGATATTTTATGGATGTTGTTTATGTGATGATGATTATCATGTTATGTTTTTCTAGACATGGCTATGATGTCTATGATTATTGTCATAGTTATGGATGAATATATTCATGTTGTAGTTATGGTGATGATTTTATGATGTAATAGGATTATGTTCATGATGATCATTCTCATACTTTAAATTAATGAGTCTACACTTCCTTATCTAGATTAGACATGTGGCGGATAACATATGTGAATGACTCATTCATTTTTGATGTATGATTAAATTATGATAGATGGTTAGTTGATGTGATTTATCACTAGATGATGTTTGATGTATGACATGGTTAATTCATTAAAGTGTTCTTATGATTAAAATTACTTTAAAAAATAAGGTAAGAAATCCAACACTAAATAAAACACATGGTTGGTGGTTAAATGTTTTTAATGAATTGTAATTGTTTAAATGAAGGTGAAGTAATCTCAAAACACAAAGAGTAAATTGGATAATGAAACTAAATGTGAAAAAAGATAAGACAATCAAAAGACAAGTGTCTTAATGAATTTATCAACAAGTATGAGATAAATAATAAGGCATGATGATTTTTCATTATCAAGGACCAAGAAAATCTTAAGGTAAATTAGATTATGAACATAATCCCTTCGAACGATTCACATTAGTATTTGTTAGTTGATTAAAACCTTTCTTAAACACCCAGTGTCAAGTAACCTAAAAAATCCCTTCTTTATATAGGGTATAAAGGGGAGGTGGATGATGATGAAACCTTCTTGTGAGAATAACATGCCTCTTCTATAGGTTACCAAGGAGCTAGTATAAACAATTCCATGCCATATAAGGTGTAGACTGATCAATGTGGGAAGTCTACTTATAAAAACTAATTGTAGCTTCCAAAATTATCTTTGCCTTATATGATTTTAATATTGGGTCTTTTTCTATTTTGATAGTGTTCAGAGGGATTAGGGAAGTTGATTGACTTAGGAATCCTCCAAGAAATTTCTATACTTTTATTAATGTTTTACTTAGCCATCCTTCAAGGGAGTGGTCTAAGTTTCTAAGATTTGTTTAAGGCAGTTTTATATTTGTCCTTCAAGGGAGTAGTGTACCTTATATTGATAATTTGTGATTGGTTTTGGTAGTTTTCCTTCAAGGGAGAAATATATGAATGCTTGGAATGACCCATACAATATATGATTTTTGGCTTGTGTTGTGATTTGTTGAATTAATTTTTTAAATTTTTGCTATTGACATGGATTTTCCTATATAATCTTGAAAGGTTCAAAATTTTTAAGGTAGAAATAGAGCATAAGAATGTTGATGATGGATAAAAGATGTTTACATGACAAAGACCATATGAATACATCCTATAAAGAGAGAAAAACTACCATAACAACCATGCCATGGGTAGAGTTATGGTACCCATGTTCAATATTAGGTGAAGGCTATAATAGATAATCACATGATTCATATTTAATTTGTTGTCCTTAAAATAAGGAGATACATATGAGTGAAAACAAGGGATGAGCTTAAGTTAGAAAAAGGTGAGTTTAATCCTATTTAATAAAAGAAAGGATGTAGATGTGATGCATTAAGGGTATTAGGTTCTAGTTTCCCTTCAAGAGAGGACAACTGATAAAATCCCAATCCATACTTGTGAATCATGATACAAGGTCCAATCCAATTGAAATAAAGCTTGTCCTGCTTGCTTTTCTACATATTGGTTATATGTTGATTTTCCTTTAGGATGAGGTCTTTAATATTAAATTATTGCACTTTAAGGTGTTTGTTATAAGCACACTTGATTCTCTCTTGATAGACAAAAATATGAGTAAGCAAAAATAAACAGTATTCATCAAGTAGCTCAAGTTGGTTAAATGTTTTTGATGTTAATCACTCTCCTAAATTATATCTTTCAATGATATGTGAAAAGAGGGAATTTGGACTTCGAAAGGCAAAATAACCTTTACTCCAAACACAAGAGAGAAAGGGGTAGCACCCATAGGGGTTCAAATTCTAGTATGATATACCCATAAGGTGAAGGGGATGTGTAAATGCCAATCCCCACCAGATGGTTAATAGTTAGTATGTTATTGATATTTTTGTTAGAAGCTTTAGCCTATCTATTTTCTTTTGGATGATAAGGTGAAGAGAAAATTAACTTGATACTGAATGTGTCACAAAGACCTTGGACTTGTTTGTTCTTAAAATATTTACCATTATCAAAGATAATTTTGTACAAAACAACAAAATGATAGATAATGTGATGGTTGATAAAATCAATAATCTTTTTGGCCTTGGTTGAGATGAGAGGAATAGCTTCTACCCATTTGGTGAAATATTCTATTATAGTGATGATAGAATGATGTCACTATGAATAATGAGGGTTAATTTCACTAATAAGATCTAATCCCCATTATGAGAAGGGCCAAAGATCCTTGGATAATTGGAGATTATGGCTAGGTTCATGATGTAAGTTGACATGTTATTGACACTTAATAAAATTTCACACATAATCATGATAATATTGGTTATGGTTAGGCCAATAATATCCAAGGAAAAGGATGTGTTTAGTGATGGATAGGCCATTAAAGTGTCCCCCACATATCCCATCATGCATTTCCTTGATAACATGAGAGATTTCATGGATACATAGGTAGTGGAAGAGGAGACCATTAAAGCTAGTTTATAAAAAAAGTCCCCCAGTATGGTATAGTGTGAGGTGTTTTGAATAAATGATCTTTGAGCATTCCTAGAAAGGTTGGAAGGGATGATGGAAAGGTTGAGATAGTCAAAGGTCTGTTGATACCAAAGGTCAGGTTGGGCCTCTTCAACATTAAATATGGTTAGAAACTTTGATTTGATATAAGAAGGATTGATAATTTGATAGATAATGATAAATAGCTTAGAGTCAGAGGGTGTAAATGGGATCTAAGAAGTGATAGAAGCCATTGTATCAATAAACTTGTTCATAGATCAGAGTGGTTTGGATATGATAGTGTTCAAATGACAGTAAGAATACATCAACTAGTTATTTTTAATATTGAAAAACATCATTATTACATGGATAAGAGTCATTTATTTTATTTACCACAAGTTGGGAGTCACCAACGATACTAATTATTGTGACTCCTAAGGCTAAAGTAATCTAGAGACCTATCAGTAGGGATTCATACTCAACCATATTATTTGTAATTTTGAAATATATCTTGAAGGATAAAGGAAGAGGTTCACCATGAAGGGTGATAAGTATGGTGCCATCTCCCCCACCACATTGACACTTTGATCTATTGAATAACATGGTCACTTGGTAGGTGAAGTTTGATTGAGAGAGGGTTACAATGGACTCATATAAAAACTCAAGAGGAGGAGGCTAGTTATCTAATAATGGTGCTTTAACTAATTGCTCAATAATGAATTTACATGTAATTAAATTTTAATGGAGGAATTCAAGGTCAAACTTAGCTAAGAGTATGAGCCACTTATCCATAAACTAGTTTTGGTACGGCTTAGAGTGCATATACTAGAGTGGGTCAATATTGGCTATGACATAGGTCATATGGTTGAGAAGGTAATGATGAAGTTTGGAGGTGATGAAGACTAAGGCTAGGCAAATTTTTTTATTATTGGTGTACCGAGACTTGTACTCTATAATAATATGGACTATGTAGTAGACATATTGCTTTTTATGTTGCTCATCTTGATGAGCTAGCATTTCCCCTAAGGAGTGGTCGATGGTAAAAATATAAAGGTGAAAAGGTTGATCTTCCTTTTTAGGAATGATGATGGGTAGAGATAGAAGGTACTCCTTAAGTGAATCAAAATAATTTTGATAGTCCATGTTCCACTTAAAAGATACATCCTTCTTCAAAAGGTGGTGGAAAGGTTGGCATCAATTTGAGAGCTAAGAGATAAAATTATGTATAGATTGGATCTTCCCATACAATATGTAGAGTTTATTGAGGTGGGTGGGAGGAGGCATGTCGAGGATTGATTTTATTTTAGTGGGGTAAACCTTGATTCCTCAAAGGGAGATGATAAAGCTAAATATATTTCCTAATAAGACCCTTAAAGTACACTTCTTGGGATTAAGGTGGACATGGTAATGGATGAGGAATTCAAAGATAATATTAAGAATGACCAAATGATATTTATGATATTTAGATTTCCCAAGGAGATCATTGACATAGTCTTCTAAAATTTTATGAATAAGGTCATAGAAGATGTAGGTCATAGCACACTAGCAGGTTACACCAATGTTTTTTAGACCAAAATGCATGAACCTATAGTAGAAATTTCCCATAGGGTGATAAAGGCATTTTTATGTTAGTCTTCAAGGGAAATTAAGATTTGATTGTTACATGAGAACCCATCCATAAGAGATAACATCTCATGGTTAGCTATAAGATCAATAAGCTAGTCAATGCTTGGCATAAGAAAATCATCCTTTGGGCAAGCAAGGTTAAGGTCACAAAAGTATACACAAATACAAAGTCCCCTTGTGATTTTGGTGACAAGGATGATGTTTGAGACTTGTTGGGGATAATCAATGGGTTGAATGAAATTGATAGATATGAGACGTTGAAGTTCTTTGATGACAAGGGCTATACGAGGGTGCATCCATCAAAGTTTTTACGTAGCTAGCTTGGAATCATGGTTGGTGACTATATTGTGGGTATAAATGGAAGGGTTGATTCTTGGCATGTCATTGCAAAATTAAGTAAATGCTATGCTATGTTCTCACAGGAAGGAGGGCAAATCTTGAAACTCCTTAAAATTTAATAATCGGTCAATTTTAATGATATGTAGGTTATCTGAAGTACCCAAGTTGATAAAAATAGTAGATTAATTCAACATGGTTTAAGTCTCAAGAGGAAGATAATTGTGGATATAAGAATATTCTACACCTAGATAGGTAATAATAGAACCATTATCCTGACATTGAATGGTATTAATGGTAGGAGAGTCATTTGCTACCATCTCAGTATTAGTCAAGGGAATAGTCATGGTTTCCCTATCATTTTGATAAGTCAAGGGTATAAGGAGATCATGATTATGTAAAAAATTTAGGGGGATGATATTGAAATTGTCAAATGTTGATGGTGGACTCGATGGTGAGGATGGGATTTCCTCATCAATAACAGTAATGGGAGGCAGGTTGATTTTATTTTTAGGTGGCATGAAACTGAGGCCATGATTTTTATGAGCTTTTTAAGTCTTAGTTGGAAGAAACTCATGTGGTTTGTGTTCATAAAAAACTATACCGAATCTTTTTAAAGCACACCTATAGAGATATGTCTTCGCAAACTCTGGTTTATCTAGATAGGATAAATTGGAGGTGAATGGTCAAGGTGAAAAAGAGGTGGTGAAAGTGTCAAGGGGTTTATCAAGTCCTCTATATAAAAATTGGTTGACAAGTTGAGGGTCAAAAATGAATAATAACTCCAATATTAGGGTCATAATTGGGTTTTTGGTCAAGATTCCCATACTCTTGGAGAGTAGGAAAACTGTTAAGTGTCAAAAGGTGATACTCCCCCAATAAAAGGTGTTAGAAGGTTAATTGTAAAGGGTCTATTATGAGGATTTGGGTAGAATGGATGGATGTAATGGTGGATAATTAATTGGTAGAAGAATATTAAGATTAATCTTTTGTTGATGAAGGCTTGTTGGATGGAGTAAGGAGAACATCATTTGGTTAGTACATCATGTTGTATCATGTAAAAGGACTTGAGTCAGCTTGTATGATCTCAAATTGACCTTTGTGTTCAAATTTAATGCATTTATGTAGGGTGGATGACACACAACCCATGGAATAAATCCAAGGGAGTCCTACAAAAACATCATATTGGATCTCACCTTCTACTATGTAAAAGAGCTTAGGAAGTATGTGGGGTCCCAAATGCATGTGAAGGACAAAAATTCCTAAAGTTATGTCTATGGTGTCATTGAATGATCAAAGCACCATTAAGGTTTCTAACATAATGTTCTCTAGTAATTTGAGTTGTTCATATGCATGGGAGGAGATATTTCTTACTATAACTCCCCCATTAATAATGACCCTCTTAATGTGGGTTTAGTTGATGTATGTGGTGATGAAGAGGGGAGGATATATATCATTTGGGTGGGTTGAGGGTATTTCTAAATCTTTGAAGGTAATAAGGTTAAAAAATTGAAGAGTTCTAACAAAGGATGTTAGAGGTTTTGGGTCTTCTGGTTGAACCTCTATGGATTATAAAGCCTCTATCATAACTTGGAAGTGATGGGGTGAGGTATTGATCTGTTCATACAAACTCATCTTCATTGGTGTTTGGTGAATCTATTTTAGATCTACTCACTAGATTGTTTAGAAATTTTGGATTGAGAGGGCCCCAAGATGGATATATTGGGTTTGGGAGAAGGTGTGGATTTTTAGGTTTGATTGAGTGGTAGAAGAAGGGTATATCCATGGGATGGACACTTTTTCCATTACCTTATCTTTTTTTTGAGTCTTTGATCATGTGACCACATGGATGGTATGGATTTGGGAAAGAGTTAGGCTAGATAATTGCTTTAGTTCCTCTTCACTCTGAGGTGAGAGTGGGGGAGTGGGTAAGTGTTGGTTGATGGCTCTTTATTATTGGATTAGTGGTGGGATCATAAGAGTTTCATAAAAAATAAGTCATCTTTGTGATATTGCCAATTGATTAATACTTGGAGAGCCTTATATTTCTCTATATCATGCCCATATGTTTTATGGTATGAGCATACTAATTTATCATTATACTAGGATGGTTTAGGACTATGTGGGTCAAATGGTTTGATAGGTGGCAAGGTTAAGCAAGATGATTGTAATAACCTTTGTAGGATGGTTGAGTATGACTCAATTAAAGGTGGAAAGGGTGTGGAGGTCTTAGGTTTTGTAGTTGAGGTGGAAGCCCTTTTAGGAGTAGGCTTGATGGTAGGAGATTTAGGTGAAGGAGCATTCTTTGTGGATGGTTTGGAGGTAAAAGGTGTTGGGTTAGATGCCTGATAAGTAGGTGGTTTGGTGAAAGTATGTGAGGATGAAAGTAGGAGTGATGGTATAACCAAAAGTGGCAGTTGAATTTGGGTTTTTTCTAGGATGGCTAGTTTCTTTACTAAGGTAGAAGTGTGAGGTCACAAAATAGAAGGAATTAGAGAGGGGAGGTAGAGTTTTTGGTTTGTGGGATCTTGGGTGGTTTTATCCTCTTTGTTGGTTTAGTTTGGAATTTTTTTAGTGGGCTTGGTGGGATTAAATACAACTTTACTAATGTTTGAGTAAGGCTATGAGTAGGGAGCATGCCTAGGTTTTTGATGGGTATGGTTGTGATGAGGGAAGCTACTTTAGCTATTTAAAGTGGAGTTGGTTTAGTCAGTTTAACTATGGATTGAGGGGTAGAGGATTATAAAGGTTTAGTTTAAGTGATGATAATTTCAATAGTGGAAGTAGAAGGTTGGGTTGAAAATGGCATGGTGGAGGGCTCTTACTTGGTTGGGCAAGGAAGCCCAAGACTATACAAAAATGTGGCATGATCTACATTGGGTTGGGATAAGTACTCAAAGTTTTGGACCAATCTAGAGAAGGGCTTATAGATGGGTTTGATCCCTTTGATATTGGTCTCAAAGGACAAATTCATGGGTGGAGTGAGAGGAGTGTTTAAATCATCCTTTTCCTCAATCAAAGGCTCCAAGGTTTGGGAAGATGTGTATCCTATAGGACAGGTAGGTAGAGTGATCTATTCCTTAAGAATGCTTTCCAAAGGAAGAGTGGGTTGTTGTATGATGGAAGAGAAGGATATGGTGGTAATGGTTACCTCTTTTGGTATGTCTTACAAAAGAGAGGTGGGTAGCTCTACTACCTCAATAAGTGGAGAAAGGGGAATAGTTGTTTCCTTTATTTCAGTTTCCAAAGGAATAAAAGTTGACTTCACTACCTCAATAAGTGGAAGGGAAGGAAAGGTGGTTTTGGAAATAGTTTCCACAGTAATGAGTTCACTAAGAAACATGTTAATGGTATGGACCTCATGATTGTGAGAGGATTTTGACCTATTGTTTTCATTGTTTGAAGAAGGGGCATGGTTGGCAAATGGCTGTCTAAAGATGTCAAGTGATTGATTTAGGGGTGCATTGGGGTTATCTAACATTGGTTGCCCCTCATGAATTAGACTTTGGATAATGTTTTTGAAAGTATTAAAATTACTAACATCATGCCCAATGACATGGTTGAAGGCACATAATTCATTCTCCTTATACCAACTAAGCACATGATGAGAGGAATCTAATTGTTGTCGAGGTTTGATTGGTGGGAGTTACAAGATATTTTATTTTAACAAATTTTCCAAGATTGAAGCATATGACTCCCCTAGTGGAGTAAATTTTTTTTGGTTTTTGGTATTTTGGTTTATAGTGTTTTGATTAGAATAATTGGAAGGGTTGGGTTGGTTAACAACTGGTGGAGGAGTGGTTTTAAGCACAACCATATTCATGGTTCCCTTGTTTTTGGTGTTAGTGTTGCTTTAATTATTAGGTTTGGAGGAGGAAGCCTCATTTGATTTGAAGGTGGAATTCTTGTTTCTCAATTTTAACTCCCCTCATCAAAGGGTCTATTCTCTAACTTTTATGCCTTGGTGAAAGCTTCATCAAAGGTCATGAAAGTCTAAACCTATGAAGTGGAGGAAATGTGTTTGAAATAAGCTCGAGCAAAGAGTTTAATCAGCTTGGGTTAGGGCAAAGAAAAATAAATTTGATTCATCAAGATTTTCTAATGGGTTATGAATTTAGCTATGGATTCATCATAAAATTGTTGAATGGCATAGATATCAGTGATAAAAACCTTTTTAGAGACGTTTATGGAAAAGTGGTCTAAGAAAGTTTGAGCCAATTGGGAAAAAGAAAAGAGGGAGTAATTTATAATAACATTGTACCAATCTAGTGTCAGACCTGATAGAGACATGGTAAAGGTATGAAGAAGGAGAGAATCATCATAGGAAATGAAATAATAAGAATACATGAATGCTCTCAGATGTTATTGAAGGTTTTCCTTGCTCTAAAATTTTAAATTTTTTCAAAATTCCCATTGAGGAGGATAAGGTTGAATGGGGATGGATGGAAGAATTGGTTCATTATAGAATTGGTCATATGATAAGAGGTTATGGGCACCAAAAATAGATGACTCCAAAGTATTCATTTTGTCTATCAACATATTTACAAGATTAGTTTGTGGTTGTGTACCTCTAAATTTGTAAGGTGTATTTTACTGAGGTTGGGTATGTACAACATACAAATAGCTAGTGGAAGGTTGAGAAGCTGCCACATATTGGTATGTGGACATGGGTGGTTGAGATGATGCCAAGTATGGATACATGGAGATAGGTGTTTGGGTTAAAGGTAGAGTTACATACCCTTATGGGTTAGGGATGTAGCTTAGGTTTGGTGTAATGGGCACCTATCAAGGGATTAATATAGGTTGGGTTGGGGGTATGGTTGGGTTGGTAGGTAGAAGATACATGGTAGCTTTGGTACTAATGGGTGGAAGGGTATAAGGTATGGGAACCACCAATCTCTAGAATGGAGTGGAGGTAGGTGGGTTGGAAACAAGAAGGGTAGTAACACTAGTAGAGGGTACTCCTATAGTAAGTAGAGTACCGATGTCCAAAGGCTAGTTGCTCCTATACTAGAAGGGTTATTGATTGGGTTGGAAGGTGTTTGGGTGTTGGTTAGTTGGCTAGGTTGGTTTTGTATGGTGGTATTGGTGGGATTATTAGTAGAAGAAGATGCTTGGGTAACTAGAGGTTTGGTATAAATGGTGGCAACATAGGTGTTTCCCATAAGGTGGGATGACATACCATAGGGTGGGTCAACAAGTAGAACCAAAGCAAGATTATAGTGGGATATGGTCTTAAGGTAATGTTGGAGGGCTATGGGATTATTATCCAAAATGTTGGAAAAATTTGTATCACCTTGGGCAATCATCTGAGGGATATTAGGACTTTCATAAGGATGGGGATAACTCTTTACATTTGAGACATATTCCATAGATGAGGGAGAAGAGGAAGATAGATGATTAGGAGGTGGATCTTTATTGGCTTGGTTTCTTACTTGTTTCCTAGTTAAAAGCATACAAATAAGGGAAAAAGGAAGATACAATTAATCTCACAACTCAAAAAAAGATAAGACAAAAAAAGTCAAGGAAATGAAACACACACTAAATTACGTTAAATACTAATTTTATTTTTAGTCTCTCTTGTGGCTTATGCCTTAAGATTTAAAAATTTTGTAACTCTCCTTTGGTTTATAGAATGGGTACTAGATAATAAGTATATTTTTGGTTTCAGGTAGTTTAGGATCTCAAAGTAATCTATGTTGGAAATTAATACATGGCTTGATATTGGGGCCTACCCCCTCACTTAACATAGTGTAGAGATAAGGGTGTTGAGTGAGTATCTAAGATATATCAATTACCAAAGATTATACTTAGCTAGAGAACCAAGTTAGTTCTCCCCTTGGTGATGAAATCCAAGTAGGATAACTAGGAAAGGTGATTGCTAGGTGATTAAATACTAGTTGAGCCTTATGCTAATGGTTTTATGCTTGATTAGGTGTAAGTGTTTTGGTATTGTGTATGTGATAAAAGTGAATATATGATTAATTCACTTGATTAATTAAGATATGTGAGCTAAAATAAGTAAGCAATGAATGTATGTAGTCAATTTTAAGCCTAAAATGAAATTTTGATTTCATTGTATGAGCAAAAAATAAGAAGTACCTATATGTAACTATGAACCCAACAATAAACTCAAGGGTCTCACTGGGCATGCCATAATGTTTCATATAACTTTTCTTTTTTTCTAAGAAGTTGTAAAACTTAAAATAAGGGCGAGGATAGTAAAACCTAAATTTAATTTGTGCTCCATGATATAGATGATTATGGAGACTCCTCTTTATCTAAGGAGGAATGACCTACAAATAAGAAATCACTAAATAAATGGTTCATTAGTTGGTTAGTAGGGTGGATTACTTTGTATGAGCTATATCTAATAAGTTTAAGATTATTTTGAGGCTATCAATCCACACTTTTAAACAATCAAGTTCTAAAAGTGAAATATAAGGTCCTTGTATAAATAATAGAGGCTACTAAAATTAAATACAAGAAGTAATTGAAAAGAGATGAATTTTACTAATTATAGAAATAAATGATTAGATATCAATGTGAAATAAATTAGACATGGCTCAAAGAATAGAGTGATGTTTTATGATAAAAAAGTTAGAAAGTGGGATTTGATTAAGGTCTAATGAGTCAAATAAGCTTCTCATTGGAATTGACACACAATAACCATCGGTGATTAGGTGAGATCGCTAATTTTTAGGTAACCATCAATAGTTAGGTAACCATCGAAGGTTAGGGGCAAACCATCAGTGGTTAGGTGACCATCGATGGTTACTATCAAATTTGGCTTAGGTAAAAATAAGTTAGGTTGGGAGGGCTAGAGAGAAACAAAATAACTAATTAATTAAAATAAATACCTAGCTTTGTTGTTGGTATGAGGAATATTAAGGTGAGTGGATGAAAACTTGTTGTAAACCCTAAATTTGTTTTGATAGAGTGATGATAGCTTGGTTATTGATTGATAAGCAATAGTACTTTTGATCTTTATCATGGTTATTGGTTCATTAGAAGCTTTCTTGGATTTTATAGGAGTGAGAAGAACACCTAAAAAATAAGCTCTAATGCACAAGTCTCTAATTATGATTATTGATTTATCCTCCCCTTTCATCTCTTTATATAGGAAAAAAGGAGTGGTGAAACAAGAAGTTCAACAAGATATCTAATTTTATCTTTAACATGCATTAATTATGCACATGGATAAAAAAACTAAAAATAAAAAATAAAGCTGGATTTCAGTGGTAGCTAAACCTTGAGGTGATTAAAGGTTAACCATCAATGGTTGAGGATAACCATCGATGGTTGGGTAACCATCAGTGGTTGGGGTCAAATTATCGATGATCGAGAGGGCAAAGGTAAAATTCTCAAGTTTAGTAATTTTGATTAGGTTTGGTAGTTAAAAGGTTATGAAATGGTCCCAAGGGGATTTGGGGGTGATCCAAGGGTCAATACAACATTTAGAACCATAGTGTATGGTTATCTAGTATCTACAACATCCCTTAGGTTTTTGGTGGGGATTTTTATATGATTAAAGAGAGAGAGGATAATTATGGTGGATACCCCCATTCTTAGAAAGGAAATGAACTATTTTTTGATCTAAATTTAAGAGATTGAATATAGTGGTTGACCCACTGAATAAAGGTAAGTTATAAAGTAAAGTCATCTAATATACTTGGTGTAACAACTAAGCTAATTCTAGAAGGCTCTATTCTAGACTTGATAGATTGTACCTACATAAAGATTCCTTTGATACTTTTTTGGAAGGAGATGTTAATGTGTTTAATGTTATTCCTTTCACTATTTTTGATCATCTTATTGAGTTCAATTTTTATTTTAGTAATGATGAAAAAGGAGAAAAAGCTACCATGAAAAGGATGTATAAATTTAATGTCTTCCATCTTGAAGATAGAGAATGTGGATGGTATCTATTCCAAATAGAAGATTGGTAAATTTACTTATGATTCTGATTCTAAAATTGATATATGGAATAACTCCATGGACATGACTAAAACATTAATTAGATCTTTTGGTCAGATAAAGTATAAGAGGAAATCCTTTAGAATTGATTTGGAATGGATTATTTGAGTAGAATTTTCCTTGAAAAATAATCCATATAACTCCTCCCTTCTTGACACCCTTTTTAATGTAAAGCATCATATTAGAAAACATCAAATTTATTCTTCCATAGGTACTAAGATTTGATCTAGGCTTAACTAGATTAAGCTTGGAGATAAAGCCATTAAGTTATTCTTCCATTTTATAAAGGCTAGACATAAAAGACAAAATATTTGAGATTAAGGTTTATGATAATATTTTGGTTGGCCACAAACAAATTAAAAAAACCTTATTTGATTTTTACTCCAAGCTATTTTTGGCTGATGAGGCAAATGATCAGATTAAATAGAGTAGAGTCCTATGTGAAAACATCATTCCAAAAAATATATTTTCCATACAAGAAAAATTATTAGATAGTGAGATTTATTTGGATGAAATTATAATTTTTATTAATTCTTTGAAATTCGATAAGGCCCGTGGGATTGATGGCTTCCCTATGGAATTATACAAAGCTAATATAGATTGGATTGATCTAGAATGTCTAGATGTCTATAAGGATGCATTTTTTGTTAGCTCCTTGGGATTAGATATTTATAAAGGGGTAATTAAAATAATTATAAAGGAGGGTGATCTATATTTGGTTTAAAATTGAGACCTATTACTCTACTTAATGTTTCCTATAAAATCTTGGTAAAGAGACTCTCCTCCTTGCTACCCTAGATTATTTTTGTGACCCAAAATGGATTCACGTAAGGTAAATATATCCTTGATAATCTCATTACAAGATGGGAGGGTATGTGTTTGGCTAAGTAATCTTAACATGATATTGAGATGATCTTTTTTACTTAAAAAAAACCTATGACAAAATTGAGTGGCCTTTTATAGAAAGAATGCTTAGAGCCTTTGGTTATCAGGAGAGGTTATACACAATGATTACTATGTTGTTTAAATATACCTTGGACATTATTGAGGTTAATGGTGATATCAATGAATCTCTTATATTTCAAAGATATATTAGACAAGGATTTCCCTTTGCTCCTTTTCTCTTCATGTTGGTTGCTAATGCAATACACTACTTACTTATAACTACTAAGGTTGGCACCCTAATTACAGATATTCAAATTATAAACAATTTATAAATTATTGATGTGATTTTTTTTTTATGAATAAAAATTGTTAATTTACCTCTCTAGGGACGATTTGATATAGGTGAGCACCAGACTAAAAATCTATTATTTAGCTTCGAGATCAAAAATTCCTATACATAAGTCTTGTGTGATTAGTTAGAGTGAACACCAACTAGACTGGCTCTTTGAGTTTGGTTGGGATTGGAAGGTCCCTAATTATATGGTTAAGTATTTGGGTATTACCTTTTCCCTTGTTCCTTCTCTAAAACATATGTGGGAGTGGGTTTATATTGAATTAAACTATAAAACTAAAAAGTGGCATGGATATATTCTCTCATTACTAGGTAGAATCCATGTCTATCAAAAAATCATCTCTTTTATAGTATTTAGACTCCCTATTTGGATCTGTAAGAAAACCTAGATGAATTTTATTCACATGATTATCATATAATTTATATGGTTAGATGACAAAGGGAATAGGAAAAAGCATGCTATTTCATGGAAGTTCTGTTATAAGCCTAGGGATATTGGCAGTCTTGGTTTAAAATACCTATGTATCCAAGGTATTAACTTATCTATTAAGTGGATTATTAAGGATTTGAAGGGAGATGAGCCTTAGAAGGTGTTGGTTAGAAACAATATTAAGATAGATTTACCTAAAATTAAGGTGGAATAGAAAGGCCTTCATATTGTTAACATTTTTCCAGGCTCCCTATTCTTTTAGAGTTAACGGATCTCCTATTTTTGAATCTATTTGGAAAGATTTAGAGTATGTGAAACATCTCATTACTAGAAAATATGTTTTCAACTAGATGGTATCTTGTTTCCAAGGATATAGATTCATTTGGTATAACCTCTCCCTAAATAATCAGCCCCTTGCTCTTACCAGAGGTAGTTCTACCTTGGAATGGTATACAAAAGGTTTGTGGGATTTAAAATATCTATTTTATATTGATGGTTGGGCCTCTTGTATTTTTATCAATCACATATATCATATCCCTATGACCTAACATAGGACATATTCTATGCTAAGTAAAACACTCAAGGGCATTAATTCTATGGCTCATCTAGATAATGAAACTAAATTTTAGGATATTATTAAATGGATCAAAGGGCCTCTCTTCCATGAGTTATCCAAAATAATTCTATATAATAATATTTCCTCCCTTGATCCTCCTAATCTTAATCTTGACCATGTGTGGAATGTTTATGATCCTCATCACAGTTGGGCCTTTAGCTTTAATTTTATTTGAACATCTTGTTTAGAACCTAAAAAATACTATTTTAGGTTGTTATTATTGTATAATAAGCTAGATGTGGGTGATGTCCTTGCCAAGTGTGGTGATTTCACCCCTTATATCTTCTATATATTGACATTATGTCTATTAATCACCTTTTTTTACTTGTCAATATAGTGCTAAAATATATAAATGTTATTTGTAAAGTTGGTATGTTATCTTTGTTTGTGAGATTATTTGGTTTAATATTTATTTTTGATATGTCTATTATAAAAAAAATTCACCTTTTTCCATAAATTTTGGCTTGTTTTTCTACTAAAATTATTTTGTTTTAATGGAAGCAAAAAAACCTGTACATTTTTCAATCAAGAACTAGAGTTCTTATTGACTTGAAAATTGGAGTCATTGTTAAGTTTATTATTGTGTAAATATATATTCAACTAAAAATACCATAGAGTTAGTTATAATTTTTTTTAAATATAGGCCTACTAAAAGTGTCTTAAAAGTATCTAATGGATTTTGGTGGCTTTCCTAAGCTCAACCCTCACCCTCACTGGGGTGTCTCACATTTCACTATTGTGAATGTGATCCTATCTGAATATGATTGGACTTGTATCAAGGACTCATAATTTGATAAATCTAAGGATCCTATATGATCTTGGGTTTACTCTTTAGATTTGGACAAGAATAACACTCAGAGTTAGACTAGAACTTCCAAGGATTTAATGGTATTCAAAATAATCCCCAAACCTTTTGTTCAAAAGATCAATTATAATAGTAGCCTAGGGATTAAAGATTTAATGGACCTATATAATGTTACCTTAGTGTTTGATATTATTTTTGATCATAACATGTCTATGGAAGGTCTTGTGTCTTCTCTCCTATAGGTTGATAAACAAAAATAGACCTAGAGGTGCTTCCAAAAGAATGTAAAGGTATTGACTAATATAATAAATAGGGGGGCTAAAAAAGGTAGGTGATGTTGTGAAATTTGTTAAGGAAAATATATTTGGTCCCTTATTGGAAATAATGGATCTTTACTATCTTCCAAAAAGTGTGTTAGATAGCTTGATCAGAAGGGACCGAAGGATTCTAACTAGTTAGTCCTAATTATTTTCTTAGAGGTGTTATTATTAGGAGGTCACCAAACAATTGGATTTTTAAAGTGGTGGTTTTATTTTATTGATGCACTTTGGATCTTTTACCCTTTTGTTAGTACCTCATATGTGAGGCTTTTTTATATTGATATATCAATTAATATCAACTATGGTTTTAAATTGACATTTATCTACTCATAAGGTAGAAATTTTGGTGTTTCACCTTGAGGTGTTTATATATTTGTTAGCTCAAGTCTCAATATTTTGGTAGCTCAAGTCACTATATAATGGCAAGTGAACAACCTAATAATGTTAGTGGGTCTTGATTTCTAATAGAGTGCATTTGATCATACGTCAAATATCAATGGTGAACATCTAGTTAAAAGGTCAATCTAAAAACAAAAATAAAAAGTGGAAAGATCTCAAGTGCCTTTACAAAGATCTAATAATTCACATAGATTGACAAGGCTAATGTGTCTAGATAGATTAATGATGTGCATGAAATCATACAAAGCAGATCTAACAACAAGCTCAAATTTAAAATGTCAAAAAAACCTTGAATACTAATGAGAGGGTGTCAAGTGTCTCAACCATGTTAAACTAGAACAATATCTATGCCTCACATTCATTTGTATAAAGGGATATCTATGGTGCACATGAGTTCAATGAGTCAAAGGATTGATAGTAAGATCCTTTAGAATGAATAAGGAGTTAATAGATGGAATAATATGAAAAGCCCAGATCAAGGTTAATGGTCAATATTAAAAGTTTGGGAATTAAAATGGAGGTTTAACATGGTTCAAGTTGAATTAAGAATGAAGGTTTTAAAGGGTGTACATCACCATTAGATCTCGATTGAATACCATCAAGTAGACACAACCATATAGCTAGGCTTGTTAATAGTGAAGCTCTATCACCATCAAAGCTTAAATGTATGTTAGGTATATTTAGACCTAATATATTCTAGGAATGAGACCAAACATTTTTAGATATTCATCAATATGGAAACTATAAGAAAACTAATAAGTGGATTGGTTTTTAGTCTATAGAAAGATATGTTCCTAGATATTGTGATAGGGATGGGTATGTGATTAATCAACAAGTTTGTCATCTTCTAAATGTAGTCATAGCCTTGACAATATGTACCTATATCCTCTCAAAATAAACTTAATAATGGCTCTATTAGGTGCATAAATATGAGGATTTTATCCTTATAGTGAAGGGCATTAATGCAAAGGATCTCAATAAGGATTCATACAGTGGGGGTGGTTACTTCCTCTAGTGGTCTTGGCCTTCATGATCCATCATTCCACACTATATAGAGTCCCAATAACATTAATGGATGAGGAACTCAAGGAATTGGTACAACTATTGTCTTGATTATTATGAACCCTTCTCCACTCTACCATGCATCCCTTACCCTCTCCATAATTCCCTTTTGCTATAAATATAGGCTTTCAAGCCTTAGAATGGATCCCTCTTTTGGGCATGACCAAAATCTACCAAGATTGAGCTTTGTTATATATTGAGGTGAATAAAGGACTATTTTAGATTTCATTATTATGGTATAGTGTGTTAATGTCAGTTTGATTTTCATATGTGGTAGAAATCTCTCCTTTTTCAAGTCTTGATCTCACCTAGCTACTAGTTTATATTATTATGTAGATCATGTCTAGTGTTTTATTTCATTTGATTGAAGCTAGTAAGTGGATACATTGACTAGTTAATGCCTTGAATCAAGCCTTTCCATCATTTCCCTTAGGTTGATCATTTAGTGAACCTATGCATGAAATATTAATGCATAAAAGACATTTGGAGTTGTATATTTAGTCTTTTGCTTATCTAATTAGTGTTATTATAAGCTCAAGTAAGAGTGGATAAATGATAAATTTAGGTGCATCACCAAAATTACTTAGATTTCCATTTTAGTTATCTTTCTCTCCCTTTCCACCCCAAAAATTAGTAGGTTTTAGTGGAAATTGGCTAAGTGATACATCATAAGAGTTATCCTCATTAAAAATCCTAAAGGTCTGACCCAAGATTAGGTAACCCACAGCCTAGGGTCATTCCCATATTGGACTAGATCTGAGTATAGGAATTGAACACTTTTGCTTTTAGCTAGGGTGCAACCTATAACCTCTAATAGTTTCTATAATGCCTAGTGGGACCCAATTTTAGCTATTGAAGCAAGCTTGCAACACATTCATATTTAAAACTAGTTTCAAGTATTCATTGGTCCTTATTTCAAGGTAAGAGGCATATTCTTATTCATGGTTTCAGTTATCTTCATGTTTTTTAGGCTATAACAACATATATAGAAGATTTATATCTCTATTCTCCTCATTAATAGTTTCAAGATGATCCATATACATCTTGTTATGATATTTATAACTCTTATCAACCCTACCATGATTTGATTATCCTTATGATAAGCATGATTAACCACACTATAACCTTCACCAGTAGTATAAAGACTTATATGAGCCATACATGTAGGAGTATTGCCATGATATTCCTTATGAATAACTAACCCATCATAATATTTCCCCTTACTAGCCTTATCATGAGCTATCCTACTCATCTAACCAAATTAATCATGGCCATTCTATGGTTACTTGATCAATATCAACAATTAAACAAACTTTAGTGAGCTTTGAAAATCATGCATTAGAATTGTAATCATGAAGGTATCATGGCCAAGATGTCTCTACTCGCTTGATTCATCATGTGAGGGAGTTAATGCAACTAGTAAAAGAACAATGGGCACCTTTTGAGAGAGTAAATTGGAAAAATGTCATAGTGAGATGATATATGTAGTTGGTTACATTTAAAGCATCAAGGATAAGCTAAAATCCCTTGAAGAATAAAAGGTTTAAATCCATAAAACTTATGTGTCTTAATAGACACCACCTCAACCCCCATATATGCCACCCATTCTTGCCCAAGAGACCATTCAAAGTGAACCTTCAAGTGTTACAAGTTACTCATGTGTTTCTCAGACCTTCCCTTCTTGGAATTTAATCCAAGAGAGTTGTCAAAGAAAGAAGGATATTATTGTTGAATAGCCTATTGTTGAGATCCAAGATTCCACTTATCTTCCTCAAGAATACCTTAAGAATTCCTTAAATTTTCCAAGTTAAAATCAAATGGTAAAGTCATGGAGTGGGAAAGGTGAGATAAATATTGGTTGGGGAGCCCAAGTTAAAGAAGAATATAAACCTATCAAAGTCTCTCTCATCCCTCCTTAAGGATCCTCTTGTATCTCATACCATCCATATTGTGTTCCCTATCTTCATGAAGCCACTAAACACCTTAAAGAGAAGTTATTCCAAGAGAATATAGATAGGAAAATTAAAGAGTTAGAGCTTAAAATAAGGAAGGAGGAGGAGAACCAAAATCAAAATGTTAAAAAATAACCTCTAGTTTTTCCATCTTATAGGCCTGTCTAAAGATGTTCTCAAAATGAGAGGGATAGTTAAATTGTAAAGGTTGAAGGGTATTTTGTAACTATTTAAGATTCTCAAGAAGGCTATGAGGAACATGAAGTTCTAGTGGAAGAAGGTGCTCCTTCCATTTCCCAACTCAACTTACTTTCCCTACAAAATTTTCTTCAAGAGTAAACCATTCCCAAGGTTTCAAGTTGTAAGAAGGTTCCCTTCATTCCAAGACCCATCCATGACCCATCCATCATACCTCATACTCCATCTTCAAATTATCAATCCCCTATGACATCTTATCCTTCACCTCAAACCCATGACCCTATCCATCAACCTTCTGTCCCACCCTTTTTTGAGAAGGAGCCCATTTTGGGAGAATAAAGTGATAAGAAAATAACTTAAGCTATAACTGATCAATAAGATGTCATGAGTGACTATGAATAATAAATCAGCATAGGGATTCCACTTGGTGAAAATAAGTGAAACTCAACCTTCTTGAAAGAATAACAACACATTGAAGATCCTACTATAGCTATCAGTATAAAATATTATGTGAAAGAGGATGTAATTGATAAATATATTTTACCTACTAGCCATGATGATATAGATATTAAAGGTAACATTCACGAGTAATATGGATTATGGTAAATGTTCGATGCCATATGCAATGAATTTGACAAATTGGAAAATGAAGGTGAATGTCTTTCTATTGGTCATGAGCCTGCAATCATGAAGGAGTTTGATGTAGTTTATTCCCAATAAGTTGTGAACATAGAAGATGAGTCCAAGGTATAAGTTAAAGTTCCTTAAGGATATTAAAAATCCCTATTAAATTTTAAAGCATTTTTAGGAATGTTATAACATGGAAAAGTGAAGCTTGATGTTTCCAAACATCAAATACATTCTTTCATAGAGGAAAGTAAGGTTGAAAAGGTTGCCATATCTTCAAGATTTTAGATTAAGGGTCAATTACTTGAGAAGGTAGAGAAGAGGTATTCCATGGAAAGCAATGACCAAAATTGGGTAGAATATGTAGAACTCCTGGAGGATTTTAAATAACTTGCAAATGAGAAGAAGCCTAGTCTTATTGAAAGCACCATGGAAATCAAGAAGGTATGTCTCACTAAACCATCATTAGAGGTTGTTGTTGAGGATCTATATGATAAATTTGAGATTGTCTAGATGCAATAAAATTTCATTTGCATAGCTAACCTAGTTGGATCTACTTAGTTCTCACTAAACATCATGCCAATGAAGTTGGCAAGTACCATAAAGAAGTAGGTATCAAGGCCATTGGTCAAAAGGCCATATGCCTCATTTAATACCTCATCCCATAATTTAGGAGGGTTTTCAAACTTTCATTTTTACCTATGAGGAAAGGTATATGTAGATTTAAGTTGTACATATTAGGATAGTTTTAGTTATTGTCCTCTAAGTGATGTCCTAGCACATTTATCTATTTTCCTTACTTTGTTTAGGTTAGTTTCCTATTTTTTGTGTTTTCTATCTTGTTTTGGTGGTTTTTATCTTTTTTAATAGGTTTTTTAAAGTCAAGTTTCAATTTTTTCATCATTTATAAGTCTAAAAGTCATGTAATAGTTTGGGTTCTCAAGCATAGTAGGCATGCTTCCCATCTAAGTCACTAGAAATGTTAACATTTTAGCCTCACAGTATAAATGTTAACCTTTATAATTTAAATCATGTTGATGACCTTTGATTTGGCTTGATCTGATGCCTCATAATGTCCTTGTTTAAGAAGAAAATGACTAACATAAGCTTGAAGAACTAGACCAACATGAAAATGTCATGCAGGGATGAACATGTTAGTCTAGTTGTGCATTTAATAAGTATTCTCAAGAAGCCTCCTAGAACCAAAAAATCACATGGGATCAATGTATTTAGTGCCAAGATCATCTTCTATAAATTTCATGTCTTGATGAGCTTACTTTCTCAAGATATAAGCCTTTAAATTTATACTTGTAGAGTAAGATGTGTGTAAGGATGTCAAATTCAAGCTATGAGAAATAACCATTTAAATTCAAATTTTCCAAGGCTAAACATAGAGATCATAATTGTCAAGATTATGGGAGCTCAAGTCAAGATCCAATGGAAAGCAGACAACCTAATGATGTCAAGATCTAATGGAGCATATTTTATTGTACATCAAAGATCAATGGTGATCATCAAGTCAAAAGGTTAGTGTAAGCACTAAACTAAAAAGTGGAAAGATATCAGGTTCCCTTAAAAATATATAATGGTGCACATTTACTAAAAATTCCATTGAGTCTAGGGAGATTAATGAAGTGCATGTAATCATAAAAAGTAGATCTAATAACAAGCTCAAAGTTAAAAGGTAAATTAATATTGAAGTCTAATGAGAGGGTGAAAATTGTCTCAATCATGTTAGACTAGTAGAATATCTATGGCTCACATTCATTCATTTAAAGGGAGATCTATAGTGAACATGAGATTGAGGACTTAAAGGACTAATAGTAGGATCTTATAGAATGAATAATATGATAAGCCTAGATCAAGATTGATGGTCAATATTAAAAGTCATGAGACTTCAAATGGAGGTTAAACACAGTTTAGGTTGAATGAAGAACAAAGGTTTCAAAGGGTGTATATCTCCATTAGAGCTCAGTTGAATACCATCAAGTAGACATAGCCATATAGCCAGGTTAGTTAATAGTGGAGCTCTATCTCCATTAAAGCTTAGATGTAGGATAAGTCTATTTAGACCTAATATATTATAGGAATGAGACTAATCATCTATGTATCTTCATTGATATGGCAACTATATGAAAACCAATAAGTGGATTGGTTTTTGATCTATGGAAAGATTTGTGCCCAGATATTGTGATAGGGATGGGTATGTGATTAATAAAGAAGTGTCTCATATTTTAAATGTAGTCATAGCCTTGATAATAGGTACCTATAGCCACTCAAAGAAGACTTAATCATGGCTCTAACAGGTGTATAAATATGAATATTATGTGCCTATAGTTAAGGTAATTAATGTAGATGAGCTCAATAAGGATTCATGTAGTGGGGGTGATTGCTTCCCCTAGTGCTCTTAGCCTTCATGATCCATCCTTCCATATTATATAGAGTCCCAATAACATTAATGCATGAGGATCTTGAGGAGTTGGTACAACTATTGTCTTAATTATTATGACTCCTTATCCACTCTACCACTCATCCCTTCCCATCTCTCTAATTCTCTTATGCTATAAATATAGGCTTCTAAGCCTTGAAATGGATCCCTATGTTGGGTATGACTAGACTCTACCAATATTGAGCTTTGTAATCTCTTAAGATGAATAGCTGATTATTTTATATTTGAATGTTCTATTATAGTGTTTTAATGTTAGTTTGATTTGTATATGTTGTAAAATATCTCCTTTTTCAAGTCTTTATCTCACCTAGATACTAGTTTATCTTTTTATGTACATCATTTTTAGTGTTCAATGTCATTTTATTGAAGGTATCACGTGGATACAATGACTAGTTAGTGCCTTGAATCAAGCCTTTCCATCACTTCCCTCAAGTTTTGATCACTTGGTGAACCTCTACATGAAATATTGATGCATAAGATACATTTAGATTTGTATATTTAGTCTTTTTCTTGTCTCATTAGTGTTCTTAAAATCTCAAGTAAGAGTGGATGAAGAATCAATTTAAGTGAATAACCAACATTAGCTTAGATTTCCCTTTAAATTATCTTTCCCTCCCTTTTCACCCTAGTAGTTAGTAGGTTTTAGTGTAAATGAGCTAAGTGATACATCAGAGGAGCTAGCCTCATTAAAAACCCTAGAGGTCTAATCCAAGATTAGGTAACTCACAACCTAGGGTCATTCCCATGTTGGAATAGCTTTGAGTAGAGGACTTGAACACTTTTAATTTTAGCTAGGGTGAATCTTAGAACTTCTAATAGCTTTTAGCACACCTAGTGGGACCCAATTTTAGCTATTGAAATAAGTTTATAGCACATTCATCTTCATAAACAATTTCAAGTACTCCTTGGTACTTATTTCAAGTTTATAATCATATTATTACTCATGGTTTCAATTATCTTCATGTTTTCTATGATATGGAATCTTATAGAGAAGAGTTATATCTTTCCTCTCCTCATTAATAGTTTTAATATGATCTATATACATCTTTTTATGATCTTCATAACTCCTATCATCCCTACCATGATATATATTAGCTTTATGATAAGCATAATCAACCACACTATGACCCTCACCAGCATTATAAGGACTTGTATCAACCATACATGTAGGAGTATTATCTTGATCCTCCATATGAATAGCTATCCCATCATAATATTTCCCCTTACCAATATTATCATGAGCCATCCTACTCATGTAACTAACTTAATCATGGACATTCTATAGCTACCCAATCCATATCAACATTTAAACAAACTTTAGAAATCCTTGAATTACATGCACTAGAATTTTACACATGAAGGTATCATGGCCAAATGTCCCTACTCACCTAATTTATCATGTGAGGGAGTCATTACAACTAGTGAAATAATAATAGACACCATTTGATAGAGCAAATTGGAAAAATTTCATAGGTGAGATGATGGATGTAGGTGGTTACATTAAAATTATCAAAGATAAGATAAAAGGCCTTGAAGAATAATAGGTTTGAATCTATCAACCTTTTGTGTCTTCATATACACCACTTCATCCCCCATATATGCCACCCATTCTTCCCCAATAGACCATTCTATGTGACCCTTCGAGTGTTCCAAATTCTTCATGTATTCCTGAGACCTTCCCTTCTTATAATTTAATCTAAGAGAGATGTCAAAGAAAGAAGGATATTATTCTTTAAAACCCTACTATTGAGATCTAAGATTCCACTTATCTTCCTCAATAATCCCTTAATAATTCTTTAAATTTTCCAAGCTTGAATCAAGTGGTGAAGTCATAGAGTGCGCAAGGTGAGACAAATCTAGGTTGGGGAGCCCAAGTTAAAGAAGAATCTAAACCTATGCTAGTCTTTGTCATCCCTCCTCAAGGATCCTTTATATCTCATACCAACCCTCTTATGTTCCATATCTTCATGAATCCACTAACTAACTTAAATAAAATTTATTCCAAGAGAATATAGATAGGTCAATCAAAGATCTAGATTTGAATATAAGGAAGGAGGAAAAATAAAATAAAAAGGTTGAATAATAACCTGTAGCTTTTCCATCTTGGAGGTCTATCCAAAGATGTTTTTAATACAGGAGGGAGACTTCAATTATGAAGGTTGAAGGGCATTTTGAAACTATTGAAGAATCTCAATAAGGCTATGATTAAGATGAAGTTATAGTGGAATAAGGTGCTCCTTCCATTACCCAACTCAACTCACTTTCCCTACAAAAGTTTCTTCAAGAGTTAACCATTCCCAAGGTTTTAAGTTGAAATAAGGTTCTCTCCATTTTCAAACCCATCCATAAACCATCCATCATACCTCATAATCCATCTCCAACTTATCATACCCCCATAATATCTTATCCTTCACCTCAAACCCTTGAGCCTATCCATCAGCCTTCCACCCCACCCATTCTTGAGGAGACCATTTTGTGAGAATCAAGCAAGGAGGAAATAATTCAAGCTATAAATAAACAAGAGGATGTCATGAGTGACTATGAATAGTAAATTAACATAGTGACTCCCCTTGGTAAACATAAGTATAACTTTACTTTCTTGAATGAAGAGGAAAACATTGAATATCCTACTACAACTATCAATATAGAATCTAATATGAAAGAGGATGCACTTGATAAAAATCTCTTACCTAGTACCCATGATGATATAACTCTTGAAAGTGACATTCATGAGGAATATGGCCAATGGAAAAGTTTTGATGGCAAATAATTTGACAAATTAGAACATGAAGGTGAATGTTTTTTTACTTGTCATGAGCCTACAGTCATGAAGGACATTGATGTAGTTTCTACCCAAGAAGTTGTGAACATAGAAGATGAGGCCAAAGTAAAATTTAAGATTCCTCAAATATAGTAAAAATATATATATGAGGTTGAATCCTTTTTAGGGATGTGAGGACATGGTGAAGTGAAGCTTGATGTTTCCAAACATCAAATATACTGTCATAGAGGAAAGTAAGGTTGAAAAGGATGCCATATCTTCAATCTTATAGATTAAGGGTAGAGTACTTGTGAAGGTAGAGAAGGATTTTTTCATGGAATATAGTGACCAAAATTGGGTAGAATATGTTGAGCTCTTAGAGGAGATTGAAGAATTTTCAACCAAGAAGAAGTCTTGTCTTATTGAGGGTACCATGGAAATCAAGAAGGCATGTCTCACTAAACCATCATTGGAGGTTGTAGTTGAGCATCCATATGATAAATTTGATATTGTATAGATTTAATAAAAGTTAATTTCCATAGCTAACCTAGTTGGAGCTACTTGGTTCTCATTGAACATCATGTTAATGAAGTTGGTAGGTACTATAAAGAAGGAGGCATCAAGGCTCAGGGTCAAAATGCCACATGCCTCATTTAATAACTCATCCCATGATGCAAGAGGGTTTTCAAAATTTCCTTTTGATCTAGGAAGAAAGGTATGTGTATAGTTAAGTTATACATATAAAGATAGTTTTGGTTATTTTCTTCCAAGTGTTGTCCTGGAAAATTTATTTGTTGTCATTACTTTATTTAGGTTAGTTTCCTATATTTTGTATTTCCTATATTTTTTTGGTGGATTTTGTATTTTTAAATATGTTTTTGTAGTCAAGGTTAAATTTTTTCATTATTTGTAAGTTTGAAAGTCATGTAATAGTCTGGGTTCTCAAGCATAATAGGCATGCTTGACATCTGAGTCACTAGAAATGTTAACATTTTAGTGTCACAATCTAAATGTCTACATTTATAATTTGAAGCATGTTGATAAAATTTTCCTTGCCTTGATTTGATGCCTCATAATATCCTTGTTTAAGAATAAAATGACTAACATAAGCTTGAAGAACTAGATCATCATGAAAATGTCATGTTGGGATGAACATGTTAGTCTAGTTGTGAATTTAATAAGTATGCTTAAGAATCCTCCTAGAGCTAAAAGATCACATGAGATAAATATATTTAATGCCAAGTCATCCTCTATAAATTTCATGTCTTGATGAGCTTGTTATCTCAAATATAAGCCTTTAAAGGTAGACTTACAAAATAAGACATGCATGGGAATGTCAAGTTCAAGCTACAACAAATAGATATTTAAATTTAAATGTTCTAAGGTTTAATATAGAGTTGATAAGTGTCAAGATCATAGGATCTCAAGTAAGGATCCAATGGTGATAGGCCACCTGATGATGTCTATGGGTCCTAAGATTTAATAGATCAAATTTGGTCATACATCAAAGATCAACAATGAACATCAAGTTAAAAGGTTAGCATAATCACAAAACTAACAAGTGGAAATATTTTGGGTTCCCTTATAGATATCTAATGGTGTGTATTTATTGACAAGGCCATTGGGCATATGAAAATATACAAAGTACATGTAATCATACAAATAATATCTGATGGTGAGATCAAAGTCAAAAGGTTAGAAAATCCTAAAGAATAATGAGAGGGTGTTATGTGTCTCAATTGTTTTACAATAGCAAAAGATCTATATCTCAAATTATTTCATACAAAAGGACATGTATAGTGCACATGAGGTCAAGGAGTCAAAGGACTAATAGTAGGATTCTATAGAATGAATAAGGAGATGATAGATGGCATAATATGAGAATCTTAGATCAAGATTGATGGTCAATATTAAAATTCATAAGACTTCAAATGGAGGTCAAACATGGTTCAGGTCAAATGAATAATAAAGGTTTAAAATGGCATATATCACCATTAGAGCTTAGTCAAATACCATCAAGTAGACACATCCATATATCTAGGTTCATAAATAGAAAAGCTCTATCACCATTAAATATCAGATGTAGGATAGGTCTTTTTAGACCAAATATATTCCAAAAATAAGACTAAACATCTATGGATATTCATCGATATGGAAACTATAGGAAAACCAATAAGTGGATTAGTTTTTGATCTATAGAAATATCTGTGCCCAAATATTGCAATAGGAATGGGTATGTGATTAATGAATACATGTCCCATATTCTAAATGCAATTATAGCCTTGATAATATGTACATATAGCCACTCAAAGTAGACTTAACCATGGTTCTATCACATGCATAAATATGAGGATTTTATCCCTACAATGAAGGGAACTAATGTAGAGGAGCTCAAGAAGGATTCCAATAGTATGGGTGGTTGCTTCATGTAGTGGTCTTGGCCTTCATGATCCATCCTTCCATGTTAGATAGATTCTTAGTAACATTAATGCATGAAGAGCTCAAGGAGTTGGTTAAACTATTATCTTGATCATTATGACCCTTTGTCTACTCTCCCACATGTCCCTTCCCCTCTCTCTCATTCCCTTTTGCTATAAATACATACTTCCAAGCCTTGAAATGGATCCCTCTCTTGGGCATGACTAGAATATACCAATATTGAACTTTGTAATCTATTGAGATGAATAAATGACTATTTTATATGTCATTGTTCTAGTATAGTGTGTTAATGTTAGTTTGATTTGCATATGTGGTATAAATCTTTCCTTTGTAAAGTCCTGATCTCACTTAGATACTAGTTTATCTTGTTATGCAAGTCATGTTTAGTGTTTAAAGTTATATTATTAAATATAGAAAATGTATACATTGACTAGTTAGTGCCTTGAATCAAGCCTTTCCATCACTTCACTTAGGTTTTGATCACTTGGTGAACCTCTACATGAAATATTGATGTATAACAGACATTTGGAGTTGTAGATTTAATATTTTACTTCTATCATTAGTGTTGTTAGAAGCTCAAGTAAGAGTGGATGAACAATAAATTTAGATGCATCACAAACATTAGCTTAGATTTCCCTTTTAGTTATCTTTCTTTCCCTTTTCACCCTAATTATTAGTAGATTTTTGTGTAAATGAGCTAAGTGATACATCAGAGGAGCTAGCCTCATTAAAAATCTTATAGGCCTGACCCAAGATTAGGTAACCCATAGCCTAGGGTCATTCCCATGTTGGACTATATTTGAGTAGAGGGATTGAACATTTCTACTTTTAGCTAGGGTTCAACCTAGAACCTCCAATAGTGACCAAGAGAGCATCTTTTAATAAGTCAAAGATGAAAATTCTATTCAAAATTAGAAAATATTAAAACTATCATAATGCTAACATGTCTAGAAGAGATGAAAAATATGAAATAAAAAATAAAAGAAATATTTATAAGAAAAATTTCAAGGGGGGAAATAGAGGGATGGAAAAGATAGTGACACTAGCGCAAAAAAATGATTTTTATCAAAACAAGACAATCTAATTAGGTTGGAAAGACTTTTTTTTACATAAATGGCCTTAGAGAACCCTACTTATAAAGCATTAGATTAGGATAACTAGTGAAGTATAAATATGATCCCATGAAGGCTAGTATGCATGAAAAATAAAAGGGTCCTACCTTCCCACACCATGTTCCTCACTCTCAAGACTTTTTATAAAGATTTTAGTTATTATGAAGATTAAGTACTTATGTGAGAAAGTAAGTGGCACTAGAATTCATAATAAATGAGAGACATCATACCATAGTCTACTTACCTACAACATCCCAATGGACCTTGGATATATCATGAAATAAACCATGGCATTAAAGATTCAAATAAAATAAGGGTGTGCCAATAATATGATCATGTATTTTAGTGTGATTTAAATTTTAAAGATATATTTTTCCTTTCAGCATTTAATTTTATTATAATATGGATTTTAACTCTTTTATATTTTTATATTTTCCTCCATATGGATTTAGAAAAACCAACCATGGGTGTTAAATATGACTAACACTAGAGAAATTACACATACCTACTAAATAGAAGAACCTAAAAACTAAGATGCCTAAAGACTACAATACTTGAACCTTAAATAAGAGTAAGATATCAAAACTAACCCAAATCTACCTCAAGTGAAAGGAGAGGGAAGGATGGGGATTCTGGAAGATCCTATTGGCCAATTTTTGCCCACATACATAAATTTTCCTAGATAGATCAATTTCTATAAGTTTTGAGATGGATTGACAAAATAAATAGAGTTATTGATTGAGTGGGTGACCAAATAATGAAGAATAAAATCAAATGTAACTTATAAAGATTTTGAAACACTTTAAAAAAAATTAAAGTGTGTTTTATTGATCTTTGAGAAGAAAGTCTTGAAACAGGTCTAAGATTGCAAGGTGAAAATGACTAGTAGGTTCTCATAGCATTTAAAGCATTCAAAGGCATGAATCAGATTACACAAAGTATTATAAGTTCATTGGAATATTTTTTATGATACCAAACCATCACAAGCATGTCACATAGAAATAAATAGGTCAATATGGTTGCACATTTAATAAATTTACCTAGGGAGCCTCTCAAGCCAAAATATTACATGGACATGAAGTTATTCATGTTAAGATCATCCTTTACAAATTTCATGTCTTGATGAATTTTATATCTCAATATATAAATCTTAAAATTTGAAATTACAAAATGAAATATGCACATGGATGTCAAGTTTAAGCCTCATAAAGTAGTGATTTGAATGTAAATATCCCAAGGTTAAATGTGAAGTTGACAAGTGTGCAAATCTCAAGAGCTAAGATTAAGATCTAATGGTGATTGGGCAATATGTGGTGTCAGTGGGTCAAAAAGATATAATATAGCACATTCAATCATATAAATCAAATCAATGGTGAGCATCAAGTCAAAAAGATAGCATAAATGAGAAGCCACCAAGTGTTGAGATCTCAGGTGCCCTAATAGAAATCTAATAGTATGCATAGACTGATAGTGTTAGTGGGTCCAAGAAAATCAATGATATGCATTCACTTGTATAAAGTAGATTAATGGAAAGTAAGAATTAAAAATTTCAAAGGATATCCAAGGTAAATATGCAAGTGAAAAGTGTCTCAACCACATTAGACTAGAAAAATATCTTATGGATCACATTCATTCATATAGAGGTAGATTGATGGTGCGCATGAGGTTAATAAGTCAAAGGGATAATAGAATAGTCCTATATAAAAAATGAAGATCTAAAAATTGGCATATTATGGGAAGCCTAGATCAATATTTATGGTCAAAATCTAAATTCAAAAGCTAAGGGACTTCAATGGAGAAAAAAATTGACTAAGGTCGAACTAGGGAAGATTTTTTGAAGGATGCCATTGAATCTCAGTTGAGATCTCTATTGGAGGATCCAAGGCATGTGGATTCAATTTACTTGTATTGTTAACATCATATATATTAATTCCTTGGATTCCACAAGTTTTAGAGTTAGAATAGGTCTAATTTGACCTAATATAGTTTAATGATGATATTACATAGTCTATAAGCTCTTCATAGATATAACTATTTGAAATCCAATAAATAAGAATAGTTTTTAATTTATAATAAGATAGGTGATCAAATATGGCAATAGGGGTAGGGTTTTTATTAATAAAAGAGTGTCTTTTCTATCGACATGGTCATATCTTTGACAAATAGGTACTTATAACCACTAAAAGTAGACTTAAACATGGCTCTATCAAGTCCATGGAAATGAGAACTTTTTCCTCATAATAAACTAAGTGAAGGATGGTGTAGAGTTATAATGGAGAGCTGGTGATTAGAGAAAGTAATGGGATCAATTAATATATCTTTAAGGTGACTAAGGGTTGTTATTGATAGCAGGACCATGAATCATCATCCTAAGACACTTTCTTGTCTCCTAGTGCATTCTTTTCAATCAATGAGAAGATTTAGGGAATATTAGAGCAATTGAAGGCTATTTTGTATATGATGTATTAACCCTAATTTGATAAAAATATTGTGGAGCATTTATAAAATATGGTATCTCAATTAATGATTTATATACTCATGATCCCTTTTCTCTCTCCTTTTTCTCATATATTACCCATTCTTTCCATTTGTAAGCTCTCTCCCAGTTTTTAGAATAAAAGAATCTCATTCTTTATAAAAAATTATCTCTCAATTATAGAAGAGTAGAGACTCTAATTTGATAAGGCTAGACCCTATCAATTTTTTTATGCAAGACCTATTTAATCAATAAAAATTTTATTTGTATATCTTTCCCCTTCAAATTATGTGTATAAAAGCTTGTGCATGATGGCATTATGAAGGAGAATCTTCCATGCCCATTGTCCTTATTTCTTGCTCATTTATAAGGTGTCTTAAAGTTAGTTTTAGGTCTAACTCCTCTTTACCTTCATCCATTACTTATTGAACCTATATTATGAAACACTTATACAACTAGATAATTTTTGTGAGATTGTGTGAGTTAGAATTGTCTTATGCTTCCTCAGTGTTTACTTCATACTTATGTGAGTTATCATTTTTATTTTGTGCATCACCTAGTTAACTTTCTTAGGAGCCCTTTACTCTTTTTCTAACCCTTTTCCTAACGTAAAAATTTATATAAGTGATCCATAAAGAGGAATTTGACATTCTTTAAGTGTTTAACCCCACCATAGGTGACCTAAATCCTAGGGTTATTCCCATAGTGTAGCTCAATTGGAAAGGGCCTAAAAATCCCTCTCTAAGGGTCTAAATTGACACTAAAAAAACTTATTTCATGCTTGATGGGACACATTTAAAATAATATTAGTCAAAGTTTGATGTTGGTTTGATCATTTTTTAGTAGTTATAGTTTCCAAGCAATAACATCTAGTAACTCCAAAATAAGATTCAACATTCTGGAAGCAGTGACTACATCTCATGCTAAAGGTGATTACAGTATCAACTTCTAGAGGTATTCACTTTTAATTAATTGAACTACCTTTAAACTCAATAAAAATACTAAGATTTACTAATACACACCATATAAAGTCAACTTTATTGCTAAGTCTATTTCAAGGCCTACCCCTGTAAGAAGGTCTTTGTTAAACCGTTTCATTATAATGACAACCCATATATTTTTCCTCTTTATAGCCTTTAATTGTTAAATTCCATTATACATCCCTCATTATGATCCTATCTCAATATAAACTCTTAAACACCTCATGGATATAGCCAACTTCTACAACATTCATGATATCAGTGAGGAAAATGTAATAATTAAGTTAATAGCCATCTCTTTCAAAGGTAAAGCCTTAAACTGGTATAGATGCCTTGATTTTAAATATTTTGCATCATGGTATCAATTTTGGGATGCATCACGTAATATATTTGAGGATAAAAGTGACCATTTATCCCTTACAGAGTAGTTAATCATAATTAAAAGAGCCCCTCATGAAGTCATGCAAGGCTTTAGCACAAGGTTTTAAAAGACTTGGGATAGAATCCTCATCTCTATTAGGCCTATCCATAATTTTTCCTTTCTTTATTATTTTAAAGCCCTAAATAGTGACATCATTGTAATTATCTAATCCATGGGAAGAAACACATTACCAAATGTATATGAGGTGGCAATCAGAGTAGGAAATCATCTAATGCAAGTTGGCAAGGTCACACCTAGACCACCAATGGCTTTATTCCCTGAGATTAGACCATACCCTATTTATATTCCTCCCCTTTATGTCATTCTTATTATACCTATAATTACTTTTTTACCCTAACCTAAGTAATAAAAGGCTTCCACTAGTCAATCTAGTGATTCCCAAGAACAAAATAACTTTCAAGAGCTTAAGAACATGTTCTAATCCTTGATAAAAGAATTAGTGAATGTTAAGAGGAATCAAGATTTAAATATGCCTTATCAAGTCTCATATAAAATTTATAATCAAGCTTATCACACAAATAGTCCACCCTATAAAGTAAATTTCCAAGGCCAAGGCCAAGGTCAAAGCCAAGGACAAGGGCAACCTAACTATGTTAGGCAAAAAAACTATATTAAAAATGTTACAAGCACTTATAGCACTTTGATCCTTATTCATAACAATATTTATCAATAAAACAAGGGTAGCATGCCTTGTAATTAATATTTTTAGAAATCAAGTGTCCTAAACACTAACTTCAACCAAGATTTCAATGATCAATGGTAGTAAGATACTAATTATGGGTACAATCAATATCTTATGGCTCAAAATATAGAGGTACCCATGATGATAAAAATAGAGGATCCTCAATAAGGTTAAATCCCTAATTAAGGACCAAGTTAGTTGGGTGATACAATGGTTAACTATAAGTAAGAAGAGTGTTATGCACTTAATTAATAGGCTAGTTTTATCTAGGCATACATTCTAGTGGTAGCAAATACAAGGATCAAAAGAAGGAACATGGATTTTAACCAAGAAGTATTCAAGGAGCCTCCTACCATCACTCCTTGAATATCAAAGCCAAGCCAACCTACTACTATTCCAAAGATTCTAATAGCTCCAAGGAATCAAAATCAGAGAAGTGTGTTTGTTCCCCAAAAATCACAAAATCAAGGTGAAATTATGGCTCCCAAAGCACAACCAAAGGTTGGTGGTTTACCCATAAATTTTTTGGAACAAATTAAAAGGTCCAATTTGAGTGTGCCAATGTGGGATATGTTATCCATGCCTAGTCAAGTAGACATCCTCCAAGAAGGGTTATAAAAAATCAATGTTTTTGAAAAACCACCAATCAATGATAATGTGGTTCTCACCAATGTAACCAAAAGACCAAATGAAAGGTAGCCAGGTAAGGTGGCCAAACCTCCCCCTTCTATATTTTATTAATCATTTGTAACTCTTTAGTGCACAATTTCTTGGTAGATAGTGGGGTTAACACTTTAGTAATGCCAAAGTCTATAGTAGACCAATGTGGTCTAAAATATGATCCCTAATCTAAAGGAGTGTGGCAACTTAATGGTTCTTCCACCAAGCCATCTAGTATCATCAAAGATCTCAAATTGACCCTACATGCTTGTCCTAGCATCTTAGTGGTTCAATATATATTGATCTTTATTATGACTCCTCATTTTGCACTATGCTTATCAATAGAATTCACAAAAAATATTAGAGGTTATCTAGTAGTAGATTGGTCATACATGGCATTCAAAAAAAGATATGGGACCAAGGTGTCTATCAAAGTTGAGCCCATTACACAATTACACATAGAGATTTATGGGCCAAATAGCATAATACTCAATTACACCATCCTTGATGATGATGAATTCATAGTTGGTCAAGAATTAAACACTCACCCTGAGGAAATACCATATGTGTTCTTGGATGAGCTATGGAATGAACATTAGTCGATTGATCCCTTGAAAGGATTTATAGAAAGAGACATGGGTGTGTACTATTTACATGAAGAAATATAGTCCATTCCATCCCTCATTAGACCTCATGAAGATCCTAGTGGATTATGGAAGCTATTCTTTAATGGTTTAAGGAGTAAACATGGAGTGGGTGTAGGTGTAATTCTAGTATCCCCCTCTAATGACAAGTATTTCTCTTCTTATAGGTTCTAATTCATTTGATCTTGTAATGTAACATAATATGATGGTCGTATCCATGGGCTTTAATTGGATAATAAGAGAGGGATAAAATAAGTGTAAGTTTATGGGGATAGTGAATTGATAGTGCACTAGGTCAAAGGCCAAAATATCACCAAGAATCCCTTAATGAAGTCCTAAAAACATAGAGCATGGGACTTAATTAAGTATTTTGAGGATTTTAACATCCAAACAGTGCCAAGGAACTAAAATGGACATATTGATAGGTTAGAAATTGTGGCAGCTCAATTTGATATCCCAAATGAGTTAAAAAGCACCAAGGTGCGACCACATGTAAAAGTGGTAGTGAGATGATAAGTGCCAGATAATGAAGCTCATTGGTAGGTTTTTGAGAGTGAAAAGTAAATTATTTATTTCTTATAGTAGGAAACATAGTTATCCTCCATAAACTAGGAAAAGTTTCAACATTAGTATGAGGAGAAAATTATTCATTTGAGATTTAACAATCTTCTTAAATGGCTTATCACCCTTGAAGGTCTTTTCCATTAGGGAGATAATATGAGAAAATATAAGGTAGTGATGTCAACCAATGAAGAGAACTATGAAAAATTCCTTATCTTCAAGGACAAGCTCCTCAATCTTGGAAAGGTAAGTATTAAAGCTAAAATACATGCTTTCATAAAAAATTACAAAGAATATTCAAACATATTTACTTGGGAATATAGTGACTTGAGAGGTTTCGATCCCAAGTTGGCCCAACATACTATAGAACTAAAATCTAATGCCAAGACTATCAAGTAGAAGCAAAGGCCTATAAACCCCAAAATTGAAGAGTTTATGAGGAAAGAATTGACCAAATTAATTTAATCTAAGATCATCTTTCCCATTAAGCATTCCTCATGGGTAGCTAATTTGGTACTTGTGAGGAAGAAGAGTGGGGAGATTAGGTTGTGTTTTGACTTCAGGGATCTGAATAGGGTCTATTTAAAAGATCAATACCCCTTAACATCCATGGGGTAACTCCTTTAGATAGTTTTTGGTTCAAAAAACTTTTCCATTTGGATGGGTATTTAGGTTACAACCAAGTGATGGTAAGAGAGGAAGATCAGTATAAGACTGACTTCACCATAAAGTGGGGCACATATGCTTACCAAAAGATGCTTTTTGGATTTTCAAATACTGGGGCCACTTTCTAAAGAGCCATGGACATGAATTTCTAAGGGTTGCTAAATCAGATGGTAATAGTTTACTTAGATGACATCATAGTTTTGTCTAAGAAGGCTAGTGAGCACATGGGCCATCTAAGGTTGATCATACAAAGTTGTAAAGAGTATGGGATCTCTTTAAATACCAATAAATGTGTGTTTTTAATTTATGAAGGAAAATTTTTGGGTCACATTAGTTTAAAGGAAGGACTATCCATTAACCATAATATAATAAGTGTTATCTTAACACTATCTCTACCCAAGCACAAGAAAGGAATCTAGAGCTTCCTTAAGAAGATAAACTTTGTGATAAGGTTTATACCTAGTTTTTCAAACTTGGTTAAACTTATCACTACCATGATAAAGAATATCCAATTGTTTGCTTGGTCAAATGAAGGTAAGGAAACATTTGAGACCATAAATAAAGCCATTACCCAAGCACCCTCACTCATGATTATTTCTCAAAGTATTTCATATTGTACACCTTTGCCAACATTGACAACATATCAACTATGCTGATGTATAAGAATGGTGAAGGACTTGAGAAACTAATTAAATTTTTTAGTCAAGGGTTGGAAGGATATGAGGTATGGTACACTTTTATATAAAACTAGGTTCTTGCATCTTTAAGAATCCTAAAAGTTTTCAAGCTAATGATCTCTAACATTAAGTTTTATCTTATGGTGTCTCATCCTAGAGTGAGGGACTTTCTCCTCAATAAGGATTTGAATGAGAAAAGAGTATAATGGATTACCAAGGTCATGGAGTATGATGTGGATATCAAAGCCACTAAGATGATAATAAACAAAGGCTTGTGTGAGAATATGGTAGATGATATTCAAGAAGATAAAGAATTTTTTTTGGTAACATAAGAAAACTCATAGGCAAATGCATCTCCACTTCATAAAAGTGTGATCTAAGACATGACACATTTCTTGATGATGGGAGAATGCCCCCAAGGTTGAAAAAAATAAAAATGAAATTATTTTATAATTTAGTCCATACCTTATGCATTAGTTGATGGTGTTATTTCTAGAAGGGACCTCAATGGAGTACTGCTTAGGTACATAGATGATAATCAAGTAATAAAGATTTTGGATTAGTTTCATGATGGACTTATAATAGGACATTTTGATCCAAGAAAAACAACAAAGGTAATGAGGGTTGGTTATTACTAGCCTAGACTTTTCAAATATGCCTATGCATGGGTTAGAAGATGCTATAAGTGTGCTCTCTTTGCAGAAAAAACAAAGATTAAGAGCTCTTCCAGTGAGCCCAATTCAAGTGGAACAACCCTTCATGTAATGGGGGTTAACTTCATAGGGATGAAAAATCCACCTTCAAGTGTATGACATAAATGGGTTCTCACTGATACTGACTACTTCACCAAATGGGTGGAAGCAATTGCCTTAAAAGAAGCTAATGAAATAATAGTATTAGATTTCTATGATAACATAGTAACCAAGTTTGGTGTTCTAGATACTATAATTTTAGATAATGCCTTAGCATTTGTGGGCATGAAGACAAGTGAATGAGTACTTAAGCTAGGTATATACCTCAACACATCTCTAATTGCTATTCCCAAGGCAATGAACTAGTAGAGTCCACAAACACGAACTTGGTAAATATTATCAAGAGGACTATGGAAGATAATCAAAGAGTGTGGCATATAAAGCTAAGGATAACCTTATGGGCTAACAAAGTGACTCCAAAATCTACTATTAGAAATTCTCCATATGTCCTTATACATGGAATGGAATCCAAATCACACATTTCTCTTGAACTACCTAAATTGGAGCTAGCCCATTAACTTGGGTTGATGGAGAGTGAGCTTATGAACATGAGGATGATAGAGCTCATAGAGCTTGAAGAAATGAAGGATATTTCTATGAAGACATTAGAGTCACATCAAGCTCAAGTAAAGAAAGCCTTTGACAAGAGAACCATAATAAGGGACTTCAAGGAAGGGGACCTAGTCCTCAAATGGGACTCAAATAAGGCCAATATAGGAAAAGACACCAAGTTTGATAGTTTATGGAGTGGTCCTTATTTCATCCATGGTCACAAACAAAATAATTCTTTTCATCTTGCCCAATTGGATGGTGAGGTATTACCCATCATAGTCAGTGGCATTTATTTAAAGCCTTGTTACTAGATAAGTTTATATCTATTATATGATATTGTAATATGTTAAATTAGTTTTATATGATTTTTTCTAAGTACCTTGAGAACATATCCTTTCAGCTGTGTGTTTTCCTTTCAATAAGTGTCTTGGGCATAGTTGTTTGTTTTTCTCTTTTGTTCCTTTTTTTGCTTCATGATTTTTTTTTAGAAAGGATTAACCTTGATTCAGTTTCACATTAGTTGAGAGAAAAGAATATGATTCTATGTACCCAATGGATTATTTTAAGGCCAATAGTATTTTCATAGAAGGCATGCAATCCTAGGATGTCACCATAAATATTCGCCAGTTTTGACCCACATACAAAAATTTACCTAAATAGATTAATTTTTGTAAGTTTTGAGATGGATTGATTGAGTGGGTGACCTTAATAATGAATAATAAAATAAAATTTCCCTTACAAATCTTTTAAAACACTTTAAGCAAGCTTAAAGCATGTTTTATTGATCTTTGAGAAGCAAGTCTTGAAACAAGTCTAAGATTGTAAGGTGAAAAGGACCAATAGGTTCTCATGGCATTTCACACATTCAGGGGCATGAATTAGGTTTCACAAAGTCTTATAAGTTCATGGGAATCCTTTTAAAGAGATAAAAATTTCTTGCCCAAGTCCAAAATAGCTAGACCATCACAAGTATGTCATGTAGAAAGAAACATGTAAATCTAATTACACATTTAATAAATGCACTTGGGGAGCCTCTCATTCCAAAATATTGTATGGACATGAATTTATTCATGCCAAGATCATCCTCTACAAATTTCATGTCTATGTATTTTCTATCTCAAGATATAAAGCTTTAAATTTGAACTTATAAAATGTAACCTACATGGGGATATCAAGTTTAATCCTCGTAAAGTAGTTATTTTAATTCAAATATCCCAAGGTTGAATGTAGATTTGACAAGTGTCCAAATCTCAGGTGCTAAGATGAATATCTAATGTTGAGTAGGAAATCTATGATGTTAGTGGGTCCCAAAGATCTAATGGAGCACTGCAATCATATAAAGTAGATCAATGGTGACCATTAAGTCAAAAATTTAGCAAAATGAAAATATTACAAGTGTTAAGATCTTGAGTACCCTAATAGATATCTAATGATATATGTCAATTGACAATTTTAATGGGTCTAGGTAGATCAATGGTACACATTCATGAATATAAAGTAGATGAATTATGCACAAGAAGTCAAAAGGTTAAAAGATATCCATGGTGAATATAAAAGTGACAAGTATCTTAATCACATTATATTGGTATAAGATCTATGGATTGCATTCATTTGTATAGAGGTATATTGATGGTGCATGTGAGGTCAAGAAGTCAAAGGGTTGATAGAAAAATCTTATAAAATAAATGAACAGCTGATAATTGGCACATTATGAGAGTCCTATATTAAGATTTATGGTTGAAATTTAAATTCAAAAGCTAAGGGACTTCAATGGAGGAAAAAATTGACTCGGATTAAACTAGGGTAGATTTTTTGAAGGACACCATTGAAGCTCATTCAATACTTTTGCTAGAGGATCCAAGGCATGTAGACTCATATTCCTTGTATTTATAATGCCACATATATTAATTCCTTGGCTTCCACAATTTTTAGAGTCAAAATAGGTTTCTTTTGACCTAATATAGTTCAAGGATGATGTTACGTAATTTGTAAGCTCTTCATGGATATAGTTGTATAAAAACCAATAAACAAGATTGGTTTTCAATCTATAGTAAGATCATTTCTCAAATATGGTGATAGGGGTAAGTTTATGATTATTAAAGGAGTGACTTGTCTATTTACATGGTCATAGTTTTGATAAATATTTACTTTTAATCACTAAAAGTGGACTTAAGCATGGCTCTATCAAGTCCATGGAAATGAAGACTTTATCCTCATAATAAATGCAAGTAGAGGATGGTATAGAGTCTCGATAGAGATCTGGTGATTGGATAAAGTTGTGAGAGAATTTAATGTAATTTTAAAGTGATTAAGGGTTTTTTATTCATATCAAGTTCATGACTAATCATCCTAAGACACTTTCTTGTCTCAAAGTGCATTCTTCTCAACCAATGAGAAGATTTAGGGACTAGTGGAACAATTGAAGTCTATTTTGTTTATGAGGTATTAACCCTAATTTGATAAAAAGATGGTGGAAAATTCCTAAAAGGTAGTAGATCAATTAATGATTTATGTACTCATGTTCCATTCTCTCTCTCTTTTCTCATATATTACCCATTCTTTCTATTTGTAAGCTCTCTACCAGTTTTTAGAAGAGAAGTCTCTCTCATTTTTGGATAATAAATTCACTCTCAATTTTGAAATAGTAGAGACTCTCATTTGATAAGGCTAGACCCTATCAAAATATGTGTGAAAGACCTATTAAAGTAATAAAGACTTTATTTTCTTATCTCTCCCTTTTGAATTATGTGTAATAAAGCTTGTGCATGATGTCATTATGAAGGAGAATATTCCATGCTCATTGTCATTATTTCTTGCTCATTTATGAGGTGTATTAAAGTTATTTGAAGTTCTAATTTAGTGTTATTTATATAATCTATGCAAGCTCCCATTGAGTCTTATAACTCCTCTTTTCCTTCATCCATTACTTCCTGAACCTAGCTTATGAAACACTTATGCAACTAGCTAAGTTTTGTGATATTGTGTGAGCTAACATTGTCTTATGCTTCCTCAATGTTTACAGCATGCTTATGTGAGTTCTCATTTTTATTTGGTGCATTGCTTGGTTAACTTCCCTATGATCCCTTTACCCTTTCTCTAACCCTTTTCCTAGTGCAAACATTATTATAGGTGATCCATCAAGAGGAAGCCAACCTTCTCTAGAGGTTCAACCCCATCATAGGTGATCCATAGCCTAGGGTTGTTACCATAGTTTAGCTCAATTAGAAAGGGCCTAAAGAACCCTATCCAAGGGTTAAAATTAAAACTAAAATATATCTTTACATGTGTAAAAGGTGATATAATGAGGATGTTTAAGTATCTGACTAGGAAAGTTTTGCTTTAGAAGTGATTAGGCAAAAATAAGGGATCTAAGTACATGAGAATGTAAGTTAAGTCATATAAAATAGAAACTTGGAGACAAACACTATGAAGTCTGATAATAATTTCACTTGGGAATACATCCAACATAAATTGGGTCTAACACAAGCACTAATAGAATAAATCATCCCAAAAGAGTGAAATCACAAAATATATGAAGGAATCATAAAGGGAAAAATGGATGAAATAAACATGAAATTAAGCATGTAAAATAAAATATCAAGGCATCCCATAAAGAAGAATACAAAATATAAAAACCCAGAGGTTATACCAAATATCCACAAGGAAAACTAAGACCAACTATAAGTGTAAAAATAATGTTGAGAAAATAAAATGTAAAAGTGCTACCAAAATTCCATAAGGGAAATTATAAATTACTATAAAGATGATCAATTTTTTAAAAAAATTATGCCAGAAAGAAAAGTGCAAAAAAGGTAAAGAATCATGAAAAAAAAAAATAAAAAAAAAATATATATGTTATAAAGAATGTAACATAAAAGCAAAACATGTGAAATGCAAGCGTATTTATCTCATAAGGTCTATAAAAGTTAAATGTGTTTATTTTTAAGGTGTAAAATGTTATTTATTATTGTATCATTATAAAGATGAGATATCAAGAAGTAAAGAGAATGAGGATGGGAATTATAATATTCCCCTAAATAATGTATGAAATTAAGGATTGGCATTATAAGATGCCCCAAAGGTTGTAATAAGAAAATGGTGGGAATCATAAGATAACACCCAACATGTGTAGTAAGAAAAGAATGTGCATTACAAGATGCCCTGATATGTGTGATGTAGGTATATTTAAGTTAACCCAAAGATTGATAGGCCTGGTGTTTTATCCTAATTTGGATTGATGATTTAGATTAATGTAATTAAAATATAACTTTAAAATAAAATTTAAATCAATAGATATGGCATTCAAACATACATATGAATGTAAATGATTAACAATTGACTCTTTTGATTTGATAAAGGCATATACTAAATATAAAGAGTACTACATAGATAATGATACTTATATTTTAATGTTGAATGTTTGATTGTAAATGTATTATATATGTGAAAATTAGTGATAAAAATTCCTTTAGTTTATTTAATTTTAGAAATAGTCTATTAATGCGTTGAGGTAGAGGGCTTCTTAAAACAAATATGAAAAAGAGAAAACTCTATCATTACACTTACCTCTTCTGTAACCACTCTTAGATACTTTCTATGAGTCTCTACCTTTAGTCTCTTGACCCTTTACACTAGCTTTATTCACTTAAGTTATATATACCTTCATAGTTTCTATCATATTTAAATACTCTTTAAACTTGAGATCCATTTTATCACCTTCAATGCTTAATTAGATGTGTATTGATAGATGTTCATGAGTTCTGACTCAATTTACATACTATTCTTTTCACACAAAAATGTATAAATAGTCCTCATGCATGAAAATAGGTCTATATTTATTTATTCTAAATATTCTTATCAATAAAATAATGTATAAGGGCTATATGAGAATAGGAATATCATATCACTAATGGTTTACATGTTCTAAACATTTATCAATCAAAAAACTTGTCTTAAACTCTTTTTCGCTCTTAATCTTAAAAACATATGCTCAAACTTACTATTATCTCACACAAGCATATAAGATTCATATTTTCACTCATAAACTATTGTCTTCAAAGACTGAAGACATTGGTATGGGATAAAATTATATATGCAAGCAACAAGGCTTATCAACAAATAAGTGTGGTTCAAAAGTCTTGCTTTTACTATGTATGCTAGTTTACATCTACATGACTATGTTGGACTTATAAAGAAAATAATTACTTATAAAATGTATAAATAACCTTGATATATTTATAAATTTACTTACTAATTCATCTATTTGAACACCAACACTGGTTTTAACAAATTTCTTTAAACAAGAATGAATACTTGGCATATTGATCATATAGATAGTTACACAATTTCTTTTCCCAACTTTCCTAACAAGTGTTGATCTGAACTACAAGAAACACTAAATAATAGTTTTTAATAGATTGTTAGTTCATCTCATTCTTTTAATCTTTCATGCTAAAATGTTTCATTAACAGATTATTTTCCCTTCAAAGAACACTTTTTTAGGCTATGTTTTTAGAATTTAATCACATAGGGTAAATAGGGGGTTTTGAGTTCCTCAACCATGCATTTGAAATAGATTAAAATAATATAATAATTTCAAATTATAGGGAGATAAACTTAAAAAATACACAAAGATCGATTGATATTACTACTATTCACATTTCATCATGAAATAAGCTTACAGTTAATTGTTATTGCTCATTTATGCAAGAAGATACAAGATCTATGTTATGAACATTAAAATTATTTATTCAATTTTTTTGTGGGGTTTACATATTATCCTTTTAAACTAACCCCTATCTCCTCTTTGAATCTTGAATGACTCTTAACCAAAACAACTATCTATATAAAAGACTCAAAAGTCCTATAACTAATTCTTGTACATTATAACTACATATCTTCAAGCCCACTCAATAGGATGATTCATCATGTGAATCATGTGGGTCATGAAATAACTTCAACTCCTATAGACCTAATAATATCTAAAAAACCTACTAAAGACTCCAAAACATGACATTGATCAATATTTAGAATTGGTAGGTGATGTTCTTGCATCATATGCTAGGTTAGTTTTGAAGGAGTAGGTCAATATTACCAATAAATACTAATTTATTACTCAGTGTTGACCTATATATAAGTGTGACATAATTATTATAATATAACCTTTTATTATCTTTTCTTTATCTATGTTTGTGATCTTAAACCCTAATGACACACATAATTGTATAAATCAAGCTCATATGCCTTGAAACCCTTGATGTGCTTGTGAGGGCTATAAGCATTCAAAAATGGGGTAATTTAATGGGATGAGATAACAAAAATTACCTCTACATAATGATTGGATAGTTACTATGTATCTAATAATCCAAGGAGGGAAAGAAATCCACATGTAGTTTTCCCACCTAGTATGATTGTGTGATTGTGCTTCTTCACTACATGTATATATCTAGTGATTAGATTTAGTACTTAAAAATGCTTACTTTGACTTAGATTTTGAGTGTTGTAGATTTAGATTATGACTTATAATAGTGATAAGTTTGAAAATTAGGAATAATAGGGTAAAATTTTCTCAGTGTGTAATAGTGTATATATGTATACCAAATAAGTTTTAAGTCCTTTTGAATGAGACCTTGATTTAATTATATATGGATCCATTTGAATAATTCATCATCACATTTCCATGATAAGATTATAGGAAAAACCTAAGGATGGATTTGATTTTATAAAATAGTTGTTGTTAGGGAAAGTTGGTACCAATTAGTGTAGGTAGTTATCAAATAGTGATAATGACCATAAATGTTAGAAATGACTTGTGTACAAATGGACTAATTTGAGATTATAGATATGTCTTTGAAATATATTTAGTATTTTTGAAATTTATAGTGAGGTTCATATTAGTATCAAGATGTAAATGTTAAATCATAAGATAGCATGCAAGTGTGAGAGGATGGTGAATTAGGACCTAATTTGGGTGATCAAGTCATGTATGGTAAATGAGTATCAAGCTTGTCATTCTCAAGTACTAAAGTACAAATTATAGTATCTATAAATGTACCTCAATTATTCTAGTAATGGAATTAATAGAGTAAAAGGATAAAATATACCTGAGTGTGTACAACACACTTTACCTTTTGTGAGAAGACTCCAATGTAAATCCTATAATGAATGTATAGTCAATTTCCATGTGTGAAATCTCAAATATTAAAATTGAAAAATTAAGGGTTAGAGGACACATGTGTGTTGGTCTAAACCATGTTGCATTCACAAATTATTGAAGATGATGCTTCCTAATTGAAGCATTAGATAGTTTGGGGTGATCATGACCCAAAATTATGTAACTATGCAAGTTAATGAGTTGGGTAGGAAATATTACCCAACCCTCATGAATGTGGGGATAATTATGAAATGTACTAACCTAAATAACTATACATGATAAATAAAAATAGAACCATGTGACTAAGTTCAACTCATAGAGATCACTATACAAGTGAATGAGAGAATGGATTAGGCAAGGTTTTTTTCAAAATGAATCAACCACTGCATATGGATTACAAATTAAAATGTAATGTTTCATTCCAATTTTAATAAGTTAGGTCCATGTAAAAATAAAAAAAGAATAATCACAAGGGAAAGAACCATGTTCCTACCCTTATCATGTACATAGCTTTGATAAGTGTGAATTTGAATGAAAAATATTTAGTATTTAACTATAATAATGTTATTATGCATATATGAATGAACTAGTATCACACCCCCTAAATTTATACCAGCCGATATATAATTTTTTGCACATATATGCTGAATTTAAGAACATGTATCTCAATTGTATACACATGTGAAGAACTAAAATTATATTCCTATAATTTTTTGTGCATATGCCCATAAAATCTATATCAATGTACTAATGTCTATCATATATCTAAAACAATATAATATATGAACCATATAAATTTAATAATATTTGAAACCTATATATTTCTTTGATTTTCTGCTCATGTAGGCTTATGTCACTAAGACAAACTCACTGTAATGCCCCTTTTTAACATGAGAGATGTTTTGTGTAATTCACTCATCACAATGAAATAATTAATTTTAATATTCCATGTATAAATATGACATTATGTACTATCATTTTATCATGTGGAGAATATGTCATCATAGTAATGTATGTATTAATCAAGGCATGTTTGTAACATATGGAATGCAATGCATGTAAGTGTCATGTCTATATAGGTATATACATGAAGGCTGAAATATAAATAAGATAATGTAGTAATAATTCATGACATAGATCATATCACACCTAAATATCAACAAGATTAGATAATTCATGTGTTAGTTGTCACACCTAGTCCAAAGGCCGCATACAAGGGACATAAAATATCATAGAAAATAGGGCCAAAGGCCACACATAGGAGGACATAAAAAATGTTTTAGAAAAGGGACATAAAGGATGTTTAAGTAAGGCCAAGAATAATAGATAATAGTCACACATAAATTAATCTATCATGTAAATATTAACAACATCAATGAAGCATATAACAAGGACTAGTCTACACCATCCACATATTTCAATGTCATATCATGTATCACTGTGTAATAGATATGTAACTATTAAGACATGTGTAATAATATAGGTGAATCAACATTTTACAAAGGTCATAGAAAGATTAAAAAATAATAATGAAACTTGTAGAACAAGATGCCCCTATTATCAACATGACCATTGGGTGGAGGGAAAACCATATGTATATCCATGTGTAACTTGTATGTCTTGTATAAAACTCATATATTATTAAATGGATGTGTTTATGAAAATAATATGTCATATACCAAAAATGTGATAAATAGCATATGTCAAAGTTTAAAATAGCCATCATGTCTTGCGTAGGTCCTAATTTTTCAATTCTAGAACATTTTGAATGTTTTTTTGTATTTTATAATTATTTGATTTTATTGTATTTTTAGAATATTTGAAATTAAGAAAAATTATCCAATGTTGTAGTCAAGGGGAGGACAATGGGAAGTGATTGTATTATGTTAAAGTGGACATGTTCACACTAGCTAGTGGTTTGGGGTTTTACTAAACCATTTTTATTTCTAGCCATGTTCACACTCACTTAGGAGTTAAGTTTATTTTTGGGAGTTTATTAATTGTTTTTTTTTGAGAAATATTTTCATGAGCCAATTTTGGTAGTGTAAAATATTTCATTCCACCTATTGTTAGTTTGTGTAAAAAATTATTTGTTTCACATAACAAACCTTCCATTCCTATTTATTTGGCACTCCTTATGCTTATCCTAGAATGATGGGAGAGAGAAAACTATGGATGTTTTTATTTTGTCATTGAAAAAATAATAGAGACTTTGATTGATTATGCATAATGTTTATATGTCTATGTAGTCAGTTCATGTAATAGATTGATGTTATGGTGATGGTTTATAGGAGATATATTATTAGTTATGAGTTCATTTTGAACTTCTTCATGGTATCAAAACAACCAAGGAAAACATTGTTCAATAGTTTGTGTCTCTATTCATTTTATAGGTGGTCAATTTTTTAAAATTTCAAAGCAATTAAACTCTAGCTATATAAGTCTTTAATTGTATTTTTGTAATGGTTTGAAATAGTATTTTTAGGACATATAGGCCAATACTCTTCTTGATAAGCTTTTGTAGATCTATGGTGCTAGTATTATTTTTGGCATTGGAATTACTTGGCATTTGGAATTTGGCCTATTTATAATTATTGATTATTGTATTCCATGTGAAATCTTGATTTAATATTTTGACCATATAATTATTAGATGTGTGCATTATGCTTGTGTCTTTGTGCCATAATTCATGACTAGTTAAATCTTCCACTAGTAGTAATAGACTAAACTATTTGGGACTCCATGCCCCATGAGCCTACTAGTCTTCGATACATCACAAGTAACCAGGTACAATAACATGTATGGAATATTTGTTGGTAAAATCCTATTATTCAAATCATGGTTACCATTTATTGCCTTTAAATTCTTTTCCAGTTTCTCAAGTATCAATAAAAACCTACTAAAGTCTTCATCCACCTTTGCATCATCTTTCCACTCTAACATAATTTTAAGAAGTTATGCTTCTAGATTCTTTACAAGCTCAAAATATTTTGGTGTTCCCTTATATGTGATTTGGAATATTATCATGGTAGGGTGATTGTGCATGTATTCTCTATATACATACTAAGAGAAATTGATGGTTTCATGTAAAGTAGATGTTAGCCACATATGCAAGATACTAGTTAGAAATTGGCATTAATTTACACTAAGGCCTTTAATCCAACAACAACCATGTCCATCAAAGATAGGTAGCATAGTGTGTAACCTCCATATTAAATAGTCTATTAGTTTGAGTCTACTTCCCAAATTAACCCTAAACATTGATGGTCCCTATGTAACCACCATCAATTTTGACTAGGATAATTGATTTCACATCACCCTTCATGAACCTGCCAAAGGTCTCCATGTAGTTAATAAAAACAACTCCTCTCCACTTAAATGGAATGAAAAAATATCCTAAGGATCTCCACACAACCATAACCTAATTATAAGTCTAACTTTTATGTTATTTTTAAATCTATTTTGCATATTTTAAAAAAAATACATAAATACTTATTATGTAACATGTTCAAAGAACTTTAGTTGGTGAGTTGGAATTATAGTTTTTGATAAAACCTACACTTACCACCAAGGTCTTGGGTTCAAGCCTTGTAAAGTGGTAAAAATTTCATTTTGTGGTGTTTTGCAAAGTGGCCATTATAAATTAAAAAAGGGGTCCTTTTTTATGGTGAGGACAATGTTTAGGGGAGAACACCTTGATGGTGGCATAATTTTTTAGGGGTCAATTTTATTTAGGTGGTACATTTTGTTTCTTAGTGGAATAAAAATTATTGATCGAGGGAACCTCTTTGTAATAATTTTTAAGGGGGTTCTCAATTATTATAGTGGGGAAATTTTTTTAAGTTGGTTTTATTATAATTCAAAGTACATTTTAATTATTGAGGCTTTTCTCATTATTGGGATACCATTATTTCATCCTCTTTTGTCAAAGATGGAAGGAGAGGTCTAGTCTAAAAGGATGTTAGACCCACTCACATGATAACCACACCTATTTATGGTGCCCACTTTCATTCTTGGATGTCATTATTTAATGCATTTATACATAGGATATATTTTTAGTGGAGTTTGACATCCTATTTTAGAGTTTTTTAATCCTCTTTCATGCCAATTATACTTGTAGATGCATTTTTGGTGATAACTGACATCCCTCTTTAGCCATTTTCACTATTATTTGATTTTTTACATCTTTGGGTATGGATTATCATATGACTTAAACCCTTATTCTTTTAAACTACATCACTTAGAAAACCAAAATAAAGATCCACTTTCAAATGAAGGGTTTATAGAGAGTTGTTAATGGTGAATTTTCCATATTTTCATATAAGGATGACATTGTATGGATTAAATCCTTTCAAAAGGAAGCACTTTTGTTTAATTATCTTCATGTTTTTTTATAATTTTCAAACTCATATTGAGCATGTCACATCACCTAAAGGAGCTTGGGACATTATTTTAGCTTTGTTTGATGAGGTCACTTCACCTCCACATGTTCTTCTTCCTTTTTCCTCTCATAGTGAAGATTTATCCATTAGTGACATTATTTATCCACCATTTTCTCCCACTTGTGTGGGTGTGATTCTTGACAATGATTTTAATGATTACTCTTTGGTATCTATGTCTCCTCCTATTATTTATTTTCTTATTTACATTGTTAGTGAGAACACATTTTTTGAGGATAAGACACTTTTACCACCTCTACCTACTACTCCTATTATATATTTGATTATTGGTGATTTATTGGATGAGGTACCTTCACCTACTCAACCTACTGATGTACATTTTAATATAATGGTTTTTTATCCTATTTTTGATTTTGGTATGATAGTTGACATCACCCTACCAAGTCCTAAGCAACCCATTGATCTTATAGTCTCTTTCATAGCACTTCAAAAAGAAAATAAGAAAATCATAATGTAGAATTCTCTTATGATCTCCATAATTCATGGAAAGGATGCCCTCATTTTTATCTACAAAATAAACTTCATGGAATATAACATCAATCTAATACCCCATCATTTTTTTATTGAATCTAGTACACATCCACTTGATGCACTTTTACAGTGTGATCTACCAGGTTCTGATTAGTCCATTGTTTATGTTTATCTTATTATTATAGATGATACTTATGTGCCTATTGTTGTTTCACAATATACACATCCCACTATAGTTACACACACACAAATACATACATACATACATACATACATACATATACATACATACATACATACATACATACATACATACATATATATATATATATATATATATATATATATATAGTTACACACACACAAATACATACATACATACATACATACATACATATACATACATACATACATACATACATACATACATATATATATATATATATATATATATATATATATATATATATATATATGCCTACTTATTTTGAGTAACATGCCACTGGATTTGGTTCCCACATGATTCATTCTATGGGTTTTACTACTAGACTTGTGGGAATTGGGAAGCATCTACAAGGCATTACTAACCCTATTCAGTTTGTCATGTGGATTACTCAACATGGCATTGGTTATGATCTAGGTGATTCATATTCATTGGGATCTATTGTTATAGCTCCATATTTTTTTTGATCCACTCTTTGTGAGGATATTGAGCTATATATGGGCTCTTCTACATCTTCACTCAAGTCTAAGGAACCTAAAATTACATTGGTCAAACATGATCTACCTAGCACTTCTTTAGATGTTATCTTGCATACTTCTACTATGTACTTTACACCCACTCATATGCAAACATTTTCTTCCACCATTCATGTTTATTTGGGGTGGATTTATGATCATTATTAGTGGTGTCAACAATGTTCTTTGAGAGGAATATATAGGTGAGGTTCCTCTACCACAAATTCTTTGATTGCACGTTGTTCCTCCTACCTTTTAATGCTTCTTATTTATTTGAGCTCCTTAGTACGTAGATGTGTTTTTTGGAGCCTCCATCTCTCATTTCATAGATGTTGTCTACTACACATTGATTGCATGTTGAATTTATTATGTCACTTGGTGATATTTTTTATTGTATGGGATCTTTATTTGTAGTCACACTAAGATTCATGGAGATTTTTATTCATGTTTGTAGGCTTCATATTGATAACTTTACTCTTTATTTGTTGACTATCCCATTACCACTAGGGAAATATTATTGAGAGATTTATATTTGTACCTTTGATGTTGATAGTCTTTATCATATTTATTATGTATTTTGATCTCCCTCTGAAGAGTAACTAGTCTGGTGTAGCCTAGTGTCAACATTTTAGTGTTTTGTAGTGGGATTGGACACTCATATAAATATGTTTTTCGATTCACTACACCCACTTCATAAGTATGGGGGCATGTCTACACATACTAATATAGGTGTTATGATTCTTTCTAGCCCTTATCATACCAAATTTTATTTTGGAAGAAGTTGATTGAGTACATCTTTTATTCGATGGGATTCATTCCATCAAGTGAACCTACTATAAGTTTGTTTTGATATTTTTTGAGTCATGGTTATTAGGATGACTTGTAGAATATGTTATATTTTCCACTCTCATTGTGGTTATACTAGTTTTTGGGTACCTTGCAATGATATATTTCATCCATGGTAGCTCTTTTTCCCCAGTTTGTGATCAATGTTTTTTACAGAGTGAGCCTTGTATAGATTACTAATTCCTATTTTACTTAGTAATTATAATGACTCACCATCCATGCATTCTAATAAGATGTATTGGTTTCCTTAAGGACACTTTATATTTCACTATGATTTATACATGGGTATGAAATTAGGCCTAGTTGTGGAGACCCATTAGTCTCTTTGATTTCTCTTTTCTCACTCCCTATTCTATGCTTAAGGGATGGTATTGAAGTGGATGTGTTCACATTGGCTAGTGGTTTGGGATTTTAGCAAACTAGTTTTTTTCTAGCCGTGTTTGCACTCAATTAGGAGTTAAGCTTATTTTTGGGAGTTTGTTATTTGGTTTGTTGTGAGAAATATTTGCATGAACCAATTTTGGTAGTGAAAAATATTTCATCCCACCTATTTTTATTTTGTGTAATAAATTTTTTTTTGCACATAAATAACCTTCATTGCTTATTTATTAGTCACTCCTTATTCTTTTCCTAGATTGATGGGAGAGAGAAAAATATAAATGTTTGTATTTTTTAATTAAGACAATAATACAAAATTTGATTGATTATCCATAATGTTTTTGTGTCTATGTAATTGGTTTTTGCAATAGCTTAATGTCATGGTGATGTTTTGTAGGAGAGATCCTACTAGTTATGAGTTTATTTTGAACTTCTTCATATTAGGTGGTGGAGGAATACTTTATCATTGATGGGATGTATCAAAAAAGGATGAGTCAGAGTCAAATATGAAGTCACATGGTATAACATGTATATCGTGCTCAATGCTTTTGGATCTTAGGGTATGATGAATGGGTGTATAAGGTTGAGGAATATGTGATATATGATATGTACTAAGAGGATGTCTCACTAACTATGTTCATTGTGGAATACATTAAACTATCCATAGTGATAATTAAGTATGTATTGTATAATATGGTGAAATATATGGTATTTGAGTGAATATTTAATGTAATTTATGTGGAATAATTGGATGTATAAAAGGATCATGTATATGTGTAATAATCAACTCTATATGCTAATCTTGGATATGTGTGTCAACCATCTCTAAATAATAATCTTGAATATATGTATCATCCATATATAAATGATGATCTTGGATATTTATATCAAATAATAATAGTTTTGGTGGGTGTGGTGGAGGATATATCATTGAACATAAAAGATATTCATAATATTCACTTAGAACTATGACTACTCTTTTGTAGTGTATGTACTTTAGGCATCAATGCATTATGGATAATATTTATCATAATATATACAACCAAGGGAATCCTCATAACATGTAAAATATCTCATTAATCTATAGATATAATAATAACATGGATAATATGTAAATCCTACCTAAATATGTAGTATTATGTGTTATCATTGATGCCCAACAATGAATTTCCCACCCACTAGGTAATAATAAGTTACTTTAATCTTGTTAAGTTAGTTGTTGATCATTATTTAAAATAAATTAAATGGATTTAGTTTTATAATGTTTTTGTGAGATACTAATAAAATTTTCTTTCTCTTAATATGTACATTATTTATTTACTTTTGGTATCCATGCTTGTTTGGAAGGATATGTAATTACACCTACATTATATCTTGCCTTATGATTCATAATTTTTCCTCCTTTAGGTTATTTTCTAGTTAGAGATAAAATTATATTTGGTTAAAAAATGGGATTAGATTAAGATAGATTAAGATATTCTCCTAGAAACATCATCCATAAAAGTCTGATGGATCATTGGTTCATTTATAGGAACACCTTGGGGAAAATTGGTCTCCATCGAATGAGTAGTAGAAGTAATGGAGAAGGGGAATTTGTTGTCCAAACATCAAATTTTCCAAATTTAATAACATATCTATATAAAATTTGTGTAATATTTTATCATAATGCATAAAAATCATTATCTAGATACCAATTGATACCATGATAAAGATAAAATTAGTTTCCATTAATTTTCTCAAGATAATGAGGAGGATAATACTTAAAAGGGAAAGTGATTATATTATTATCCAATAATGTTCTTATAATATCATGTGTTCAATTTTTGAAAATTTAAAATTTGAGAGCTTGTCATTTATTGAAATTAGGTTTATTCACTTTGGTTATTTATTTGTAAACTTATTTTTTCTATTCATTGAGAACCTTAACTTGACTTATCTAATTGGAATATTTTTGTTAGTATGTTACATATTTTAATTTATTGAGAACCTTAACCTGATGTTATATATGTTTTTGATAATATAAGGTGGCTAAACTAGGGGCTGAACCCTTATAAACAACATAGAAACCATAAAGGTAATCAACACAAAAGATGCCTTATGACAGGAACATCACATTCAGTGAACCAACTGACACAACAAAACCATAATTGTAAAATAATATAGGAATAAAAGAGAGGTAGAGTATCAAGAAAAATAAAGAACCAAGGAGGTAGGATATCTCCTTACTTAAACATAGATTTAATGAGGTCATCCAATTTCTCAGTGTTCTCCACTTTGTCAGCAGATGCAGTAGCACCCAAGTCTTGCAACACAAACATGTTTAGGAGAATAGAATTCCAGAGCACAGTAAAAAGTTTTGTTCCAATTTTTTAATGTGACCCTTTAGGATTGAAATTTTAGCTCCCAATCTAGCCTCAATTTTGGTTTCATCATCAGCTTCTTCCACAAACATCTTTCCCACTTTGTCAACATTTTCCATAAAGTTAGCAACATCCTCAGCGGTAGCCTCTAATTATTTAGTCTCCTACTTACCTTCAGTATCCTCAGAGATTTCTTGAACATCTAAGTCCTTGGTCTCATCATCTTGAGTGGCTTCATTTGAGGTGCTCTCAGAGTAGTCGATAATCCTAGCCTTAGGAGTAGGTTTGCCAGTAATTCACCCTGACTGCCTAACTCCTGAGTAGAGACTCTCCGTAATAGCCTCAGTAGACAAATGGGACTTACTACCTTGACCACTAGGGGTCCTATAAGGATTTTTAGGGGTCCCCATAGTAGTCCCCATAGTGCCCACTTCACCAACATATGTCTTCCTCTTCTTGCACTTCATACTCACAAAAGAGCCTGGAGTGTCTATGGGAGTCTCCTCAAGAGTAGAAAAGGAAACTTATTTAGTTTTAGTAGAGATAGGGCAAGGATAGGACTCTTTGATAGCATCAATAGAAATATGGTTAGAAAAAATTTCCCCACTATCAATTTGAATGGTCTTGGATGGTTCGAGGGCACGATGGAAATTATACAAATAGAAAATGAGGCCCTGATGAAGGGGGATAGGATTCATATCAGGTTTTTTAGCCAATTTAGCTCTCACCTTAAGGATAGAATGCTCGAGGGAAAATATTAGATAAAAAGGAATGCTAATGTGAGAATTTCACCTAAAATGATTTAGAAGGGGAAGATAATTGTAAAACCTAGTGAAACATCCCTCTAGAGTGAAATAATTCATGAGGATAAAACAAACACCATCCAAAGGCTCAGGAAACTTGGCTTGATCAAAACCCCCTTGTAAGGTGCTAGTTCTTTGTCTTCTCCAAGAAATATATTCTAACTAGAAAGGTCCACAATTTTTGTTTTGTGTTATAGTTTCATCCCCTGCATAGACATGCTAGTAGCCATAACTATCACATTTTTTGAAATATCAAAGCTATTTCCTCCAACAAAGACTCGTCAGTTTAGCCAAGACCTATCAAATTGTTTAGATGGGTTTTCATCAAACCCATTGAGCCTCTCCAGATAGGGGCTAATCCCACCCTCTTTATAGTAGTGCTAGACCACCGAGTTGTCTTTGAACTCAAAATAAGAAATTGGTGTCATTCAAATTCTATCACCACCCATGTTGGACTTATAGAATAGACCAAGATAATCCTAAATTTTTACCATCTTATTTTCATTAACTTCAATCCCTTACTCATGAATATGCATAATGATGATGAAATAACACATAATTCAGAGCATCATGTAGAGATGACACTTACTCATATCATGATTAAACATAATTTCTTGGTGATCTCCATAATGATGAAATAGTCTACTCACCTTAACAAAGTGGTATAATAACTAAAAAATGATGATAAGACAAAGTACAATAGGCCCCAAACTCTAAGATCCACATCAGCATCCTCTGAAAGGACTGACTAATGGACTTATCTTTCTAATATATCTGACTCATCCTTAACATGTCATTTCCTTTTGAATGAGATCCCTAATATTTAAAGGGATATGATCAATTTGGCTCCAACATCACCAATTTGAAAATTGATGGCTGAGATTGGCATATGCATCGGCTACACTATTGCCCTCCCTATAAATTTGTGAAATGTCTACGCTGGCAAGCTTCTACAAGAGTATTTGTACATCCCTAATGATATATTTTAGCTTAATACCCACACTCAATATCTTATTAACTACATTGATAACCATTTTAGAGTCCCCCTAGATACTCAAATTCTTGATACCAAGGGATATAGCCAATTTTATCCCCCATAAAAGAGTAGTTGCTTCAACATAGTTGTTGCTTTGGTAGCATATTCCACCAACATAGATAGAAATCATCCACCCTTTGTCATTTTTTATAATCCATCCCCCACTAGCTTTACCATCAGACTTAGAGGTCCCATCAAAGTTAAGTTTCAACTAGTTAGGCTTCGAGGGATTCCATCTAGTATTAAGTCTCTATAATATTTTAGAATTATTATAACCAGGAATAAGATTTAGGATCTTCCATTTATCCATAATTTGTTCTTATTCATGAGTTAGAGGTTTCTCCATAGTGTGAATATGAGCAATAGTGACACTTTCCAATATAGTCTTAACAAAAGTTTGAAAAACCTGAGAGGCATCTCTAGCAGTATCCCTAAAAATTCTATAGTTGTGCTCTTTCCATAAAATCTAGCTCAAATAGGGTAGAGTTTGTTTCCATAACTCAAAGATCCAGGGATGAGAAAAGATAGGGTTCTATCTGATTATGACTTCCTTAAGGTTAGAATTATAGACCCACTAAATGCCAAAATTATTCAAGATTACATCCCAAAGTTCCCAGGAAAAATCACAGTGTATGAAAAGATGAGAAACAGTTTCCTCCTTTGAGCAGCACAAATAAAATCTATTGACTAGGGTAAACCCTCTCTTTTGAAAGTTGTCTTGGGTTAAAATTTTGTTATGAGTAGCAACCCACCAAAACATGTTGATTTTTGGTATAAGTTTATGGTTCCAAACTTTTTTTCCATATCTCCTTACTCTGAGCCTCAGGAATCAACAAATGATAAGTAGACTTGACAGAGAACTAGCCATTCTTATCTGACCACTAGTACTATTCATCTTCTCATGGGAAGAGAGGGATTATGACCCCCTAAATCAACTATTGAATGTCTCAAACTCTAAGGGAGAGATCAGGCTGATGAACATAATAATCCAATAGGTTTTTCCAGCTCCTAATGCCATTATTATTAGCCATGTAATCACAGACTTTATCTCCAAAAAACTAAGTAGCAATATTAGTAATTTATCTATAATCTCCCTATGTGATAAGATCCTTATCATTTACCCAAATTTCATGCCAAAATTTAATATACTTGCCATTTCCCAATTTCCATCTAGTCCCTTGCTTAAGAAGACTTCTAGCTTTCAACATTTTATTTCATATCACAGACTCCTGGGGTAGCCCTACCTATTGGAGAAAGTTGGAACCATCAGTACTATGCATATATTTGGCATGCATGATTTCCCCCAAATCTTTATGTTTATGAATCATATTCTAGTTGATTTCGGAGAGAAGGGATTTGTTCATGCTCCTGATGGATCTAATATTGAGGCCACCATGTGATTTCAGAAGACACACTTTTTCCCAACTAACCGAAGACATTATCTATTTATCTTTTAGTCCTATCCATAAAAATTTTCTTTTAATCTATCCCAATTTGACAGCAAGATACATAGGTATTTTAAAGAGAGATAAGAAGTAAGTAGAAATCCCTTGTAGAGAGGCCCTAAGAAGCTATAATTTGCCTGCACTGCTGAGTAGTTTCCCTTTCCAAACAAGTAGTTTCCTCTGAGTTCTTTCTAATATACCATTCCAAAAACCTATAGATACCTCTTTGACCATAAGGGGGAGGCCCAAATAGGTAGCAAGTAGATCAGCTTCAAAACAATCTAGGATGTCAATGATTTTTTGCCTAAGGTCATTAGGAGTATTGAGGAAGTACACATTGTTCTTTCAGAGATTTATGCTTTGCCTAGAATCTATGGCATAGTTATTTAAATTATTCTTCCATCTCCAAGCTTCAATCACCTACGAGATGACAAAAAAAATGGTATCATCAACAAACTACTGCACAACCATAGGGGGAAGGGATGAAGTAGGTTTGATGCCTACTAGATGTTTAGAGGATATATTAGCTTGTATGTATCTCAAAAGTGCCTCCACCATTATGATGAACAAGTAAGGGGAAAGAGGGTCCCCCTAGTGGATTCCTCTCAAAGAAGAGAAGAAACCTATACAGACCCCATAATATAAGACCAAAAATTTAGCAGAAGTAATAGTGTTCCATATGAGGCAAGACATTTTATCATTAAACCCAAACTTCCTGATGAATTGAAATAGAAAAGTCCATGAGACCCTATCATATTCTTTAGAAATGTCTAACTTAAGAGCCATACCATGGATTCTAATCTTATCCATGGAGTGAATAGTTTCATGAGTGGAGATCATATCATCAAGAATTTGTCAACCTAGGACAAAGCCTTTTTGGGTAGGGGAAATAATTTTGTCTAATAAAGGTTAGATTCTCATAACCAACACTTTAGTGTAAAGCTTATAAATAGTATTACATAGACTAATAGGTCTGAAATTTGAAGGTGTGTGGGTTGCAACCTTTTAGGAACGAGTACAATAAAGGTATTATTAACCTATTTTAAAAGTTTGCCAATTCTGAAGAAGTCACGAACAACAGTAGTAAGATCCATTCCCACTATATCCCAATGTTCTTGGAATAAAATAGGAGGGAAGCCATCAAGACCTAGATATTTGAAGGAACCCATAGAGAATAAAACAACATGGACTTCCTCCTTAGATATAGGCCTTAACATCTCCAGGTTGTCTTCCTCAATTATCAAACAAGGGATTTTATCAATGAATTGATTCATAGTTATGACATTCCCATCATCATTAGTTTATTTGGTCAACAAATTCTGGAAGAATATCCTAGCTTGTTCCCCTATCTTGTTATCCTCAGTTATAGTATTGCCATTTTCCAAACATAACTTCATTATGGAGTTAGCCTTCCTGTGTTTCATGGATGAAAGATGAAAGAAGACCATGTTCCTATCTCCCTCTTTGAGCCACTAAATTCTAAATTTCTATTTCCAAAAAACCTCTTCTCTATCCATAAGATTCTTCTAGTCAGAAATTAGAACATTCTCTTCTTTATAAGTGTCTTCTGAATCATCTCGTTGAGCAATCTGCTGCTAGATATCTACAAGTTTTCTGGCTATGTTTTTCTTCTGATGATATATATGTTTTTATTCTAATGTTATATATGTTACATGTGTGTTTTGATGCTATATTACTTACTATGATGATATATTATCCATAATTTACATGATTTTCATGATTATATTTTTATACATAATGTTTTACAAACTACTTTTATTTTGAGATGAGTGACTTGTAAGCTAAGTCCCTCAACTCAAAAGTGGGGCATATTAGTGGGATTTTTCATAGATACTTAAGCCTACATGAGAAAAGATTTAAAATTTTAGATAAAGTTTATGGGATTTATATTTTAAAGTGTTTTAGTTAATTGAGATTTACTAATTACATATAGACTTTGGGGGTATATGTATGGAATATATGATCAATTTTATAAGATATGAGTTAAAAAATTAAATAATTATATACACATGGAATATATATACACATAATTCTATATCTAATTAACATCAATTAATTCATATTATGGGACATGAAACTATTTCATGTATGCATATTTTTAGATTTTACCAATATTAGCATCGAGTAGTTTTTTTTAAATATTGGAATAACATTTACAAAAGTCTATACATCCAAGGATGCAAAACACTAAAAAGTTGACAAGTATATGGCATACAATCAAAGTAAAACTAGTTCAAGAATGTTATTACAATCTAAAAATGCCACCTAGGTGGCCACATAAAAAATAAGGTTGTTTACAAGAACACCATCAAAAACATTTTAAAACTATCCACCTCATCAATTATCATCACATCATCTATAGTTGAAATAGAATAAATCATCTTAGTACCCACTTCAATATTAAAAAGACCAAGTCCTAGGTGTGAGCTCTTTACCAATGATAGAAAATGTTCCAGTTTACTAAGCATATCCTTCATATTGGAACTCTTAAATTTTTTTATTAGATCTTCAACATACTTTTTTTTCCCTTATTAAATATTTTTTTCAATTTTTAAAGATTCTATATTGATTTTTTTATAATATTATTAACAATAATCTGATTTGGATCGATAAAACCAAAATTTTCATCTTTACCTCAAGAAATATCACAACCATATTTCTCACTTCTAACTTCAGTCACCATGTCAACACCAACCACATCAACCTCCTCATTGAGAACAAATTCCTCTTCAACCCCATAACCCTAAAATTCTTGCAACACATATTTGTTTGCTTCCAACCAAGAAAATAACCTATTCTTATTTAAATTCAAAGACCCTACCTAGTTGGCCATTAAATTATCAACTTTATCAAAGTATGCCTCTCTGATCAGTCCCCATTCATATTCAAAGACTTGAACTTAAGCCACTTCTTCATGAGAAATCCCCCAATCTAGAGGTTGTGAAAATTTGGGGTATCCTCCACTATCTAGTAGATAGCAAGGTGAAACCTTCATCATACCTATTCTCAAGAACTTCTCTAGCTCACTCTATGGCACCTTCAATTTTAAAAAAGATACCATGTAATAATTCTTATGGTAACTTCAATGTTGAAGTTAGTATGTAGTTTGGTATTTGATTGGAAAACTTGTAAATTCCTTTATTTACAAATGAACCAAAGGATTTTAGTGGAGAATACAATCCATAACTTATGGAAAAAAAATGAACTTTTTTTTGGTACACACATACCCAAAAGTAATATTAAACCATGAAATGTCATAATAAAACATTGAGATCCAACCATTAAGATAAATTTTGAAAATACTTGAAACATAAGGGAATAATAAAAATATATGTTCAATAGTTTCAAGCTCACCACACACCAAAAAATATAGATTACCAAAACCATATTTATAGATAACTAACCCAATAACTAATTTGTTATACAAAAGTTAAAATCTAAAAATCCAACTAAAAAATGGGTTACACACATGTCAAACATGGTTAGGATTGAGGAAAGGACTTTTGGATAAATCTAGTTTATCTTAAAGCATTTTAGTGTTATATTCCAAAAGGGCAATCTTAAAGCATTTTAGTGTTATATTCCAAAAGGGCTCCCTATTAATCCATTTTATTTCATCCTATAACCCTTTAGGATCATCAAAAACAACAAAACCTTTATCATTGAATAGGGCCTTAGTGAGAAGAGTATAGGTTCTCTCTTGAGACCATGGGATATGATACATTTCTTTGATCTCAGTCCATGATGCCCAATCATTGAAAAATAATAAGTCTTTTAAACATCTTGGGCTTTGGAGAACCAAGAAAATATGAGCACCCTATAGTAAGATCATGTGACCTTTTGTTAACTGAGAGGTTCCACCATATAGACCTGCACCCTTGACACCTAAACCCCAACTGACTAAAAATTGGAGGAATAACAACAAGGTGTTTTACTAGTTCTCAAGCTTTCTAAATACACCAAAAAATTAGAGAACCTTGAATTTACATAAGAAATGAACCAATCAACAAGTCTAAGATGTGGAGACCTTTCCAATGTGGTTTGCCTTTCAGGAATACCCTCATGATATTATGCCTAACTAGAATATTCCATGGATCATCCCCATCTATCACCATAATTATCCACTTAATATCTAAAGAGATACCTTGGATCCTAAGGTCTTTCAATCTAATCCCCCCAAATTTTCTAGGAACACAATAGATTTTCCATGCCACAACATGACTTTTTCTATTTCCATTACCATCAGAGCATAAAAATTATCTTATCATTCTATGTAAAAGATTTATATAGGACTTATTAAACATCCAACATGAGGCATAATATATACTATAAGAAGAAATAACTCTCTAAAAAACTTGGATTCTTCCTAGGAGAGAGAGGAATTGACTATGCCACTTATTAATCTTGTTATTAATTTTAACATATAACCATTCCCACATATATTTGAATGAGGGAATTAAGGAAAATGGAATACTTAATAATCTAACCTTTTGATTAGGGCCCTTTCATGTCCACCTAAACTCCACCAGCTATTCTAATGGGTTCTCATTCCATCTAATCATACATGATTTATGTAGAGCCACATTAGAACCAGAGGCAAAATAGTATATGTCAAGTCTTCTAGCCAATTTATAAATATTTTATTTTTCAATCTTGATAAATAACATAGATTCATCAATAAATAAAACATAAATCATATTTTCTCCATTGGGTAAGGAGATACCTTTGACTGAAGGACCAAGTGATGATCTTCTTAACTTATAGTGAAGTGATTCAATTGCTAAAACAAAAAGAAAGGGGGCTAGAGGACACCCTTATCTAATTGACCTTTGAAGTTCAATGGATTTAGTAAACTCACCATTAAATTATATAATGGCCAAGGCATCTTAAAATAAGACATTTACCATTCTATAAAATCTTTCAAGAAACCCAAAGGCTTTCAACATTAAATTGATGAACAACCACTCAATATTTTAATAGTTTTTTTTTAAAAAAATCAAGAAGGATCATCCCAAAGTATTTCCCAAAATATCTATCCCAATACATGATTACCAATTAGAGAGAATATTATCAAGGATGTACCTACCTTCAAAAAACCCTATTTGAGTAACATAGATCATTGAAGGTAGGATAGAGGAAAGCCTTCTACAAATAATTTTAGTAATGATCTTATAAGGAACATTGAAAAGAGTAATTGGTCTCTAATTTTTTACCAAAGAAAGTTCTCCATATTTTGGTATGAGATTAATCACACCTCTTTTTATATTTCCCCCCAATGTACCAACTTCAATTGCTTCATTAAAGACCCCTAGACACTCAAAAGTAATCCATTCCTTATTTGTCTTGTTAAAATCCATAGGGAACCCATAGAATACAAAGGATTTGTCTAACTTCAAAGAGTTAATGGTAAAATTAATATCATCTAGAGAGATATTAATATCAAACATCATGGCCTACTCCCTGGCTACCTTCTTAGGAATACAATTAAGACAAATTTCTCTGCAATCATTAATCAATGAGTTCAAGCCATTAAAAAAATCAGAGTAGAATAAAAATAATGTTTTCTTATCACAACTGAGTCACTAGACATAATCACTCCATAATTAATCAAAGTAATTTTACCTTTTCCATGATTTTCTCTCAAATAGTTAAAAAATATTGAGAACCTTTATCACTAATTTTGATCCAGTTTAGCCTAGATTGAACCTAAGCTCCCTGAGCAAAAAATTTTTTATGACTTAAGATAACATGTTTTAGGTTTTTTAGTTGATCTAAAATATTAGAATTTTTGGTTCATTTTGGAGCCTTGATTTTTAAATAATCAACTTCTCTTGAGTATTACAGGCCACCTTCCTTCTCATTATTGCTTGATGTTTACAAAAAATTCTTGTAGAATTATTACATAAGCTCATACAAAAGTTCTACTTATAACTGAAAGATGAATAATTAGCAGTAAATTTACCAATGATCTATGCATAATATATTCCACTTATACAATCTAAATTATTCAAATGTGCAAAATTTAATTTATATAACCCTTTCTACTTAATAACATTCTATTTTTTTGGATATTAAAAAAATAGACATTTCAGTGGGATGGTGATTAGAGATCATGAATGGAAGGACCTTCACTAAATTACACTCCTCTTATTGTGCTTCAAAAAATTTCTTATTGAAGTAACATATATCAAGCCTAGAATATACTCTCTTGTGAGATACTTGATCATCGCACCATGTATACTAGATAGTTTTGCTATATTTTTTCCCCAGTTAAGAGGGTCAACAAAATTAAACATCTAATTAAGTTTAGACCAAAAAAGTAATTCATTTCATTTCCAAACAAATGGATCACCCCCATTTTTATCCTCTTTTCCCTCTACCATATTAAAATCTCCCCTAGAATCCATGGGATGTCTTTTAAGTTGTAATCTAGCCAACTTTATAAGATATCCCTTTCTCTATAGTCATTAAGAGCATAAATATTTGAGATTCTAAACACCTACTCCTCACTTTTAAAAGTGACCCACATAGATCTATGATAAGGGGAAGAACTAGATTCAACTATTGAATCTTTCCACTTAAGATTTATTAAGATGGAAACACCACCTTTCACTTTTAGATGAGAGGTAGAAAACCATGCATAATCAAGCTAAATGAAATTTATAATAGAATTAAGCTTGAAACCAATAACCTTTACTTATTTAATTAGTAAAAAATCAATTTTTTCTCTAGAATACCTAAACTATCTAATAATTTGTTTACGATTAGGGTATTCCAAGCCCTTCACATTCCAACTTACAACATTCATAAAAAGAGGGGGGATCCTATATTTTTAGGATAAAGGACTTTCATCCTCCTTTGTTTTGTACAACCTAGTAAAACATTGAGAAGACTTATTTTATATGGATTTATTTTTACTATCCTAAGCACCTCCTAAATCTCCTTTAAGAACTTTTCCATCATCACCCCTAGGAGAACCTAAGAAGGGTTATGAATAGGCCTCAATTTTTAATTTATTACCATTATTTATAAGTAACCCACTATAGATATCATTTCAACTAACATCTTTAAGAGGAAAATATTTATCCCAAAAAACCTTATTTTAAACATTGCCACATAGAGTGGGAGAGAGCACCATGAGAACATGCTCATCACAAGACACAACTAAACTAGATGAAAAGGTGCCATGGGTAAGGTCATTGAAACAAGTAGATTAGACAAAATAACAAATTTTTAAACTAAAATTATACCCTTATTTTAGGGGAGATCTTCCACTAGAAATTCATTTTGGTTAAGGCCCTAAGAACGCATGAGAAGGACTCTAAATCACCAAGGGAAGAATTTTTGTATCATCATAATTTCTAGGAGACCCAAGACCAACATTATCACACTCCATACTCACCAAAGTCTTATCAATCAAAATTTTAAGGGATACTTAATCTTGAAAACCCTTAGGAGAGATAAGACCCACCAAGCCATCACTAGAGTGTGCTCAAGTAGAATACGACTCTATAATAAAACAAGGGTTTTCTCTAACCATAACACTATCATCAAAATTGGAAACATTCTTTTAAAAAATATAATTTCCTATACAAATATTCACTTTCAAAGTTGTAGTAATCAACCTTTCCATTTTCCTAAGCTAAGAGAAATATTTCATAAGATGACCATCCTTTTTTCAAAAGAAACAAGAATTAAGACCACTTAATCCTTTGATAGGGCAAGAAAAGGATTCATCCTTAATATTGAACAAAAGGGTATCAATAAAAAATTTCTATGGGTCTAAGTAAATCAAAACCCTCACAAGCATATGAGCTAGGGATCTTATTAAAACTTCTACCCTAAGAACTTATCCTAGGGGATTAAGACCTTGAGGCAAAAAATTACAAATTTAGATGTGAACATTCTCAATATATACCCATCTCAGGGTCATTTTGATTTCAATTTATTTATAGTCCATTTTGGGCTCCATAGGGTAGCCTTAAAAATAGATTGCCCTACATTCTAGATGGATTTGCTAATTACCTGTACTTGTATATTGAAATTTTTAAATAATATCATGAAAAACCCATTTTGGAATATTCTATAGAAGGATATATAAATTCCCATTCTTTTACCCTATAAGGAAATTAATTAGATGTTTGCATAGAATAATTATATATCACACAAAACAAACAAAGATAATAGATCACACAATAATAATTAATATCAGAGCTAAATACTAAATAATATAACATAGCCACTTCGATGGTGAAACCTCCTCAATAATGTAATAATAGTAGAATACTTAATATGATAATCAAAGACTAACCATTACCTCATATATATAGTCTACTTAGCCATGATTATTTCACAGGCTGACCTAACTTAGAACATAGATAAATATAAAAAGAATATAAAAGAGGTATGTAAGCCACATGTTGGCCACACATACCTATAGACACACTAAAGGTTAAGGGCATAACATGCTCCTCCCCTTTAAAACAACATTATATTTAACTTGAATCAACTCTAGATGTTGTTGCATAGAGGATTCATCCTCTCAGGTGGCATTTTGGCATGGTATATTCTTCCATTTGATCAGGCACTCCTTAATCATTCGAGACCATAGCTACTTAGTGAATATTTGAAGGATTGCCTTAGGATCAAGAATAACTCTCCCTTCCTCATCTAATTTTGGTAACTCAATTTGAGTATCAACTCTATGTCTAATGACTTTATCTAGGCATGATGCATGAAATACATGATGTATGTGAGTGAATGAAGGAATCTCTAGATTGTAGGCCACATTACTAATTTTTTGAAAGATATGATAAGTCCCAAAATACTTAGGGGACAATTTTTTATCCTTTTTTTGTTACTTTAAGGACATATACTTACATGGATACAAGTGAAGAAAGACCCAATCACCAATGTCAAAATGCCTCTTACTCATTTGTTGATTTACCTATTTCTTCATGTGATTTTGGGTCATGGCTAAATTTTCACACAAACTTGCAAAGACCTCTTATTAATGGTAAATATGTTCCTCAACTATATAAACCATAAGAGGTATCTGCAAGGTTGAATTGATGGATGATGGGTGGTATCCATAAAAGGACACAAAGGGAGACATTTTAGAAGAACTATGAATATAAGTATTAGACCACCATTCAACAACTGGTAATCAATGAACCCATTTATCCTATTTATCAAAAAAAAATGTAGACATCCTTTTAGAAATTTATTGACTACCTCAGTTTGTCCACTTGATTGAGTATGATCGGATGAGATATGAGAAAACTTGGTGCCCAAACATGCAAATAATCTAGTCCAAAAATTACTAGTGAAAATGGGATCTCTATCACTAAAAATGATCTTAAGAGTACCATGTAATTTTTGAAATGTATTGAGAAAAGTAGAAGTTACTATACTAGAAACAAAGGGCTATGATAAAGAAAACAAATGAACATAATTACTAAGATGATCCACAAAAACCATGATAACATTTTAAGCATTAGATCTTGGTAACCTTGTAATGAAATCCATAGACACTTCTTCCCAACACTTGCTAGGGATAGATAAAGGCTGCAAACGACATGGGGTTTTGATGGTTTCATATTTATTTTATTTATAGATCATACATTCAACCACATATTTTTGGACATCCCCCTTGAGTACTTCCCAAAAAAATTCCTACTTGATTCTATGATAGATTTTCAAAAATATTAAATGACACCCAAGTGGAGTTGCATGAAGCTCCCGAAGGATTTTTTTAATTTGATAAGAGAACTCTTACATAGGTATTATCTATATTTATACCATAATGCATTACCCATCCATGTGAATTTTTAAAATCCACCCAAACCCTATTAAAGATTCTAAATCAAATCATGGGTAGAACTATCATTTTCCCATTCTTATCTTGCTTCCTCTAGCTATTCTACCTACCAAATGGTCATGACACATAACAATGTCATAACTGATTCATCCCTCCTAGATAGTGCATCTACCACCACATTTTCCTTGCCTTTCTTACATATTATTTCAAAATCATAGCCTAACATCTTAGTTACCCTATTTTTTTATTCTTCTGATGACAACCATTGTTCCAAAAAATATTTGAGGCTACCATAATTAGTCTTTATCTAAAAGTGATGACCCATCAAATAAGGTCTCCATTATTTGTCTGCATGTAAAATGGCCATCATTTCCTTGTCATAAGTGGGATTGAACATATTTTTACCCTTAAATTGGAAAATTTAAAATGAAAGTGGCCTACATTCTTGCATGAGCACATCACCCATACCATATCCACATTCATCACATTCAACCACAAAAGTCTTAGAAAAATTAGGAGTGGCCAAAACTAGAATGGTGCACATAGCTAATTTTAATTGTTCAAATGCCATGGTAGTTGTATCAATCCAATGGAAGGAATTTTTATTCAACAAAGAGGTGAGTGGGGATGCAATGCTACAATAATTTTTGGCAAACCTGTGATAGTAACCAGTTAGCCCTAAAATCCCACTTAGTTGTTTGAGTGTCTTTAGAATCTTCTAGTCTACCATTGCTTGAATTTTTTTATGATCCACTTTCACTTCTTCATGTGAAACCATATGACCCAAATACTCAACCTCACAAGCTCCAAAAGTACATTTGGAAGGTTTGGCATACAATTGATGTTGTTCTAGAATGGAGAGTACCTATTTCACATGTTAAAAATGGTCTTCCCTATTTTTAATGTAAATGAAGATATCATAAAAAAACATAGAACAAATTTCCTCAAAAATGGCCTAAAAATAGTATTCATCAAACTCTAAAAGGTGGATAGTGCATTTTTTAGACCAAAAGACATAACCATAAACTCATAATGGCATTTATGAGTTTTAAAAGATATTTTGGGTATGTCTTCATCATGGATCTAGATTTGATGATACCCAAAATGAATATCTAACTTGATAAAATAAAGAGAACCATTCAATTCATCTATAAAATCATCAATGGTAGGAATATGAAAATTATCTTTGATAGTGTACTTATTGAGATCTCTATAATCAGGTCACATCCTCCAAGTGTCATCTTTCTTTCTCACCATGATAACTAGCAATGAATATGCACTTTGGCTATGGTGAATGATTCTTGCATCCAATATCTCTTGTACTATATTTTCAATTTCACTTTTCTTGCATCCAATATCTCCCTCTCATCTTTCCTAGCATGGTAAAGGATGAGTCGACAACCATTCACACTGTCCACTGCATTGACGATGACGCCATCCTTTCCTATATGGGTGCCGATGACTCTTTCATCCAGCGTTCCCTCCCTTCCGAGACCCAGGTTATGTTAAATGAATCCACCATTGACATCAACCTCCCTTCTTCTTCTGATGTTCCTCACGTCTTAAAGATTGGCCAATCTCTAGACGATCAGGAGCAGCTTGACTATGCCCAATTCCTTTCCGACCATAGCAAGGCCTTTGCCTGGACTTACAGCGACATGCCTGGCATCGACCCCACCATTGCTATCCACAACATTGTCACCAAACCAGAGGCTAAGCCTGTTAGGCAGAAGCTTCGAAAGATGCACCCTCGCGTTGCGCTTCTTGCCAAAGAGGAGCTTCAGCACCTTCTTTCTGTCTCCTTCATCCAACCCATCGATTATCCACAGTGGGTCTCTAACATCGTCCCAGTTACTAAAGCAACTGGGGGGATTCGGATCTGCACGGACTATCGCGACCTTAACCTAGCCTGTCCTAAAGACGACTTTCCTCTTCCTAACATTGACCAGCTTGTTGATCTTACGGCCGGCCATGAGATGCTATCTCTTATGGACGGGTTTTTAGGGTACAATCAAATCCTGATCGCACCGGAAGACCAGCACAAGACTACCTTTATCACCCCATGGGGGACTTTCTGCTATCGAGTCATGCCTTTCGGCCTGAAAAATGCTGGTGCCACTTATCAGCGTGCCATGACCTACATTTTCCATGATCTCCTCCACAAAATCATGGAGGACTATGTGGATGACCTTCTCGGCAAGTCCAAACTCCGCCGCGACCACTTGACCATTCTCACAATCATCTTCTCTCGTCTTCTTCAATACAATGTCCGCCTCAACCCCAAGAAGTGTGTCTTTGGGGTCCTCTCAGGCAAACTTCTCGGCTTCATTGTTTCCTTCCATGGTATCGAGATAGATCCCGCCAAGATCCGCGCTATTCCTGAAATGCCGCCCCCAGCCAATCTCAAGCAGCTTCGCAGTCTCTAAGGGAAGCTCCAGTCCATTCGTTGTTTCATCTCGCAGCTCTCAGACCGCTGCCAACCTTTCCATCACCTCCTTAAGAAAGACGTCTCCTTTAAATGGGATAAGGGCTTTCAAGAGGCTTTTGAAGCCCTCAAAGGCTATCTGGTCTCTCCACCAGTCCTCATTCCACCTAAGGACGACCAACCCTTCTACCTTTATATCTCTGCCACCAACCATTCGTTAGGTGCCATGATCGCGCACCGAGACGAGCATCATCGCGAGCAGGCGGTTTACTACATCAGCCGAACACTGGTCGACTATAAAACTCGGTATACTCATATCGAGAAACTCTGTTTGGCATTAGTCTTTTCCGCTACCAAGATTCGCCACTATCTTCTCAACCACAAAACCTTTGTCGTCACTCACACCGACCCGCTCAAATACATGCACTCCAAGCCATATCAGAATCAACGTATGGCTCGGTGGCTCATGCTGCTCGCTGAGTTTGACTTCGTCTTCATCCAACAGAAATCTATCAAGGGGCAAACCATCGCTGACCAACTGGCAGATGCCCCTCTTCCCGACAACCAACCTTCGCACTGCGAGTTCCCTGATGAGTCTATCGCTACCCTTTCCACCGATGACACCGTCTACCAGATGACTATGTTCTTTGATGGCTCCAAATGTCAACTCGGTGGGGGTGCGGGGGTCATCCTCATCCCACTCGATGGGGAGCCTATGCCTCTATCTTTCAAGCTTGACTTCGATTGTACCAATAACATGGCCGAATACGAGGCCTTAATTTTGGGACTTCAGACTGCCCTTTCTCTCCACATCAAGTCTATCAACATCTTTGGCGACTCGCAGCTCGTCGTTAATCAGGTTAACGGTTCATATCTCTGTAAAAATGAAGTTTTACAGAGGTATAAGAATCATGCTGACACTCTTTTGGTATCTTTCGACCATTACCTCTTGCAGACTGTTCCACGCTCTACGAACAAGTTTGCCGACACCATGGCCTCTCTTGCTTCACATATCCCGTCTTCATCATCATCCCGTCTTTTTGTCACAGTGCATTGCGTACCTTTGCCTTCATACATCTCTCCTCACATCGACCATATCAACACTATCAATTCTAGCCCACAAGATGACTGGTATAAGCAACTTGTGGACTACTTGTCTCTTTCTGTCACTCCTCCCAACCTCTCTAGCAATGCGCGGCGAGCTTTCATCAAGCGCACAGCTCGCTATACCATGCTAGGGGGCCTTCTCTATAAGCGAGGCTTCGACGGTCTCCTTCTTCGCTGTCTAACCTCCGCTGAAGCTTCTCATGCCGTAAAGCAAGTCCACGACAGGATTTGTGGTGGACACTTCAGTGGAAATTCGGTTGCCAAGCGCCTCCTTCGCCTGGGTTATTATTGGCCCACCCTTCATCAAGACTGTAGCGATTATGTTCGGCGTTGCATCAAGTGTCAGCAGCACTCTAACCTGCTTCATCTTCCCAGCCACGCCTTGCAAGTCGCTCAGGATTTTTGGCCTTTCTCTCAGTGGGGCTTGGATCTCATCGGTGAGATCAACCCTCACTCGTCTCTTCGTCATCAGTCCATCATCACTGCCACTGAGTATTTCACCAAGTGGGTGGAAGCCATTCCTCTTATCTCCACAAAAGCCGACAAAATTGTTGACTTCATCAGCAGCCACATCATCTGTCGTTTCGGTGTCCCTCACAAAATCATCACCGACAACGGCAAGTCCTTCAAAAACAAGACTGTCCAAAAACTATGTGACTCATTTGGCATCAAACTCAGCTTTTCTTCGCCTTACTACCCACAAGCAAATGGGTAGGCTGAGGCTTCCAATAAAATTCTCACCAAAATTCTCATGAAGGTGGTCGACAATACAGGAAGGGATTGGCACGTTCATATCCCCTTCGCTTTGTGGGCCTACCGCACTAGCATCTGAACCTCTACGGGTGCTACTCCCTTTTCTCTTGTGTACGGAACAGAGGCTGTCTTACCTCTCGAAGTACAAATCCTGTCTCTTCGTATCTCCCTGCATGACATTCTCTCCAACGATGACTTTCGTCAAGATCGCCTAGCTCAACTTGAGTTACTCGACGAGCGCCGCCTTGCTGCCCTCAATCATCTCCATGTCTACCAAAGTCGCATAAAGCGGGCCTACGACAAAAATCTGTGAGAACGAGATTTCAACATCGGAGACCTCGTCCTCAAAGAGAATCAGCACGTGACCAATATGGAGCGAAGTAAATGAGGCAAATTCGCCCCCAATTGGCTTGGACCTTTTATCATCACGCACAAGTATGGATCAGGGACTTATCATCTGTCCTCCCTCGACGGACGGCCAGAACCTGAGCCTCTTAATGCGTTGCATCTTCGACCATTCTTCTGTTAGTCGAGTACTTGTCCACTTGGCATGTAACTTGAGCTCGTCCCTTGAGCAATCCTTGTCCTCTTAATCCTCATTCCTTTCAACCCTATTCCCCTTCAACAAGTCCTTTACAACCCTTTTAGGATGCAGTGATGCTTTGTCCTAATAAAAGGGGCGTCCTTGAGTTTATACAGTCTTGTCCGTGACTCTCATTTCTATCAATATATCCAAGTCCAGATGTCAAAACATATCCATAATCAAGTCAAATCAAAAAGACAGACTGATCCCTCAAAGGATAGCTATACTATCATTGCTGTATTACTAGACTGATCCCTTGAAGGACAGCTAGGCCAACTTATCAAACATTATCAAGCAAAAATATAGACCACTCCCTCGAAGGATGGCTATGACTACTCTGGCAATAAACAGCAACTAGTTTAGAAGCTTCCCGCATCGATCAGCTTCACAACATGACCATTACATCAAATGACATCTCTATGCAGGCTTCCCGCATCGATCAGTCTGCGCCAAAAAAAAAAAAAAAAAAAAAAAAAAAAAAAAAAAAACGAGTCACGGACATTGGCTTGTAGTTGTCTCAGGGTCTCCTATAAAAGGGGCAAGGTTATTCCTGCTCTTACACTGGGTTACCCTATCCTCCTCCTATCACCGGCTCAAGGGACTTCGAGCTCACTTTAATGTCAAAAGTGATTCGATTACCGTTCTAACTCAACACTGGTCAACGACGTAATGCATGAACGGGGCTTTGGTTCTAATCACCCCTATCTATGCTTCCTTTCTGGTCCTTGTCAATGAAAGAGCGATTTGCCTTTCACCTTTTCTCTACACTTTGGTCACACTTTGGCCACGTCTCTTGTCGACTCATCCTTAAACCAAGCCAACTTCAACACTTTTTCACTTCATCATCGACATTTTCAACATGACATCAGGCATCATCCTTGTCCATTTCGCATAGTTCCCATGGACACCAATACACATGGAAACTATCGACCAGACCCAATTTATGTTAAGCATAAACCAATACTTGCTGAAGCATAAATAGACCTTTTATTCATTTTTAGCATACATCCATCGCGACTATGGAAACTTGCTAGAGATGAAAGACTCTCGACCACTTCTACAGAATACACCATCTGTAGCATCCTTTTATCCGCATCTTAGCCTCATCATTTCGACACATGACCAATCTCATCATTGACCATTTTAACCCACCGTCTGAACTACATTGGTCTGAGGCCCTAGGACAAGGGCTATGTAGGCAGCACTCAGATACCACATCTTCTGAGGTTAGCTCGACCACCCCCGTTTGTTCATCTCTATGATGGACAAACCTTCTCTTCTTCGACTCTTATCACGCCCAACTTCGTCAACTTTGACCAAGACCAATCATTTTCTTTGACCAAGACCAATCATTTCCTTTGACCATGACCACTCATTCGACTTTGACCAAGACCAATCAATCCCTCTGACCCTCCCTCCCTTTTAGGGAGAACTACATCGGCCTGAGGCCCTATCATCAGGGCTATGTAGGCAGCACTCAGTTGACATGGGGTCTTCTGGGGTTAGCTCGGCCGCATCCTTTCGTCCATCCATCCTCTTGACCAATGACCATTGGCGACCATGCCTATCTCCTTCTTCTTTGACCTTCTTCCAAGACAATGTTGCCTTGGTTGTTTTTGCGTGTATGCTATTCCACGGCTGGTTAGCAGAATTGTTCGCAGACTATTTTTGACCCTTCGCAGGTATAGGATCGCGACCTAGTTGATCCCTTCTACTTGTGGCTTTTTCGTGTTTCTGGGAGCACTTCCTGAGCCCTGGATACCTGGAACACGACGACCATTTGGAGCTTCAGCTTAAATTGAGTGACCCGATCAGCAGACGACTAAATGCTGGGGCCCGGTTACTTCAATTTTGGCACTCCTTGACCCTTGACCATGCGACAATTTGACCTGACCCTCTCGTGAAGTGGACTACACGCAATCATGACTATGGCAGCGTTTTCACTCACTCTTTTCTATCCATTTCTTTGTCAAATCGACACTCGATCTTCGGTTCCCTTCTCTCGACTATCGCTTTGAGGGGGGAACACCTCATCCTTTTTCTGGGGCAACCAACTCCTATTTTTGTCTTGCAGTTCGTCTAGAACAACCAACAAGACAAAAAGGGGCAAATGTAGACACCGCAAACGTGTCTGCACCTTGGTTCTCCCCCTTGGTCCTTTCTCCCTCCTAGTCCTCCTTGGTCCCTAACCCACCTAGGTCTTATTAATTAAAAATTAACATCTTTTAATTAATTGAGGCCCCCTTTTCCACCCTACCCTTGCCTCCTTGGATGCTCCCTTGAATCCCTCCACCTTCCCCTAGCATTTATTAGCCCAAATCTCACCATTATAGCCCCCCTCGTCCATTTTGGCAACCTTGCGACCGTTCTGCCCATGACCCCTCGCTCGACGGCGTGCAAGAATGGGCAGAGGCTATTTTTAGCCTCTGTGCCCATCCTGCGACCGCCGACGTCAGCGACCCTTCGGCCGACGTCGGTGAAACTGCCGGCGTCGGCAGCCTTCATTATCCCGTCCTGTATCCGTTACAACCCCTGGACTCCTGAGCTCACAAACAGAACTCTCCTGGCGTTTGGCATTTGTCTTGTCTTCGTTTTAAACCTCGTGCAACAACAGCAGCAGGTGCAAAGGCCCTTCATCAGAATTCTCTTCTTGCAGAATCCCCTCTGGCTTCAATAACAGCTCCTTCAACTCTTCATTCAGCAGGTAGGGAGGTAAGCAAATCTGTTAATTGATTCTTTGTTTTAAGCTTTCAGTTATCTATTGTTATCTGCTTCCCTTCTACCCTTCCCCCTTGAGAGGCTGCAAGGCCTTCTCAGGCCCTGTCCTCTGCCCATCCTCCTCTCCCATTATCCCACTCTCCATCCCAGTTCCAGACAACTCCCCATTCCCCTTTTGTCCACAAAAGACCCTGTATAGGGCAAGACCATTCCATAGTCCATTCTGACCCGTCCCCAGACTCTGTCTCGACATCCTCAGCATCCCGGACCTGTCCACAGTCCAGAACACATCTCAGACCCGACCACAGGCCATTACCCCGACCGACGCCGGTCACTTCCCATACCGACGTCGGCAGAATAACCGACGACGGCAGACCTCCTAACCGACGCCGGCAGCACTTCCGACATCGGTGACTGTCATCAACCCGACTGCTTATTTCAGGTAACCATTTGGTGTTTTCTTTCATTTCTAAGCTATTCATCATTTCTGTATTCTGGCATCTTATACTTTCTCAGTCTTTTATCTGTCTTTCATCTGTGGGTTGACCTCCCTTTGAGGAAGTTTTTACACTTCCGGGAACAAGCTTGTGCTTGGCAACCCACCGTCTATCTATCTAACATCCCCTTGTCCAAGTTTTCTTTTCTCTTGCAGGTGTCATTCCTCCACAGCCAAAGAGGGGTGCTCACAAGCGTCTGGATCACGGTGCGCAGTCGATATCCAGGTATTCCTAACCTCGTCCATTTTCTCTAGTTTCTTTATTCAACTTTTCGAATGTAGAAAGCGAATTAGCCCAGGAAACATTCTGGCACGCCCGGTGGGACCCTAGGTTCCTCCTGGGTTCCTTTCTCTTTTTCATTCATTTAGGTGCATTTAGGCTCCTTCCTTTTTGTCTCTTTCTTCTATTCCAAATGTCACTATAAGCGGGTCTAAAACGAACCTTTCTTCCTTACATTCTAGACTAGTCTTAATCTCATACTCTCATCCCTTTCTCCTTCTTGTCTTCATAACAATATCACATTTCGACTTGGGCTTAAAACATATTGCACTTTCATCTCTACTTGTCCTTGCATTAGTCCACATCTAGTAACTTAGGCGCATATTGAATAAACCGTAGACACTTTATGTTACACTACCGAATCACATGCACTAAAACACACATAAAACATACCTGAGACAAGGCCCGACTGGGAATTCATCCCCCAGCGGATACCTTACCCGTCCCGGTGACCCCACTTGGATTTCATCACCAAGGGGGAAGCCCACTCCGTTCTCTGGCGGAGTCTAAACTCTAGGCGAGGTATATCTTTGCTAAGCGAGACCAGCTAACCACTGGAATCGTGAAGTGAGGGGAGCTTGCTCCTTAGCACCAGGCCACGTACCAGACCCTAACACAGATCTTTGAGCACCTAAAACAACACCCGAAACCATCTTTAGACTACCTTCTTCTAGGACCCATTTTTCAGCCAATCTCCCCAAACATTCATCTAAGGCATAAGCCACAAGTTTCTAAGTTTAATTTCTAGGATTTATCGCTTAGGCCTGTCTGTCTTCTTCTATTTTCCTCCTCTCATCTGTTTGTTTGAGTGTGTGAGGACGTTTTCTTCTTTGTTTTTCCAAGAACCTTTTGGCTCTCTGGAAAACACAGTCACCGACATCGGTTCTGCCACCGACGTCGGCTTCCCCTGTCACCGGCATCGGTTTTGCTACCGACGTCAGCTTCATCTGTTACCGGCATCGGTTATCTGACCGACGTCGGCCTCATTTCCTACTGACATCGGTTTTTCAACCGACGTCGGTCTCTGTCACTGTCCTTTTTTTTTCAAAACCACCAACCTGGAACCTGTCCTTTCTCTGTCAAGACTTCATCCTGGTCTTCTGAAACTGAGCAACACAGTTCCTGAGACCCGAGCCTTCTTTGCCTTGCATGGTTTTCACTCGTAGCGAAGCCAAGGCTCTCGTCGACCACGTCTGCCGTCAACCACTTCTGTCCACCCCATCCGTGACCAAGCCTACAATGGAGTTCAACTCGGAGACCGAAAGAACTCCTGTCCGTCCGACCCCGCCGCAGACTCCCATTGTCCAAGAAGGGGACCAAGACTTCGAGCGATTCTTGGACCTCAATGTCAAGGCTTTGCAACATTATCTCGCGCATAGCCGAATGCGGGACTCCTTGGGCAATCCGATCTACGGAATGCCGACCTCCCTTGTCGTGACTACAGCTGTATCAACAACATCCATAGTTCAACCTTCCAACACTCAAGCCATCGCTTTGACCACTGACTAGACTTTGACCAATCCTCCAGGTGTGGCTTCTCCCTCTATCATTGGGCCCACTTCCACTGGGGTTCCGGCCCCTTGTCAACCTCAACCCGCTCAACCTCTATCCACTCCATTTCAAAACCTTGTCATCTCTATCCCGCCTACCCTGGCCCCTATCAATACCAGGGTGGCTTCTTATCCCTTGGCCCCCGTTACCACAGTCCAACCTCTCGTGGCAACAACGGGCCCAGCTATGCCTTCTAACCAACCACCTTTAACCTTCACTTCTGCCCCTGCGATTAGTCATCCGTATATTATACAACCGACTATGTCGCACGCCTCCTCTAACCTCTTCCAAGCGCCCTACAAGCTAGGGGGCGCGCAACCCGTCAATCCGTCGGTAGACATCATCAAGATGCTGATGGACAAGATGACCAGTCTTGAGACCTCTGTTTCCGGCTCGCGCAACACTCTTTCATATGAACAGATCTACAATGAGCCCATCCATCCTTCTATCCCAATCAGACCATATCCTAGCCAGTGGGAGCTTCCAAAGTTTTCTCGCTTTCAAAACAAGGAAGACCCACAACAACATTTGCGGGCATTCAGACACGCCTGCTACCTCATTGGCCATGACGATGCGTTACTTTTACGCACGTTTCCTATGTCTCTCTCGGGTGCTGCACTTGACTGGTACAGCTCCCTTCCTAATCATTCTCTCTTCTCATTCACGCAATTGGCTCAGCTTTTCCTCGATCATTTTTCCATTAACATCACTAAGAAGGTCTCCATCACGGACCTCTATTCTATCAGACAATTCGAGGACGAGTCCATAGCCGACTTCGTGGCTCGATGGAGAGGCCTTATCAACCAACTCTCCTTCTCTTTACCCCAGGCCGAGCTTATCAAACTCTTCTCCCAAGCCTGTGCCCGACATATCTCTTCCACTCTGAGGGTTCAAACCTTCCGCACTTTTGACGAGGCCTTCACGATGGCCTGCAAACTTGAGTTGCGTGCCATCGAGGAGAACAAAGTCAAGTTGCGGAGTAAGAATCCCAGCTCTAAGACCAATGACTCTTCTTCTGCCAAGCCATCATCATCCAATTCTAAATCTAAGGCTTCAGCTAATGCCGTGGTTGTCAGACCTTCATCTTCTTCGTCCAAGCAGCCTGAGCCCTCTACGTCTCAGAGCGCTACTCGGCAATTCCAGCAAAGATACTTGCAGCGACGATATACTCCCCTTGGAGAATCATATGCGTCTGTGCTGGAAAAGCTTCTTAAACAGGGAATCCTCAATCTCCCTCAAGCCCGACCTCCTCCGTAATTCGATCCCTCACACGCCATCCCCGCGTGGTATAGGGAGCAAGACTTCTGCAGCTTTCACCGTGTTAAGGGCCATGACACGGAGAACTGCAAGACCTTTAAGAACATAATACAAGACATGCTTGAGAAGGGGGATCTCATCTTAGACAATCCTAATGCACCCCCTAATCAAGCCATTGACATCTTCAAACAACCTTTCCCCAATCATCCGCCAGCTCAGAACCATGTCCAGACCTTAATTGACGACAATCATGAGCACAATATTCGGACAGTCAATACGGTCTCTCCTTTCGTCCCCAATCAGCCTCTTGAGGTTAGTCCATCCATCAGTCCGTCACATGTGGACGAGCCTCTCTCCCCGGCTAGTTCTCCATTGACCCCTCTCATCTTGGAGGATGCTTCGCCCTTATCAGTACCTTCAGTCTCGCCATCCTCCTTTCTGCAGCCTTTGGAGGACCCGACCCTTCCTACTCGTCAGCCACAAGTGGAGGGCACTGTCATCCCTGCCCTTTACCCGCTGGAGGAGCCTCGCTCCCCGGTTTCTTCCCCACCCAGGGAAGAACCTATCTCGCCTTCGTCTTCATCTGTCATGACTTCACCACATCATGTGTCCAAGACCACTACTCCCATCTCGTCTTCAATCTCGCAACCATCAACATCTTCCTCTCAGCCATTTTCCCAGTTAGTGGAGAAGATTGAACTTCTCCCTTCGAGGAAAGTGACGCCTCAGGTGTTGTGGGAGCGTCTTAAGACCCTTCAACATACCCGCGCCCTCTCATCACATGCCGCTAATCCTCCTAAGGCAAAATTTCGTCAGACTCTTGACAAAGACCAGACTCTTAAACCTCAACCAAACCCGTCCAAACTGAAGCCTGCATCTATCTCGTCCAAACCCATCAAGTCATTTGGCGTTCGTCCTATCTCCTCCCTCACTCCTTTGCTTCCTCCGCCTACCTCCAGCCGTCCCTCTCTCAAAAAGCCTTTCTCAATCTGCAGACCAGAGTCACCTCCATCTGTCCCCGCACCATCAACCCATAAGGTGGTACGGAAACCTCTTCCAGCCTCGCCTAAGCAAAAGTCACAGACCTCGCGCATATCAAATAGCACAGACCCTCTATTGGGCTCATACTCGTCGATATTGCACCGACTTCTCCAGACTTCTGACATAACCCTTCCGCCCATCCGACCTTTCCAACCTCTCGGGTCTAAGCCCTCCTAGTTCGATGATACAAAAATTTGCTTATATCATCGTGCACCAGGACATGATACTGAGACCTACTGTGCCCTCAAGGCCATCATCCACCGCCATATGGAGAAGGACACTCTTCTCCTTGAGGACACTCTCGACCAGACCTCGACTCCATCCTATCCAACACCTTCAGCCACAACCTCTCATCAGCAAAACACGACCCCTTCTTCACCACCTGTTTTCGAAATCAATACCGTCCGTATAACCACCAGGTCGCAAAAGGACAAGGCCAAGGAAAAAGCTGCCATTCCTTGGACCTATCCCTTCGTCAAACCACCTCTTGCGCCCAAGCCCAAAATTTCTATCCTTGGCGCATCCCAGCCTTCTTCATCTTCATCTTCTGGGCCGATTCAAGACTCCATGCTGAAGCAGCTTCATCAGACACCGGTGAAGATGTCTCTCTATGACCTTATCCAAACCTCGCCCCAACACCGTCAAGCCCTCATCCAAGCCTTGCAAGCAGCAGAGGTCCAACCTGAAGACCCCCAGCCGCTTGCTGCCCTTGTCCATTCTTTATCTCCTATCAATTCCATCACATTCAGCGATTCTGAGATTCCCACATCCAACACGGAAGATCAGGACGCCGCCCTCTTCATCACTGCCTATGTCGATCAGACACGCATCAAACGCGTTATGATCGATGGCGGTGCTAGCATCAACATAATTTCTACCCATGCCTTCGACCAGCTATCTCTTCCCAAGAATTGCGTCTCCAAAACTGATGCTATCTTACGTTCTTTCAATGACACCACCGCCACGACCATTGGCACAGTCGTCCTTCACATTCGCGTCGGTCCACGCATAGTCCCGGAGCTCTTCTACATCATCGAAGGAGAGTTTCAATACAACATTCTGCTGGGCCGACCTTGGATCCGTGCCATGGCCTGTATACCCTCCACCCTGCACCGTTGTGTGAAGTTCGAGCATGACGGGCAAGTCCACACCATTCCCACTGACCCTTCACCCTTCAAGACTTGCAACACCACCTATCGTCCTAACGACGTCCTCATCCCCATCAAGCCGTCCACTCCAGCACCGCCTCCATCCGCGAAAGCTTCGACCAGTTCACAATCGGCGGTTGCCCTCACCCATCCTCTTCAAGCGCCAACCAAAGACCCCATGGAAGACATCTTCCAACGACTATCGCTTAGGGAATATCGCTTGTTGACCCTCGACATGTTCCAAACTCCGCAAGAGTATGGACGCCTTCACCTTAGTCCTAATTACGACCCTCGGATCAGGACGGTCATGCCTTATGGTCCTCCTCACTTCTGAACCAACTTTGTCTATGGGGGGGCTTAATCAAGCTCCTACCTGCGGCGCTTCCCTCTCTTCACCCCAACCTTTCACATCTGATTTCTCGTTTCTTGGCAACCCTGCCTTTGCACACACTTACCTTCACAGGTGTGCATGGAAGGGTTTTGGTCTCGGACGTTATGAGCAGGGCTCCCATCAGCCCATCGAGCCGCTCAGTGATCACGATGCCAAGAAACACTATGGCCTGGGATATCATGACCCCACTAAGGCTCCTTCCGACCTTTGTCCCGAACCAACCACTGACCAATCTCTTCCAGACTCGCCCATTCCTCCTTCGTCACCTACGGAGTCGGTGGTTTCCATCCCTCCTAGTTTTTTTTTTTTTTTTTTTTCCATAAACACCATCCGCCTGGAACCCCTGACTTATCAGCTCAATGGGGTGCCCAGGTCTCTCCCTCTCATCTTTCCTAGCATGGTAAAGGATGAGTCGACAACCATTCACACTGTCCACTGCGTTGACGATGATGCCATCCTTTCCTATATGGGTGCCGATGACTCTTTCATCCAGCGTTCCCTCCCTTCCGAGACCCAAGTTATGTTAAATGAATCCACCATTGACATCAACCTCCCTTCTTCTTCTGATGTTCCTCACGTCTTAAAGATTGGCCAATCTCTAGATGATCAGGAGCAGCTTGACTATGCCCAATTCCTTTCTGACCATAGCAAGGCCTTTGCCTGGACTTACAGCGACATGCCTGGCATCGACCCCACCATTGCTATCCACAACATTGTCACCAAACCAGAGGCTAAGCCTGTTAGGTAGAAGCTTCGAAAGATGCACCCTCGCGTTGCGCTTCTTGTCAAAGAGGAGCTTCAGCGCCTTCTTTCTGTCTCCTTCATCCAACCCATCGATTATCCACAGTGGGTCTCTAACATCATCCCAGTTACTAAAGCAACTGGGGGGATTCGGATTTGCACGGACTATCGCGACCTTAACCTAGCCTGTCCTAAAGACGACTTTCCTCTTCCTAACATTGACCAGCTTGTTGATCTTACGGCCGGCCATGAGATGCTATCTCTTATGGACGGGTTTTCAGGGTACAATCAAATCCTGATCGCACCGGAAGACCAGCACAAGACTACCTTTATCACCCCATGGGGGACTTTCTGCTATCGAGTCATGCCTTTCGGCCTGAAAAATGCTGGTGCCACTTATCAGCGCGCCATGACCTACATTTTCCATGATCTCCTCCACAAAATCATGGAGGACTATGTGGATGACCTTCTCGGCAAGTCCAAACTCCGCCGCGACCACTTGACCATTCTCACAATCATCTTCTCTCATCTTCTTCAATACAATGTCCGCCTCAACCCCAAGAAGTGTGTCTTTGGGGTCCTCTTAGGCAAACTTCTCGGCTTCATTGTTTCCTTCCGTGGTATCGAGATAGATCCCGCCAAGATCCGCGCTATTCCTGAAATGCCGCCCCCAGCCAATCTCAAGCAGCTTCGCAGTCTCCAAGGGAAGCTCCAGTCCATTCACCGTTTCATCTCGCAGCTCTCAGACCACTGCCAACCTTTCCATCACCTCCTTAAGAAAGACGTCTCCTTTAAATGGGATAAGGGCTGTCAAGAGGCTTTTGAAGCCCTCAAAGGCTATCTGGTCTCTCCACCAGTCCTCATTCCACCTAAGGACGACCAACCCTTCTACCTTTATATCTTTGCCACCAACCATTCGTTAGGTGCCATGATCGTGCACCGAGACGAGCATCATCGCGAGCAGGCGGTTTACTACATCAGCCGAACACTGGTCGACTATAAAACTCGGTATACTCATATCGAGAAACTCTGTTTGGCATTAGTCTTTTCTGCTACCAAGATTTGCCACTATCTTCTCAACCACAAAACCTTTGTCGTCACTCACACCGACCCGCTCAAATACATGCACTCCAAGCCATATCAGAATCAACGTATGGCTCGGTGGCTCATGCTGCTCGCTGAGTTTGACTTCGTCTTCATCCAACAGAAATCTATCAAGGGGCAAACCATCGCTGACCAACTGGCAGATGCCCCTCTTCCCGACAACCAACCTTCGCACTGCGAGTTCCCTGATGAGTCTATCGCTACCCTTTCCACCGATGACACCGTCTACCAGATGACTATGTTCTTTGACGGCTCCAAATGTCAACTCGGTGGGGGTGCGGGGGTCATCCTCATCCCACCCGACAGGGAGCCTATGCCTCTATCTTTCAAGCTTGACTTCGATTGTACCAATAACATGGCCGAATACGAGGCCTTAATTTTGGGACTTCAGACTGCCCTTTCTCTCCACATCAAGTCTATCAACATCTTTGGCAACTCGCAGCTCATCGTTAATCAGGTTAACGGTTCATATCTCTATAAAAATGAAGTTTTACAGAGGTATAAGAATCATGCTGACACTCTTTTGGTATCTTTCGACCATTACCTCTTGCAGACTGTTCCACGCTCTACGAACAAGTTTGCCGACACCATGGCCTCTCTTGCTTCGCATATCCCGTCTTCATCATCATCATCCCGTCTTTTTGTCACAGTGCATCGCGTACCTTTGCCTTCATACATCTCTCCTCACATCGACCATATCAACACTATCAATTCTAGCCCACAAGATGACTGGTATAAGCAACTTGTGGACTACTTGTCTCTTTCTGTCACTCCTCCCAACCTCTCTAGCAATGCGCGGCGAGCTTTCATCAAGCGCACAGCTCGCTATACCATGCTAGGGGGCCTTCTCTATAAGCGAGGCTTCGACGGTCTCCTTCTTCGCTGTCTAACCTCCGCTGAAGCTTCTCATGCCGTAAAGCAAGTCCACGATAGGATTTGTGGTGGACACTTCAGTGGAAATTTGGTTGCCAAGCGCCTCCTTCACCTGGGTTATTATTGGCCCACCCTTCATCAAGACTGTAGCGATTATGTTCGGCGTTGCATCAAGTGTCAGCAGCACTCTAACCTGCTTCATCTTCCCAGCCACGCCTTGCAAGTCGCTCAGGATTTTTGGCCTTTCTCTCAGTGGGGCTTGGATCTCATCGGTGAGATCAACCCTCACTCGTCTCTTCGTCATCAGTCCATCATCACTGCCACTGAGTATTTCACCAAGTGGGTGGAAGCCATTCCTCTTATCTCCACAAAAGCCGACAAAATTGTTGACTTCATCAGCAGCCACATCATCTGTTGTTTCGGTGTCCCTCACAAAATCATCACCGACAACGGCAAGTCCTTCAAAAACAAGACTGTCCAAAAACTATGTGACTCATTTGGCATCAAACTCAGCTTTTCTTCGCCTTACTACCCACAAGCAAATGGGTAGGCCGAGGCTTCCAACAAAATTCTCACCAAAATTCTCATGAAGGTGGTCGACAATACAGGAAGGGATTGGCACGTTCATATCCCCTTCGCTTTGTGGGCCTACCGCACTAGCATCCGAACCTCTACGGGTGCTACTCCCTTTTCTCTTGTGTACGGAACAGAGGCTGTCTTACCTCTCGAAGTACAAATCCCGTCTCTTCGTATCTCCCTGCATGACATTCTCTCCAACGATGACTTTCGTCAAGATCGCCTAGCTCAACTTGAGTTACTCGACGAGCGCCGCCTTGCTGCCCTCAATCATCTCCATGTCTACCAAAGTCGCATAAAGCGGGCCTACGACAAAAATCTGCGACAACGAGATTTCAACATCGGAGACCTCGTCCTCAAAGAGAATCAGCACGTGACCAATATGGAGCGAAGTAAATGAGGCAAATTCGCCCCCAATTGGCTTGGACCTTTTATCATCACGCACAAGTATGGATCAGGGACTTATCGTCTGTCCTCCCTCGACGGACGGCCAGAACCTGAGCCTCTTAATGCGTTGCATCTTCGACCATTCTTCTGTTAGTCGAGTACTTGTCCACTTGGCATGTAACTTGAGCTCGTCCCTTGAGCAATCCTTGTCCTCTTAATCCTCATTCCTTTCAACCCTATTCCCCTTCAACAAGTCCTTTACAACCCTTTTAGGATGCAGTGATGCTTTGTCCTAATAAAAGGGGCGTCCTTGAGTTTCTACAGTCTTGTCCGTGACTCTCATTTCTATCAATATATCCAAGTCCAGATGTCAAAACATATCCATAATCAAGTCAAATCAAAAAGACAGACTGATCCCTCAAAGGACAGCTGTACTATCATTGCTGTATTACTAGACTGATCCCTTGAAGGACAGCTAGGCCAACTTATCAAACATTATCAAGCAAAAATATAGACCACTCCCTCGAAGGATGGCTATGACTACTCCGGCAATAAACAGCAACTAGTTTAGAAGCTTCCCGCATCGATCAGCTTCACAACATGACCATTACATCAAATGACATCTCTATGCAGGCTTCTCGCATCGATCAGTCTGCGCCAAAAAAAAAAAAAAAACCGAGTCACGGACATTGGCTTGTAGTTGTCTCAGGGTCTCCTATAAAATGGGCAAGGTTATTCCTGCTCTTACACTGGGTTACCCTATCCTCCTCCTATCACCGGCTCAAGGGACTTCGAGCTCACTTTAATGTCAAAAGTGATTCGATTACCATTCTAACTCAACACTGGTCAACGATGTAATGCATGAACGGGGCTTTGGTTCTAATCACCCCTATCTATGCTTCCTTTCTGGTCCTTGTCAATGAAAGAGCGATTTGCCTTTCACCTTTTCTCTACACTTTGGTCACGCTTTGGCCACGTCTCTTGTCGACTCATCCTTAAACCAAGCCAACTTCAACACTTTTTCACTTCATCATCGACATTTTCAACATGACATCAGGCATCATCCTTGTCCACTTCGCATAGTTCCCATGGACACCAATACACATGGAAACTATCGACCAGACCCAATTTATGTTAAGCATAAACCAATACTTGCTGAAGCATAAATAGACCTTTTATTCATTTTTAGCATACATCCATCGCGACTATGGAAACTTGCTAGAGATGAAAGACTCTCGACCACTTCTACAGAATACACCATCTGTAGCATCCTTTTATCCGCATCTTAGCCTCATCATTTCAACACATGACCAATCTCATCATTGACCATTTTAACCCACCGTCTGAACTACATTGGTCTGAGGCCCTACGACAAGGGCTATGTAGGCAGCACTCAGATACCACATCTTCTGAGGTTAGCTCGACCACCCCCGTTTGTTCATCTCTATGATGGACAAACCTTCTCTTCTTCGACTCTTATCACGCCCAACTTCGTCAACTTTGACCAAGACCAATCATTTTCTTTGACCAAGACCAATCATTTCCTTTGACCATGACCACTCATTCGACTTTGACCAAGACCAATCAATCCCTCTGACCCTCCCTCCCTTTTAGGGAGAACTACATCGGCCTGAGGCCCTATCATCGGGGCTATGTAGGCAGCACTCAGTTGACATGGGGTCTTCTGGGGTTAGCTCGGCCGCATCCTTTCGTCCATCCATCCTCTTGACCAATGACCATTGGCGACCATGCCTATCTCCTTCTTCTTTGACCTTCTTCCAAGACAATGTTGCCTTGGTTGTTTTTGCGTGTATGCTATTCCACGGCTGGTTAGCAGAATTGTTCGCAGACTATTTTTGACCCTTCGCAGGTATAGGATCGCGACCCAGTTGATCCCTTCTACTTGTGGCTTTTTCGTGTTTCTGGGAGCACTTCCTGAGCCCTGGATACCTGGAACACGATGACCATTTGGAGCTTCAGCTTAAATTAGGTGACCCGATCAGCAGACGACTAAATGCTGGGGCCCGGTTACTTCAATTTTGGCACTCCTTGACCCTTGACCATGCGACAATTTGACCTGACCCTCTCGTGAAGTGGACTACGCGCAATCATGACTATGGCAGCGTTTTCACTCACTCTTTTCTATCCATTTCTTTGTCAAATCGATACTCGATATTCGGTTCCCTTCTCTCGACTATCGCTTTGAGGGGGGAACACCTCATCCTTTTTCTGGGGCAACCAACTCCTATTTTTGTCTTGCAGTTCGTCTAGAACAACCAACAAGACAAAAAGGGGCAAATGTAGACACCGCAAACGTGTCTGCACCTTGGTTCTCCCCCTTGGTCCTTTCTCCCTCCTAGTCCTCCTTGGTCCCTAACCCACCTAGGTCTTATTAATTAAAAATTAACATCTTTTAATTAATTGAGGCCCCCTTTTCCACCCTACCCTTGCCTCCTTGGATCCTCCCTTGAATCCCTCCACCTTCCCCTAGCATTTATTAGCCCAAATCTCACCATTATAGCCCCCCTCGTCCATTTTGGCAACCTTGCGACCGTTCTGCCCATGACCCCTCGCTCGGCGGCGTGCAAGAATGGGCAGAGGCTATTTTTAGCCTCTGTGCCCATCCTGCGACCGCCGACGTCGGCGACCCTTCGGCCGACGTCGGCGAAACTGCCGGCGTCGGCAGCCTTCATTATCCCGTCCTGTATCCGTTGCAACCCCTGGACTCCTGAGCTCGCAAACAGAACTCTCCTGGCGTTTGGCATTCATCTTGTCTTCGTTTTGAACCTCGTGCAACAACAGCAGCAGGTGCAAAGGCCCTTCATCAGAATTCTCTTCTTGCAGAATCCCCTCTGGCTTCAATAACAGCTCCTTCAACTCTTCATTCAGCAGGCAGGGAGGTAAGCAAATCTGTTAATTGATTCTTTGTTTTAAGCTTTCAGTTATCTATTGTTATCTGCTTCCCTTCTACCCTTCCCCCTTGAGAGGCTACAAGGCCTTCTCAGGCCCTGTCCTCTGCCCATCCTCCTCTCCCATTGTCCCACTCTCCATCCCAGTTCCAGACAACTCCCCATTCCCCTTTTGTCCACAAAAGACCCTGTATAGGGCAAGACCATTCCATAGTCCATTCTGACCCATCCCCAGACTCTGTCTCGACATCCTCAGCATCCCGGACCTGTCCACAGTCCAGAACACATCTCAGACCCGACCACAGGCCATTACCCCGACCGACGCTGGTCACTTCCCATACCGACGTCGGCAGAATAACCGACGACGGCAGACCTCCTAACCGACGCCGGCACCACTTCCGACATCGGCGACTGTCATCAACCCGACTGCTTATTTCAGGTAACCATTTGGTGTTTTCTTTCATTTCTAAGCTATTCATCATTTTTGTATTCTGGCATCTTATACTTTCTCAGTCTTTTATCTGTCTTTCATCTGTGGGTTGACCTCCCTTTGAGGAAGTTTTTACACTTCCGGGAACAAGCTTGTGCTTGGCAACCCACCGTCTATCTATCTAACATCCCCTTGTCCAAGTTTTCTTTTCTCTTGCAGGTGTCATTCCTCCACAGCCAAAGAGGGGTGATCACAAGCGTCTGGATCACGGTGCGCAGTCGATATCCAGGTATTCCTAACCTCGTCCATTTTCTCTAGTTTCTTTATTCAACTTTTCGAATGTAGAAAGCGAATTAGCCCAAGAAACATTCTGGCACGCCCGGTGGGACCCTAGGTTCCTCCTGGGTTCCTTTCTCTTTTTCATTAATTTAGGTGCATTTAGGCTCCTTCCTTTTTGTCTCTTTCTTCTATTCCAAATGTCACTATAAGCGGGTCTAAAACGAACCTTTCTTCCTTGCATTCTAGACTAGTCTTAATCTCATACTCTCATCCCTTTCTCCTTCTTGTCTTCATAACAATATCACATTTCGACTTGGGCTTAAAACATATTGCACTTTCATCTCTGCTTGTCCTTGCATTAGTCCACATCTAGTAACTTAGGCGCATATTGAATAAACCGTAGACACTTTATGTTACACTACCGAATCACATGCACTAAAACACACATAAAACATACCTGAGACAAGGCCCGACTGGGAATTCATCCCCCAGCGGATACCTTACCCGTCCCGGTGACCCCACTTGGATTTCATCACCAAGGGGGAAGCCCACTCCGTTCTCTGGCGGAGTCTAAACTCTAGGCGAGGTATATCTTGGCTAAGCGAGACCAGCTAACCACTGGAATCGTGAAGTGAGGGGAGCTTGCTCCTTAGCACCAGGCCACGTACCAGACCCTAACACAGATCTTTGAGCACCTAAAACAACACTCGAAACCATCTTTAGACTGCCTTCTTCTAGGACCCATTTTTCAGCCAATCTCCCCAAACATTCATCTAAGGCATAAGCCACAAGTTTCTAAGTTTAATTTCTAGGATTTATCGCTTAGGCCTATCTGTCTTCTTCTGTTTTCCTCCTCTCATCTATTTGTTTGAGTGTGTGAGGACGTTTTCTTCTTTATTTTTCCAAGAACCTTTTGGCTCTCTGGAAAACACAGTCACCGACATCGGTTCTGCCACCGACGTCGGCTTCCCCTGTCACCGGCATCGGTTCTGCTACCGACGTCAGCTTCATCTGTTACCGGCATCGGTTATCTGACCGACGTCGGCCTCATTTCCTACTGACATCGGTTTTTCAACCGACGTCGGTCTCTGTCACTGTCCTTTTTTTTTCAAAACCAGCAACCTGGAACCTGTCCTTTCTCTGTCAAGACTTCATCCTGGTCTTCTGAAACTGAGCAACACAGTTCCTGAGACCCGAGCCTTCTTTGCCTTGCATGGTTTTCACTCGTAGCCAAGCCAAGGCTCTCATCGACCATGTCTGCCGTCAACCGCTTTCGTCCACCCCATCCGTGACCAAGCCTACAATGGAGTTCAACTCGGAGACCGAAAGAACTCCTGTTCGTCCGACCCTGCCGCAGACTCCCATTGTCCAAGAAGCGGACCAAGACTTCGAGCGATTCTTGGACCTCAATGTCAAGGCTTTGCAACATTATCTCGCGCATAGCCGAATGCGGGACTCCTTGGGCAATCCGATCTACGGAATGCCGACCTCCCTTGTCGCGACTACAGCTGTATCAACAACATCCATAGTTCAACCTTCGAACACTCAAGCCATCGCTTTGACCACTGACTAGACTTTGACCAATCCTCCAGGTGTGGCTTCTCCCTCTATCATTGGGCCCACTTCCATTGGGGTTCCGGCCCCTTGTCAACCTCAACCCGCTCAACCTCTATCCACTCCATTTCAAAACCTTGTCATCTCTATCCCGCCTACCCTGGCCCCTATTAATACCAGGGTGGCTTCTTATCCCTTGGCCCCCGTTACCACAGTCCAACCTCTCGTGGCAACAACGGGCCCAGCTATGCCTTCTAACCAACCACCTTTAACCTTCACTTCTGCCCCTACGATTAGTCATCCGTATATTATACAACCGACTATGTCGCACGCCTCCTCTAACCTCTTCCAAGCGCCCTACAACCTAGGGGGCGCGCAACCCGTCAATCCGTCGGTAGACATCATCAAGATGCTGATGGACAAGATGACCAGTCTTGAGACCTCTGTTTTCGGCTCGTGCAACACTCTTTCATATGAACAGATCTACAATGAGCCCATCCATCCTTCTGTCCCAATCAGACCATATCCTAGCCAGTGGGAGCTTCCAAAGTTTTCTCGCTTTCAAAACAAGGAAGACCCACAACAACATTTGCGGGCATTCAGACACGCCTGCTACCTCATTGGCCATGACGATGCGTTACTTTTACGCACGTTTCCTATGTCTCTCTCGGGTGCTACACTTGACTGGTACAGCTCCCTTCCTAATCATTCTCTCTTCTCATTCATGCAATTGGCTCAACTTTTCCTCGATCATTTTTCCATTAACATCACTAAGAAGGTCTCCATCACGGACCTCTATTCTATCAGACAATTCGAGGACGAGTCCATAGCCGACTTCGTGGCTCGATGGAGAGGCCTTATCAACCAACTCTCCTTCTCTTTATCCCAGGCCGAGCTTATCAAACTCTTCTCCCAAGCCTGTGCCCGACATATCTCTTCCACTCTGAGGGTTCAAACCTTCCGCACCTTTGACGAGGCCTTCACGATGGCCTACAAACTTGAGTTGCGTGCCATCGAGGAGAACAAAGTCAAGTTGCGGAGTAAGAATCCCAGCTCTAAGACCAATGACTCTTCTTCTGCCAAGCCATCATCATCCAATTCTAAATCTAAGGCTTCAGCTAATGCCGTGGTTGTCAGACCTTCATCTTCTTCGTCCAAGCAGCCTGAGCCCTCTACGTCTCAGAGCGCTACTCGGCAATTCCAGCAAAGATACTTGCAGCGACGATATACTCCCCTTGGAGAATCATATGCGTCTGTGCTGGAAAAGCTTCTTAAATAGGGAATCCTCAATCTCCCTCAAGCCCGACCTCCTCCGCAATTCGATCCCTCACACGCCATCCCCGCGTGGTATAGGGAGCAAGACTTCTGCAGCTTTCACCGTGTTAAGGGCCATGACACGGAGAACTGCAAGACCTTTAAGAACATAATACAAGACATGCTTGAGAAGGGGGATCTCATCTTAGACAATCCTAATGCACCCCCTAATCAAGCCATTGACATCTTCAAACAACCTTTCCCCAATCATCCGCCAGCTCAGAACCATGTCCAGACCTTAATTGACGACAATCATGAGCACAATATTCGGACAGTCAATACGGTCTCTCCTTTCGTCCCCAATCAGCCTCTTGAGGTTAGTCCATCCATCAGTCCGTCACATGTGGACGAGCCTCTCTCCCCGGCTAGTTCTCCATTGACCCCTCTCATCTTGGAAGATGCTTCGCCCTTATCAGTACCTTCAGTCTCGTCATCCTCCTTTCTGCAGCCTTTGGAGGACCCGACCCTTCCTACTCCTCAGCCACAAGTGGAGGGCACTGTCATCCCTGCCCTTTACCCGCTGGAGGAGCCTCGCTCCCCGGTTTCTTCCCCACCCAGGGAAGAACCTGTCTCACCTTCGTCTTCATCTGTCATGACTTCACCACATCATGTGTCCAAGACCACTACTCCCATCTCGTCTTCAATCTCGCAACCATCAACATCTTCCTCTCAGCCATTTTCCCAGTTAGTGGAGAAGATTGAACTTCTCCCTTCGAGGAAAGTGACGCCTCAGGTGTTGTGGGAGCATCTTAAGACCCTTCAACATACCCGCGCCCTCTCATCACATGCCGCTAATCCTCCTAAGGCGGAATTTCGTCAGACTCTTGACAAAGACCAGACTCTTAAACCTCAACCAAACCCGTCCAAACTGAAGCCTGCATCTATCTCATCCAAACCCATCAAGTCATTTGGCGTTTGTCCTATCTCCTCCCTCACTCCTTTGCTTCCTCCGCCTACCTCCAGCCGTCCCTCTCTCAAAAAGCCTTTCTCAATCTGCAGACCAGAGTCACCTCCATCTGTCCCCGCACCATCAACCCATAAGGTGGTACGAAAACCTCTTCCAGCCTTGCCTAAGCAAAAGTCACAGACCTCGCGCATATCAAATAGCACAGACCCTCTATTGGGCTCATACTCGTCGATATTGCACCGACTTCTCCAGACTTCTGACATAACCCTTCCGCCCATCCGACCTTTCCAACCTCTCGGGTCTAAGCCCTCCTGGTTCGATGATACAAAAATTTGCTTATATCATCGTGCACCAGGACATGATACTGAGACCTGCTGTGCCCTCAAGGCCATCATCCACCGCCATATGGAGAAGGACACTCTTCTCCTTGAGGACACTCTCGACCAGACCTCGACTCCATCCTATCCAACACCTTCAGCCACAACCTCTCATCAGCAAAACACGACCCCTTCTTCACCACCTGTTTTCGAAATCAATACCGTCCGTATAACCACCAGGTCGCAAAAGGACAAGGCCAAGGAAAAATCTGCCATTCCTTGGACCTATCCCTTCGTCAAACCACCTCTTGCGCCCAAGCCCAAAATTTCTATCCTTGGCGCATCCCAGCCTTCTTCATCTTCATCTTCTGGGCCGATTCAAGACTCCATGCTGAAGCAGCTTCATCAGACACCGGTGAAGATGTCTCTCTATGACCTTATCCAAACCTCGCCCCAACACCGTCAAGCCCTCATCCAAGCCTTGCAAGCAGCAGAGGTCCAACCCGAAGACCCCCAGCCGCTTGTTGCCCTTGTCCATTCTTTATCTCCTATCAATTCCATCACATTCAGCGATTCTGAGATTCCCACATCCAACACGGAAGATCAGGACGCCGCCCTCTTCATCACTGCCTATGTCGATCAGACACGCATCAAACGCGTTATGATCGACGGCGGTGCTAGCATCAACATCATTTCTACCCATGCCTTCGACCAGCTATCTCTTCCCAAGAATTGCGTCTCCAAAACTGACGCTATCTTACGTTCTTTCAATGACACCACCGCCACGACCATTGGCACAGTCGTCCTTCACATTCGCGTCGGTCCATGCATAGTCCCGGAGCTCTTCTACATCATCGAAGGAGAGTTTCAATACAACATTCTGCTGGGCCGACCTTGGATCCCTGCCATGGCCTGTATACCCTCCACCCTGCACCGTTATGTGAAGTTCGAGCATGACGGGCAAGTCCACACCATTCCCGCTGACCCTTCACCCTTCAAGACTTGCAACACCACCTATCGTCCTAACGATGTCCTCATCCCCATCAAGCCGTCCACTCCAGCACCGCCTCCATCCGCGGAAGCTTCGACCAGTTCACAATCGGCGGTTGCCCTCACCCCTCCTCTTCAAGTGCCAACCAAAGACCCCATGGAAGACATCTTCCAACGACTATCGCTTAGGGAATATCGCTTGTTGACCCTCGACATGTTCCAAACTCCACAAGAGTATGGACGCCTTCACCTTAGTCCTAATTACGACCCTCGGATCGGGACGGTCATGCCTTATGGTCCTCCTCACTTCCGAACCAACTTTGTCTATGGGGGGGCTTAATCAAGCTCCTACCTGCGGTGCTTCCCTCTCTTCACCCCAACCTTTCACATCTGATTTCTCGTTTCTTGGCAACCCTGCCTTTGCACACACTTACCTTCACAGGTGTGCATGGAAGGGTTTTGGTCTCGGACGTTATGAGCAGGGCTCCCATCAGCCCATCGAGCTGCTCAGTGATCACGATGCCAAGAAACACTATGGCCTGGGATATCATGACCCCACTCAGGCTCCTTCCGACCTTTGTCCCGAACCAACCACTGACCAATCTCTTCCAGACTCGCCCATTCCTCCTTCGTCACCTACGGAGTCGGTGGTTTCCATCCCTCCTAGTTTTTTTTTTTTCCATAAACACCATCCGCCTGGAACCCCTGACTTATCAGCTCAATGGGGTGCCAAGGTCTCTCCCTCTCATCTTTCCTAGCATGGTAAAGGATGAGTCGACAACCATTCACACTGTCCACTGCGTTGACGATGACGCCATCCTTTCCTATATGGGTGCTGATGACTCTTTCATCCAGCGTTCCCTCCCTTCCGAGACCCAGGTTATGTTAAATGAATCCACCATTGACATCAACCTCCCTTCTTCTTCTGATGTTCCTCACGTCTTAAAGATTGGCCAATCTCTAGATGATCAGGAGCAGCTTGACTATGCCCAATTCCTTTCCGACCATAGCAAGGCCTTTGCCTGGACTTACAGCGACATGCCTGGCATCGACCCCACCATTGCTATCCACAACATTGTCACCAAACCAGAGGCTAAGCCTGTTAGGCAGAAGCTTCGAAAGATGCACCCTCGCGTTGCGCTTCTTGTCAAAGAGGAGCTTCAGCGCCTTCTTTCTGTCTCCTTCATCCAACCCATCGATTATCCACAGTGGGTCTCTAACATCATCCCAGTTACTAAAGCAACTGGGGGGATTCGGATCTGCACGGACTATCACGACCTTAACCTAGCCTGTCCTAAAGACGACTTTCCTCTTCCTAACATTGACCAGCTTGTTGATCTTACGGCCGGCCATGAGATGCTATCTCTTATGGACGGGTTTTCAGGGTACAATCAAATCCTGATCGCACCGGAAGACCAGCACAAGACTACCTTTATCACCCCATGGGGGACTTTCTGCTATCGAGTCATGCCTTTCGGCCTGAAAAATGCTGGTGCCACTTATCAGCGCGCCATGACCTACATTTTCCATGATCTCCTCCACAAAATCATGGAGGACTATGTGGATGACCTTCTCGGCAAGTCCAAACTCCGCCGCGACCACTTGACCATTCTCACAATCATCTTCTCTCGTCTTCTTCAATACAATGTCCGCCTCAACCCCAAGAAGTGTGTCTTTGGGGTCCTCTCAGGCAAACTTCTCGGCTTCATTGTTTCCTTCCGTGGTATCGAGATAGATCCCGCCAAGATCTGCACTATTCCCGAAATGCCGCCCCCAGCCAATCTCAAGCAGCTTCGCAGTCTCCAAGGGAAGCTCCAGTCCATTCGCCGTTTCATCTCGCAGCTCTCAGACCGCTGCCAACCTTTCCATCACCTCCTTAAGAAAGACGTCTCCTTTAAATGGGATAAGGGCTGTCAAGAGGCTTTTGAAGCCCTCAAAGGTTATCTGGTCTCTCCACTAGTCCTCATTCCACCTAAGGACGACCAACCCTTCTACCTTTATATCTCCGCCACCAACCATTCGTTAGGTGCCATGATCGCGCACCGAGACGAGCATCATCGCGAGCAGGCGGTTTACTACATCAGCTGAACACTGGTCGACTATAAAACTCGGTATACTCATATCGAGAAACTCTGTTTGGCATTAGTCTTTTCCACTACCAAGCTTCGCCACTATCTTCTCAACCACAAAACCTTTGTCGTCACTCACACCGACCCGCTCAAATACATGCACTCCAAGCCATATCAGAATCAACGTATGGCTCGGTGGCTCATGCTGCTCGCTGAGTTTGACTTCGTCTTCATCCAACAGAAATCTATCAAGGGGCAAACCATCGCTGACCAACTGGCAGATGCCCCTCTTCCCGACAACCAACCTTCGCACTGCGAGTTCCCTGACGAGTCTATCGCTACCCTTTCCACCGATGACACCGTCTACCAGATGACTATGTTCTTTGACGGCTCCAAATGTCAACTCGGTGGGGGTGCGGGGGTCATCCTCATCCCACTCGACGGGGAGCCTATGCCTCTATCTTTCAAGCTTGACTTCGATTGTACCAATAACATGGCCGAATACGAGGCCTTAATTTTGGGACTTCAGACTGCCCTTTCTCTCCACATCAAGTCTATCAACATCTTCAGCGACTCGCAGCTCATCGTTAATCAGGTTAACGGTTCATATCTCTGTAAAAATGAAGTTTTACAGAGGTATAAGAATCATGCTGACACTCTTTTGGTATCTTTCGACCATTACCTCTTGCAGACTGTTCCACGCTCTACGAACAAGTTTGCCGACACCATGGCCTCTCTTGCTTCGCATATCCCGTCTTCATCATCATCATCCCATCTTTTTGTCACAGTGCATCGCGTACCTTTGCCTTCATACATCTCTCCTCACATCGACCATATCAACACTATCAATTCTAGCCCACAAGATGACTGGTATAAGCAACTTGTGGACTACTTGTCTCTTTCTGTCACTCCTCCCAACCTCTCTAGCAATGCGCGGCGAGCTTTCATCAAGCGCACAGCTCGCTATACCATGCTAGGGGGCCTTCTCTATAAGCGAGGCTTCGACGGTCTCCTTCTTCGCTGTCTAACCTCCGCTGAAGCTTCTCATGCCGTAAAGCAAGTCCACGACAGGATTTGTGGTGGACACTTCAGTGGAAATTCGATTGCCAAGCGCCTCCTTCGCCTGGGTTATTATTGGCCCACCCTTCATCAAGACTGTAGCGATTATGTTCGGCGTTGCATCAAGTGTCAGCAGCACTCTAACCTGCTTCATCTTCCCAGCCACGCCTTGCAAGTCGCTCAGGATTTTTGGCCTTTCTCTCAGTGGGGCTTGGATCTCATCGGTGAGATCAACCCTCACTCGTCTCTTCGTCATCAGTCCATCATCACTGCCACTGAGTATTTCACCAAGTGGGTGGAAGCCATTCCTCTTATCTCCACAAAAGCCGACAAAATTGTTGACTTCATCAGCAGCCACATCATCTGTCATTTCGGTGTCCCTCACAAAATCATCACCGACAACGGCAAGTCCTTCAAAAACAAGACTGTCCAAAAACTATGTGACTCATTTGGCATCAAACTCAGCTTTTCTTCGCCTTACTACCCACAAGCAAATGGGTAGGCCGAGGCTTCCAACAAAATTCTCACCAAAATTCTCATGAAGGTGGTCGACAATACAGGAAGGGATTGGCACGTTCATATCCCCTTCGCTTTGTGGGCCTACCGCACTAGCATCCGAACCTCTACGGGTGCTACTCCCTTTTCTCTTGTGTACGAAACAGAGGCTGTCTTACCTCTCGAAGTACAAATCCTGTCTCTTCGTATCTCCCTGCATGACATTCTCTCCAACGATGACTTTCGTCAAGATCGCCTAACTCAACTTGAGTTACTCGACGAGCGCCGCCTTGCTGCCCTCAATCATCTCCATGTCTACCAAAGTCGCATAAAGCGGGCCTACGACAAAAATCTGCGAGAACGAGATTTCAACATCGGAGACCTCGTCCTCAAAGAGAATCAGCACGTGACCAATATGGAGCGAAGTAAATGAGGCAAATTTGCCCCCAATTGGCTTGGACCTTTTATCATCACGCAAAAGTATGGATTAGGGACTTATCGTCTGTCCTCCCTCGACGGACGGCCAGAACCTGAGCCTCTTAATGCGTTGCATCTTCGACCATTCTTCTGTTAGTCGAGTACTTGTCCACTTGGCATGTAACTTGAGCTCGTCCCTTGAGCAATCCTTGTCCTCTTAATCCTCATTCCTTTCAACCCTATTCCCCTTCAACAAGTCCTTTACAACCCTTTTAGGATGCAGTGATGCTTTGTCCTAATAAAAGGGGCGTCCTTGAGTTTCTACAGTCTTGTCCGTGACTCTCATTTCTATCAATATATCCAAGTCCAGATGTCAAAACATATCCATAATCAAGTCAAATCAAAAAGACAGAATGATCCCTCAAAGGACAGCTGTACTATCATTGCTGTATTACTAGACTGATCCCTTGAAGGACAGCTAGGCCAACTTATCAAACATTATCAAGCAAAAATATAGACCACTCCCTCGAAGGATGGCTATGACTACTCTGGCAATAAACAGCAACTATTTTAGAAGCTTCCCGCATCGATCAGCTTCACAACATGACCATTACATCAAATGACATCTCTATGCAGGCTTCCCGCATCGATCAGTCTGCGCCAAAAAAAAAAAAAAAAAAAAAAAAAAAAAAAAAAAAAAAAACGAGTCACGGACATTGGCTTGTAGTTGTCTCAGGGTCTCCTATAAAAGGGGCAAGGTTATTCCTGCTCTTACACTGGGTTACCCTATCCTCCTCCTATCACCGGCTCAAGGGACTTTGAGCTCACTTTAATGTCAAAAGTGATTCGATTACCGTTCTAACTCAACACTGGTCAACGACGTAATGCATGAACGGGGCTTTGGTTCTAATCACCCCTATCTATGCTTCCTTTCTGGTCCTTGTCAATGAAAGAGCGATTTGCCTTTCACCTTTTCTCTACACTTTGGTCACGCTTTGGCCACGTCTCTTGTCGACTCATCCTTAAACCAAGCCAACTTCAACACTTTTTCACTTCATCATCGACATTTTCAACATGACATCAGGCATCATCCTTGTCCATTTCGCATAGTTCCCATGGACACCAATACACATGGAAACTATCGACCAGACCCAATTTATGTTAAGCATAAACCAATACTTGCTGAAGCATAAATAGACCTTTTATTCATTTTTAGCATACATCCATCGCGACTATGGAAACTTGCTAGAGATGAAAGACTCTCGACCACTTCTACAGAATACACCATCTGTAGCATCCTTTTATCCGCATCTTAGCCTCATCATTTCAACACATGACCAATCTCATCATTGACCATTTTAACCCACCGTCTGAACTACATTGGTCTGAGGCCCTACGACAAGGGCTATGTAGGCAGCACTCAGATACCACATCTTCTGAGGTTAGCTCGACCACCCCCGTTTGTTCATCTCTATGATGGACAAACCTTCTCTTCTTCGACTCTTATCACGCCCAACTTCGTCAACTTTGACCAAGACCAATCATTTTCTTTGACCAAGACCAATCATTTCCTTTGACCATGACCACTCATTCGACTTTGACCAAGACCAATCAATCCCTCTGACCCTCCCTCCCTTTTAGGGAGAACTACATCGGCCTGAGGCCCTATCATCGGGGCTATGTAGGCAGCACTCAGTTGACATGGGGTCTTCTGGGGTTAGCTCGGCCGCATCCTTTCGTCCATCCATCCTCTTGACCAATGACCATTGGCGACCATGCCTATCTCCTTCTTCTTTGACCTTCTTCCAAGACAATGTTGCCTTGGTTGTTTTTGCGTGTATGCTATTCCACGGCTGGTTAGCAGAATTGTTCGCAGACTATTTTTGACCCTTCGCAGGTATAGGATCGCGACCCAGTTGATCCCTTCTACTTGTGGCTTTTTCGTGTTTCTGGGAGCACTTCCTGAGCCCTGGATACCTGGAACACGATGACCATTTGGAGCTTCAGCTTAAATTAGGTGACCCGATCAGCAGACGACTAAATGCTGGGGCCCGGTTACTTCAATTTTGGCACTCCTTGACCCTTGACCATGCGACAATTTGACCTGACCCTCTCGTGAAGTGGACTACGCGCAATCATGACTATGGCAGCATTTTCACTCACTCTTTTCTATCCATTTCTTTGTCAAATCGATACTCGATATTCGGTTCCCTTCTCTCGACTATCGCTTTGAGGGGGGAACACCTCATCCTTTTTCTGGGGCAACCAACTCCTATTTTTGTCTTGCAGTTCGTCTAAAACAACCAACAAGACAAAAAGGGGCAAATGTAGACACCGCAAACGTGTCTGCACCTTGGTTCTCCCCCTTGGTCCTTTCTCCCTCCTAGTCCTCCTTGGTCCCTAACCCACCTAGGTCTTATTAATTAAAAATTAACATCTTTTAATTAATTGAGGCCCCCTTTTCCACCCTACCCTTGCCTCCTTGGATCCTCCCTTGAATCCCTCCACCTTCCCCTAGCATTTATTAGCCCAAATCTCACCATTATAGCCCCCCTCGTCCATTTTGGCAACCTTGCGACCGTTCTGCCCATGACCCCTCGCTCGGCGGCGTGCAAGAATGGGCAGAGGCTATTTTTAGCCTCTGTGCCCATCCTGCGACCGCCGACGTCGGCGACCCTTCGGCCGACGTCGGCGAAACTGCCGGCGTCGGCAGCCTTCATTATCCCGTCCTATATCCGTTGCAACCCCTGGACTCCTGAGCTCGGAAACAGAACTCTCCTGGCATTTGGCATTCGTCTTGTCTTCATTTTGAACCTCGTGCAACAACAGCAGCAGGTGCAAAGGCCCTTCATCAGAATTCTCTTCTTGCAGAATCCCCTCTGGCTTCAATAACAGCTCCTTCAACTCTTCATTTAGCAGGCAAGGAGGTAAGCAAATCTGTTAATTGATTCTTTGTTTTAAGCTTTCAGTTATCTATTGTTATCTGCTTCCCTTCTACCCTTCCCCCTTGAGAGGTTGCAAGGCCTTCTCAGGCCCTGTCCTCTGCCCATCCTCCTCTCCCATTGTCCCACTCTCCATCCCCATTCCAGACAACTCCCCATTCCCCTTTTGTCCACAAAAGACCCTGTATAGGGCAAGACCATTCCATAGTCCATTCTGACCCGTCCCCAGACTCTGTCTCGACATCCTCAGCATCCCGGACCTGTCCACAGTCCAGAACACATCTCAGACCCGACCACAGGCCATTACCCCGACCGACGCCGGTCACTTCCCATACCGACGTCGGCAGAATAACCGACGACGGCAGACCTCCTGACCGACACCGGCAGCACTTCCGACATCGGCGACTGTCATCAACCCGACTGCTTATTTCAGGTAACCATTTGGTGTTTTCTTTCATTTCTAAGCTATTCATCATTTCTGTATTCTGGCATCTTATACTTTCTCAGTCTTTTATCTATCTTTCATCTGTGGGTTGACCTCCCTTTGAGGAAGTTTTTACACTTCCGGGAACAAGCTTGTGCTTGGCAACCCACCGTCTATCTATCTAACATCCCCTTGTCCAAGTTTTCTTTTCTCTTGCAGGTGTCATTCCTCCACAGCCAAAGAGGGGTGCTCACAAGCGTCTGGATCACGGTGCGCAGTCGATATCCAGGTATTCCTAACCTCGTCCATTTTCTCTAGTTTCTTTATTCAACTTTTCGAATGTAGAAAACGAATTAGCCCAAGAAACATTTTGGCACGCCCGGTGGGACCCTAGGTTCCTCCTGGGTTCCTTTCTCTTTTTCATTCATTTAGGTGCATTTAGGCTCCTTCCTTTTTGTCTCTTTCTTCTATTCCAAATGTCACTATAAGCGGGTCTAAAACGAACCTTTCTTCCTTGCATTCTAGACTAGTCTTAATCTCATACTCTCATCCCTTTCTCCTTCTTGTCTTCATAACAATATCACATTTCGACTTGGGCTTAAAACATATTGCACTTTCATCTCTGCTTGTCCTTGCATTAGTCCACATCTAGTAACTTAGGCGCATATTGAATAAACCGTAGACACTTTATGTTACACTACCGAATCACATGCACTAAAACACACATAAAACATACCTGAGACAAGGCCCGACTGGGAATTCATCCCCCAGCGGATACCTTACCCGTCCCGGTGACCCCACTTGGATTTCATCACCAAGGGGGAAGCCCACTCCGTTCTCTGGCGGAGTCTAAACTCTAGGCGAGGTATATCTTGGCTAAGCGAGACCAGCTAACCACTGGAATCGTGAAGTGAGGGGAGCTTGCTCCTTAGCACCAGGCCACGTACCAGACCCTAACACAGATCTTTGAGCACCTAAAACAACACCCAAAACCATCTTTAGACTGCCTTCTTCTAGGACCCATTTTTCAGCCAATCTCCCCAAACATTCATCTAAGGCATAAGCCACAAGTTTCTAAGTTTAATTTCTAGGATTTATCGCTTAGGCCTGTCTGTCTTCTTCTATTTTCCTCCTCTCATCTGTTTGTTTGAGTGTGTGAGGACGTTTTCTTCTTTGTTTTTCCAAGAACCTTTTGGCTCTCTGGAAAACACAGTCACCGACATCGGTTCTGCCACCGACGTCGGCTTCCCCTGTCACCGGCATCGGTTCTGCTACCGACGTCAGCTTCATCTGTTACCGGCATCGGTTATCTGACCGACGTCGGCCTCATTTCCTACTGACATCGGTTTTTCAACCGACGTCGGTCTCTGTCACTGTCCTTTTTTTTTCAAAACTAGCAACTTGGAACCTGTCCTTTCTCTGTCAAGACTTCATCCTGGTCTTCTGAAACTGAGCAACACAGTTCCTGAGACCCGAGCCTTCTTTGCCTTGCATGGTTTTCACTCGTAGCCAAGCCAAGGCTCTCGTTGACCACGTCTGCCGTCAACCGCTTCCGTCCACCCCATCCGTGACCAAGCCTACAATGGAGTTCAACTCAGAGACCGAAAGAACTCCTGTCCGTCCGACCCCGCCGCAGACTCCCATTGTCCAAGAAGGGGACCAAGACTTCGAGCGATTCTTGGACCTCAATGTCAAGGCTTTGCAACATTATCTCGCGCATAGCCGAATGCGGGACTCCTTGGGCAATCCGATCTACGGAATGCCGACCTCCCTTGTCGTGACTACAGCTGTATCAACAACATCCATAGTTCAACCTTCGAACACTCAAGCCATCGCTTTGACCACTGACTAGACTTTGACCAATCCTCCAGGTGTGGCTTCTCCCTCTATCATTGGGCCCACTTCCACTGGGGTTCCGGCCCCTTGTCAACCTCAACCCGCTCAACCTCTATCCACTCCATTTCAAAACCTTGTCGTCTCTATCCCGCCTACCCTGGCCCCTATCAATACCAGGGTGGCTTCTTATCCCTTGGCCCCCGTTACCACAGTCCAACCTCTCGTGGCAACAACGGGCCCAGCTATGCCTTCTAACCAACCACCTTTAACCTTCACTTCTGCCCCTGCGATTAGTCATCCGTATATTATACAACCGACTATGTCACACGCCTCCTCTAACCTCTTCCAAGCGCCCTACAACCTAGGGGGCGCGCAACCCGTCAATCCATCGGTAGACATCATCAAGATGCTGATGGACAAGATGACCAGTCTTGAGACCTCTGTTTCCGGCTCGCGCAACACTCTTTCATATGAACAGATCTACAACGAGCCCATCCATCCTTCTGTCCCAATCAGACCATATCCTAGCCAGTGGGAGCTTCCAAAGTTTTCTCGCTTTCAAAACAAGGAAGACCCACAACAACATTTGCGGGCATTCAGACACGCCTGCTACCTCATTGGCCATGAGGATGCGTTACTTTTACGCACGTTTCCTATGTCTCTCTCGGGTGCTGCACTTGACTGGTACAGCTCCCTTCCTAATCATTCTCTCTTCTCATTCACGCAATTGGCTCAGCTTTTCCTCGATCATTTTTCCATTAACATCACTAAGAAGGTCTCCATCACGGACCTCTATTCTATCAGACAATTCGAGGACGAGTCCATAGCCGACTTCGTGGCTCGATGGAGAGGCCTTATCAACCAACTCTCCTTCTCTTTACCCCAGGCCGAGCTTATCGAACTCTTCTCCCAAGCCTGTGCCCGACATATCTCTTCCACTCTGAGGGTTCAAACCTTCCGCACCTTTGACGAGGCCTTCACGATGGCCTGCAAACTTGAGTTGCGTGCCATCGAGGAGAACAAAGTCAAGTTGCGGAGTAAGAATCCCAGCTCTAAGACCAATGACTCTTCTTCTGCCAAGCCATCATCATCCAATTCTAAATCTAAGGCTTCAGCTAATGCCGTGGTTGTCAGACCTTCATCTTCTTCGTCCAAGCAGCCTGAGCCCTCTACGTCTCAGAGCACTACTCGGCAATTCCAGCAAAGATACTTGCAGCGATGATATACTCCCCTTGGAGAATCATATGCGTCTTTGCTGGAAAAGCTTCTTAAACAGGGAATCCTCAATCTCCCTCAAGCCCAACCTCCTCCGCAATTCGATCCCTCACACGCCATCCCCGCGTGGTATAGGGAGCAAGACTTCTGCAGCTTTCACTGTGTTAAGGGCCATGACACGGAGAACAGCAAGACCTTTAAGAACATAATACAAGACATGCTTGAGAAGGGGGATCTCATCTTAGACAATCCTAATGCACCCCCTAATCAAGCCATTGACATCTTCAAACAACCTTTCCCCAATCATCTGCCAGCTCAGAACCATGTCCAGACCTTAATTGACGACAATCATGAGCACAATATTCGGACAGTCAATACGGTCTCTCCTTTCATCCCCAATCAGCCTCTTGAGGTTAGTCCATCCATCAGTCCGTCACATGTGGACGAGCCTCTCTCCCCGGCTAGTTCTCCATTGACCCCTCTCATCTTGGAGGATGCTTCGCCCTTATCAGTACCTTCAGTCTCGCCATCCTCCTTTCTGCAGCCTTTGGAGGACCCGACCCTTCCTCCTCCTCAGCCACAAGTGGAGGGCACTGTCATCCCTGCCCTTTACCCGCTGGAGGAGCCTCGCTCCCCAGTTTCTTCCCCACCCAGGGAAGAACCTGTCTCGCCTTCGTCTTCATCTGTCATGACTTCACCACATCATGTGTCTAAGACCACTACTCCCATCTCGTCTTCAATCTCGCAACCATCAACATCTTCCTCTCAGCCATTTTCCTAGTTAGTGGAGAAGATTGAACTTCTCCCTTCGAGGAAAGTGACGCCTCAGGTGTTGTGGGAGCATCTTAAGACCCTTCAACATACCCGCGCCCTCTCATCACATGCCGCTAATCCTCCTAAGGCAGAATTTCATCAGACTCTTGACAAAGACCAGACTCTTAAACCTCAACCAAACCCGTCCAAACCGAAGCCTGCATCTATCTCGTCCAAACCCATCAAGTCATTTGGCATTCGTCCTATCTCCTCTCTCACTCCTTTGCTTCCTCCGCCTACCTCCAGCCGTCCCTCTCTCAAAAAGCCTTTCTCAATCTGCAGACTAGAGTCACCTCCATTTGTCTTCGCACCATCAACCCATAAGGTGGTACGGAAACCTCTTCCAGCCTCGCCTAAGCAAAAGTCACCGACCTCGCGCATATCAAATAGCACGGACCCTCTATTGGGCTCATACTCGTCGATATTGCGCTGACTTCTCCAGACTTCTGACATAACCCTTCCGCCCATCCGACCTTTCCAACCTCTCGGGTCTAAGCCCTCCTGGTTCGATGATACAAAAATTTGCTTATATCATCGTGCACCAGGACATGATACTGAGACCTGCTGTGCCCTCAAGGCCATCATCCACCGCCATATGGAGAAGGACACTCTTCTCCTTGAGGACACTCTCGACCAGACCTCGACTCCATCCTATCCAACACCTTCAGCCACAACCTCTCATCAGCAAAACACGACCCCTTCTTCACCACCTATTTTCGAAATCAATACCGTCCGTATAACCCACCGTCTGAACTACATTGGTTTGAGGCCCTATGACAAGGGCTATGTAGGCAGCACTCAGATACCACATCTTCTGAGGTTAGCTCGACCACCCCCGTTTGTTCATCTCTATGATGGACAAACCTTCTCTTCTTCGACTCTTATCACGCCCAACTTCGTCAACTTTGACCAAGACCAATCATTTTCTTTGACCAAGACCAATCATTTCCTTTGACCATGACCACTCATTCGACTTTGACCAAGACCAATCAATCCCTCTGACCCTCCCTCCCTTTTAGGGAGAACTACATCGGCCTGAGGCCCTATCATTGGGGCTATGTAGGCAGCACTCAGTTGACATGGGGTCTTCTGGGGTTAGCTCGGCCGCATCCTTTCGTCCATCCATCCTCTTGACCAATGACCATTGGTGACCATGCCTATCTCCTTCTTCTTTGACCTTCTTCCAAGACAATGTTGCCTTGGTTGTTTTTGCGTGTATGCTATTCCACGGCTGGTTAGCAGAATTGTTCGCAGACTATTTTTGACCCTTCAGAGGTATAGGATCGCGACCCAGTTGATCCCTTCTACTTGTGGCTTTTTCGTGTTTCTGGGAGCACTTCTTGAGCCCTGGATACCTGGAACACGACGACCATTTGGAGCTTCAGCTTAAATTGAGTGACCCGATCAGCAGACGACTAAATGCTGGGGCCCGGTTACTTCAATTTTGGCACTCCTTGACCCTTGACCATGCGACAATTTGACCTGACCCTCTCGTGAAGTGGACTACATGCAATCATGACTATGGCAGCGTTTTCACTCACTCTTTTCTATCTATTTCTTTGTCAAATCGACACTCGATCTTCGGTTCCCTTCTCTCGACTATCGCTTTGAGGGGGGAACACCTCATCCTTTTTCTGGGGCAACCAACTCCTATTTTTGTCTTGCAGTTCGTCTAGAACAACCAACAAGACAAAAAGGGGCAAATGTAGACACCGCAAACGTGTCTGCACCTTGGTTCTCCCCCTTGGTCCTTTCTCCCTCCTAGTCCTCCTTGGTCCCTAACCCACCTAGGTCTTATTAATTAAAAATTAACATCTTTTAATTAATTGAGGCCCCCTTTTCCACCCTACCCTTGCCTCCTTGGATCCTCCCTTGAATCCCTCCACCTTCCCCTAGCATTTATTAGCCCAAATCTCACCATTATAGCCCCCCTCGTCCATTTTGGCAACCTTGCGACCGTTCTACCCATGACCCCTCGCTCGACGGCGTGCAAGAATGGGCAGAGGCTATTTTTAGCCTCTGTGCCCATCCTGCGACCGCCGACGTCGGCGACCCTTCGGCCGACGTCAGCGAAACTGCCGGCGTCGGCAGCCTTCATTATCCCGTCCTGTATCCGTTGCAACCCCTGGACTCCTGAGCTCGCAAACAGAACTCTCCTGGCGTTTGGCATTCGTCTTGTCTTCGTTTTGAACCTCGTGCAACAACAACAGCAGGTGGAAAGGCCCTTCATCAGAATTCTCTTCTTGCAGAATCCCCTCTGGCTTCAATAACAGCTCCTTCAACTCTTCATTTAACAGGCAGGGAGGTAAGCAAATCTGTTAATTGATTCTTTGTTTTAAGCTTTCAGTTATCTATTGTTATCTACTTCCCTTCTACCCTTCCCCCTTGAGAGGCTGCAAGGCCTTCTCAGGCCCTGTCCTCTGCCCATCCTCCTCTCCCATTGTCCCACTCTCCATTCCAGTTCCAGAAAACTCCCCATTCCCCTTTTGTCCACAAAAGACCCTGTATAGGGCAAGACCATTCCATAGTCCATTCTGACCCGTCCCCAGACTCTGTCTCGACATCCTCAGCATCCCGGACCTGTCCACAGTCCAGAACACATCTCAGACCCGACCACAGGCCATTACCCCGACCGACGCCAGTCACTTCCCATACCGACGTCGGCAGAATAACCGATGGCGGCAGACCTCCTAACCGACGCCGGTAGCACTTCCGACATCGGCGACTGTCATCAACCTGACTGCTTATTTCAGGTAACCATTTGGTGTTTTCTTTCATTTCTAAGCTATTCATCATTTCTGTATTCTGGCATCTTATACTTTCTCAGTCTTTTATCTGTCTTTCATCTGTGGGTTGACCTCCCTTTGAGGAAGTTTTTACACTTTCGGGAACAAGCTTGTGCTTGGCAACCCACCGTCTATCTATCTAACATCCCCTTGTCCAAGTTTTCTTTTCTCTTGCAGGTGTCATTCCTCCACAGCCAAAGAGGGGTGCTCACAAGCGTCTGGATCACGGTGCGCAGTCGATATCCAGGTATTCCTAACCTCGTCCATTTTCTCTAGTTTCTTTATTCAACTTTTCGAATGTAGAAAGCGAATTAGCCCAAGAAACAACCACTTATAAGGAAAATACTTATATGTTCACAAAAAATAATTATATATCACATAGAATAATCAAATATAAGAGATCAAATAACACTAATTAATAATAGATCAAAATACTAGATAATATAACAAAGCCACTTTAAGGGGGAAACCTCCACAATAATGAAATAAGAGAAAAATACTTAATATGATGATCAAAGACTAACCACTACCTTCTATATATAGTCTACTTAGCCATGGTTATTTCATTGGTTAACCTAACTAATACCATAGATAAATGTAACAAGAATATAAAAGAGGCATGTAAGACATAAATTGGCCTTACATATCCCTAGACATGCCAAAGGTTAAGGGCATATCATACCCCAAACATAATTCAACCAATTATAAAAAAAGTTTATAGAAGGTAATGAATTTTTATTCAAACAAAAAAAAACCCAAACATTCATTAGATGAGCTTCCTAAGCTTTAAAATGCTTTTCCATTGATTCATTCAAAAATAAAGACAAGGTCTTTTTGAGACTATATGACTTAATAATTTTAGGCATGGTGCAGCTGCTTCCTCCATCTTCACCCACAATTACTACTTCCTACATCAATTTTACACCTTTATAATGCTTAGAAATGTCTTCCTACTACATGGCCTCTAAAAAGGTTTTTTTACCTTCTCAATACCTTCTTGTTCCTTCTAAATGAATGCCACACCTTCCATAATGTTATAACCAGGCTTGTTATCGATAGCCTCCTCATAATCAAGTGAAACATTAATACTACCATTCTTCTAAATCTTTGCATGCTTAGAAGTGACCCTTCTATCCCTTTCCATAACATAAACTCATAAATTAATGAATAAATAACTTTCTCCCTAAGTCTCATAGGCACAAAAAACCAAGCATAGATTATTTAGGTAGAGTAAGCAAAGGACCAAAAATGAAACAAAAAAGAAATTTAATACCCAATCTAAACATAATTATTATAGGAAGTGGACCAAACAAAAACAATAACTATATAATATGACATAGAACCAATGTTGCAAAGGGACCAAGGAATCAAGGAGACAACAAAGAGATCTTGAAGCACCAACAATGGAGGATGAATTTTTACCTTCCCATTTGTATATCTCCTAGCTTATCCCTTTTCTCCCTCCATTTTTTCAATTAGTAGTTTAGATTATGTATATACATTATTAGATTTTACTAATGTTAGCACTCAGTAATTCATAATATGACTCATTGAATTGGCCCATACACATTTCCACTTATGTAATTATTTACAAATACATTCAAATATTACCAAGTAGTGATCACCTATGAATCTATACGTCTTTCTATAGTAGTTGATTTAAATTTAAATAAGCAATACAATTAAGGTTTTGAGTCACTCAATGGCTTAAGTATTTTTCCAAGATCTTATTATATGATTCCCACCTTCCATTTTGGGGTTATAATATCAATTTTAGATTAGTTACATAAGAGTTGGAGGAATTTTTATTCTAATACATGACTCTCATCTTAGTTAAATTTTAAATTGGGGATTGATCATCCTTAATTTCACCAAGTGATTCAAACAGGAATTTTCACTCCTCTATAAAATTATAGGGAAACATGATTCACCCACATACAAGTGTATTATTTCCTTACTCTTAGGTCTAAATTAACAATTTATGTATTTTTATATTTTTACATTATGGACATTGACTACCACATCTTAATTTTAGGTTTCTTAGAATAACTTGCACATTTGGAGCTTTATCCAAACTACTAAGTGTGTTATACCCACTCAAGTGCATTTATGTATCCTTTTAGTCTAGTATTTTCATTTCATTATAATAATATAATAAAATAAGGGCATTTATAAAGACTAAATATTAGCACCAAATATTTAACAATGACAAATTTGTCTTAATTTTACCATACATGACTTATGAACACATATTTGAATCTATTCACCAATGTCTCACATCCACATGCTTATTACTAGGGTAAAATTTTTAGCTATTCCTATTTAATTCAAGAATATTTTGGTTTTAAAATTTTTCATTTGGCTATTTTATTAGGTGGTGAACAATGTGGATTTGCCTAAATTATCTAGGTGTAAGTTAGTTTTCCAGGTTGAATAGCCTATTATTTAAAATAAATTTCATGCATATAAATATAATTTTCCACTCTATCAAAATTCAATATGAACTTATTTGCCATTATATGTAATATATAAACATTATATGACTAAATTTCTAAAACATATCAACATAGTTACCATCTGTATGTGAGTTTTTTATATAGTAGCACATTAGCATAACTTCTATGGTAAGTTACATTTTGCATGTCCATTCACTTTCACACTTAAATATCATCTATTAAATTTCACCAAACTTTCAAAACACATACTTATAAATTCACCAAAAAAAACCAAGTTCATTTTATTGGGCCACTAAAGTTTACCCTACTTATTATGAAAATTAACCTTCCTAGTTTTATAACAACCACCTATAATAAACACATAATCTATGTCAAACCAACTACTTATCTTAATCATAAATCTCCAATCATCATATTAGTGTTCATGTCTAAAAAATTAAAATATTAGATTCATAATATAATGTCTATATGGTTATATCCCACACAAATAAGTGTTTCAATTTTAAATTAAAAACATTCTAATGGGTTAGCCCATATATCTATCATGTCAGTGAGATGAGAAATTACCCAAAGATTCTCATATAAATACAAAATAGGGATATACCTATTATCTATGTATCATCTACCCAACACTTATTAATCACACGTTTACATGTTACTACACATGCAAGAGGACTAATCTAATTCTTCCAATTTTATAATTAGTTAATAGGAGAAATTATTTACCAAGTCTAAATCATTCTAAGTGTCAAGATTCATAGGTTGAAATAATTGTACGAGAACTTTCACATAATAATCTAAAAAGGGATATATACATTTGGTTTGATCCCCTCAGATTATTAGGTATGTAATCAACACTCAACCAATTAATGGGAATTGGTTGAGGTCAGCTCAACCCACCTTTTTATAACTTTTTCATGCACTAAAATAATACATATAAGTGGATTTATGTTTACAGGTAAAGGATAACTATTTATATGAACCATGCACATAATCAAATCTCAAAGTTACACATAAATCTGAAATATAATTAGCTACACCTAAAAAAAATTACACGTATTGGTGAAAATTTAGTTTAATTTCATATTTATTGGTTTTATGACTTTCAAAACAAGAAACCACACAAAATATACAATAATTGGATAGATTATTTTTGAGACAATGATTTTACTCTAAATTTGAGAGGACCATATCCCTTGTATGATTATGATTTTTTTGGGGATTTTTTTGTACTTTTAACTGGAAAGAACAAAATGAAATGAATTTTGGAAAATGGTAGAAGCTAAAAAATGGGATAATAATGGAGGTGATAAACTCAAAATGAAATAAATGTAGAGAATGACTAGAATAATTTAGAATAAAATAAAATGGTTGGAAATTATTCCTCTCACATGAAAATGGAAATATGAATAGTAGATATAACGGACACAAAAGGCTTGATTATAGACATAAATTATCCTCAAAATTTATATTGGGTACACTTTGTTAAAATCCCATTTTTGAGGTTTATAACATAAAGTATGGAAACACTATGAGTTACAAACAACCAAGAAAAATGAATAATTTTAATGCCTTATCTATATATGAATAGAATTACATAATTCATAAAAATATAATTAAAATTCAAAAATAAAAAGTTTATTATCACCCACTTTATCACATTCAATTTCTCAAATCTATAAAATTACATATCCCACACACAAAGTTGCTTCCAACTCTTCCTAAAGAACTTGAAAGAAAGAATAACCCTTTTACAATTGTCATCTCTCCTATTTATAACACATAAGAGGATGGGCATGACCATTTGTATTCTTAATTTTTACCTTTCATATTCTCATTTTTGTCCTATTATATTTCACATCTATATTTTAATTTTTAATAAAGTGACTTAAATAAAATAGCAATCGGGCCTATCGAGACTTATCCATTAGGGGGCATAATCTGGAAATAATATGTGCCACACACTAACATATGATATCAAATTCTCTAAAGGTAAATTTTGAAAATTATAATAATTGAACTAATAAAAAAGTCTTTTAGGATCAAATGTTTTATATCATTTGATTTGTTGTTTCAAGACCTCTCCAATGCTACAAACTTAAGACAAAAAGGAGTTTGGATGTGAAAGATATGGATAAACAAAAAAATCACTCCTTGCATACCTATGAGGTATTTTCAAAACAAAATTTATTCCTCTAATTTTTATATCTAAAAATTTCCCCTAAGGATCATAAATTTTACATCATTGGATAGCTCATTTCAATACCTTTCTAATGCTTTGAATGAAAGCCAAAATGGAGTCACGATGTGATAGATATGACCAAAACAAGAATCTAAATATTTTCCTTTACATTTAGATGTGCCCATGAGTTTGGTCTAATATATATTAACACATATAGCATGCCCATGAGGCTATGCTAACATGTATTGGTGAGCCTAATGCATTCATGAGGCTGGGCTAACCTACATTCAAATTTATTAATCTCTAATATCAAGAAAATATGAATTTTAGGACATGAGCTCTAAAAAAACTATTTTCATTCAAAAACTATCTTTCCAACACATCAAATGAGAACCAAAAATAAAATTTTATGTGAAATATATGAAAAAATATAATATTTTCACCTAGCTTAACCTCTGTGTGAATGGTACATGATTTATCTGATTGTATTTTACATAAAATATATGAAGTTTGGGACTAATATATAAATAAAGCATAATCCTTAAGACTATATATTTCCAATGCATAAAAAAGAATCAAAACACATTATTGATATGGAAGCTATGACTGGAGGATTTGCACATGTTGAGCACTTGTGCGAATGTTAGCTAATTTATCTTGTTGGCTTTTACACAAAATATATGAATTTTGAGACTCTAATTTCTAAAAAAAATATGATCCTTAGGATAATATATTTCTAACACATTGAATGAGAATCAAAATTGATTATAGATTCAAAATATATAATTGGAGGATTTACACCTATTGAGCACTTGTGTGACTGATACCTGATTGTTCTAGTTAGATTTTGCACAAAATATATGAAGTTAAGGACTATAAAATATATACAAAAGTTATCCTTATGAAAATATATTTCCAATTCATCAAATGATAACCATAATTAAGTTTGTATGTGAAATATATGATCATAATATTTGCACCTCATATGCCTAGTGTATCTATTGTGCTTTGAAGTTATAGATCTACATTATGAAAAATATATAATTTTTTGTATTCTGATGTCTGAAGTAAAGATTATACTTGAGAAAATATATTTCTTACACATCAAATGAGAACCAAAATGGAGTTCAGTTGTGGAAGATATGAAAAAATATAAGAATTACACTTCATGTGCACTTGATGTGTGAATGATAATTGATTTCTCAAGTTTCTCCATAATGAAATTTCCTCAAATGAAACATGTAGAAGACCTAACACATCCACGAGGCCGAGATGATATGTAGTGTCAAAATTCTATTTTATTCGTGTGGAAATTAAAATTTATAAAATTTCATGAATTCAAATTTTGGTTACAAAAACATAGATAGAACCATCTTATTTAGAAATACCATTTGATGATTCTAACTTGAGGCAATAAATACCATCTAGATATGTATATACATTTATAACCTAATCCAAGAAACTTGCAGTCTCACTTAAAACCTTTTCTACCAACCTACAGTCTTAGTCCTCCAAAAATTAGTCAAATTCTAAATATCTTATCCCTTTGTATTACTTTCTTTATTTATAAATTACACATTAGATCAACTTCAACTATGATACATTCAAATATATTCTTAGTTGTGATATCATTGAAATCTGAATTACTTTCCAATATTTTTATCTAATTTAGGTTAATTAATAAAAATAATCTAAAAATGAATAAAACACATGGTCCTTTGGCATAACAACTCTTCTATCCTATTTTGTATGCCCATGTATTTGTTATATTCCCTTGTTGTATTATATTTATAGGTGACATTTTTAACTTAACATTTCTAAATATATATTCTCATGAGGCTCAATAATGGGTAATGTGATTTATCTATAAAAAAATTCATAATGGTAAATTATTCATGTTGTTGTCTTATTGAACCACTGTAAGTGATACCTGTACACATCAAAGTATCACATAAAAATTATTAATAAGTATATATTAATAAAAAAACATTAGAGATTAAATCTTGAAAATATAAAAAGGTGTGACAATGCTTTCCTATAAACACTAAGATTTTTGGCAAAAGGATCTCAATGAAATCTCTCACTCAACTCATTTGACTAGTCTAAAAAGGTTGTGTGGTTTATTACTAGTCCTAACAACATAAAAAAATTATTTGTATATTTTTACAATAAAACAATATATATCTAAACAAATCATGGAATAAACTACAATATGACATATGCATTATTCTCAAATGACTCATTACATATCACATATGATAAAGATTGAACCTACTTCTATCGAGATTCCTAGGGATAATTTCACCATTAAAAGTTCATAATTTGAATGCACCTTTTTCTAAAAAATCATGAATGAGAAAGGGTCCCATCCATAAAATCTATATCAGTAATTAATGATTGGCATAGTATGAATAATATATCAAAACATGGGCACCCTTGTGAATAATTTTTCCTTTAATATGTTTATCATACCAAGACTTCTATTTATAATTATCTATCTATTATCTCCATCTTGATATGACATTTTTATCATCTAGTTCATAACCTCTTCCAAATATGCATTAGTGAATTCTTTGTCATCAAGCTATTAAACATGCATAATCATTAAGGAATGTACTAAAAATTCCATTGATGGAATGAATTTTATTTTAAAAGAAAGATAAAATGGCATGGACTTATTTAATCAATCATAGATGGTTGTATGTTCCCATTACACAAAATATACTTTATCACCCAAATATTTACACTTTACATCATAAATTTTTGTCATGTATTTTATAAATAACTTGTTGAATGATTCAATGGTCCCATTTTCATGTGGATGATATGGAGTAGTATTTTTATGCACCAACATGAATTATGTAAAAATAATTCACACCATGTCATTGAGAAAGTCTCTACCCAAATCAATTATAATGGTTAGGGGAACTTGTATATACTTATAAAGTTTTACCAAAGGAAGTATACTCTCATAGTTATAGTCTAGATATTTGTTGTTTATAATTATTCCCACATTTTAAAATAGTATATGGCCATGATAATATAATGCATGTCATTACTTCACATGATGGGATAAATAGGTCCCATAAAATTAATTTCCTAATTTACAAATGGCTCTTGAGAATGATAGAAACCAAGGTCATCTCATCTTGTCGATTTGGATTTCTGATCCTTTGATAAATATCACATTTATATGAATATTCCCTAGTGTCTCTAAATAAAGTTGGCCGCTATAGGCCAAAAAATAAATATTTCCTACATTTGATTTATGAACTTGAAATTTTCATGGTGTAATATTATAAAAATCTGGGGAAGATGCAAAAAATCCTTATAAAAAAATGTAACACATTATAATCCTTTTCCTTTCCCATTTTCCTTGGTTTCTTTAAAAATTTCCCTAGGTGTGAAATTTAAAAAATAATGTGCATATAAAACTCCCAAACTTGAATTTTGATTATGCATAATAGAACCATTGTGGCCATTATGCAACTACCTTGGTGGTTTCATAAACTATCCCAATGGTTGTGTAAACTATTTTGATTATTTCAAAACTACCATGGTAGTTTTTCAAGATATCATGATAGATTTGAAACCACCACTCTATTTAAAGTGAAAGTTTTATTATTTTTATTTGAAAAAATAATTCGATCATGAGATATGTTTTTTGTAACATTTTTACATATTTTCCACTCCAATTTTGATCATGCCTCCAAAATTAATTCATCACTATGCTAGTTAACTCATCACTATTATAACTAACTCCCCATACTTCAATTAACTCCCCACTACTCCAAGTAACTCCTCACTATTCTTATTTTAAAAATATACTTATTTCCATGGTAATTTTGATCATAAAAAATCAAGAGTAGATAACTAGTATTCTACCAGTTTTGAAATCCATCCATATATAAAAACATTTTCCATTCACCATATTGCTTTCTATTTCAAATTTAATTATTGTGAATCCCCTCTTTTTAAGATAAATTTCTGTAAATCATGATGATAAACTAAATGGATGTGCATCCTAGTTGAAGTTTCAAAACCAACAACATACTTCCATATTTTAATCTACACTTGAAAAGTTAGAGGTTTATTTATTATATATTTATTTTTTTTTTTTAAATTATAAGAATTTATTTAAAACCTATTAGTAAATTAAAGGTAAATATAAAAAATTCCATGTACATTTTATCAATATTCAACATTATACATTGAACCATATCTACAATTATATACACTCTAATTTTATCACTTTTGTGTCAAATTGTAAAATGGAATGATTCTATGAAATTTAACATGGTCTAGTTTTAAATCATCTATTCATATAATATACATGTTTGAAATCACTTTGGGGCATATCAAAGTATGAAAAATCAATGTATTAGATATATTCAATTATCAATTTTTTGGTCAATTATCATTCTTCATTTAATTATCAATTTCTCTATTCAATTTCCTCTTCTCTAATAAATTTGAAAATTTTCTATTATCTATTCAATCACATTCTCCTTTTAAATTTAAATATAATAATAAATTCCTCACATTTTATTAATTAAATGTCTTTGATCTTTTAATTAATTACTCTTCTAATTACTAATTTTCCTCATGCCCCCTTCTAAAGGACATCTTCATGTAAAAATGAAATCATGAGATCCTAAGAGCATACCCTTGTGACTAGACCAATTATTCAAATAATTAACAATAAAGGGGGATTATTCTCCACCCATCATCTTGGAAATAATATAAAGGGACCACTTTTGATATCCATGTGATCTATTAGAGAGGCTGCTCTACCCTTGATCTTGGAAATAATATAAAGGTCCCATGTTCATTCATATTTTATATTTATAAGGGTCATCCTCCACCCTTCATATTGGAAACAAGATTAAGGGTTTATATTCATCCATCATCAATATTTTCAAAAATAATCCTCCACCATTCATCTTTATTAAGATGAAGGGATCACATCATTGATCAATGTGCTTGATTCATGTGCACTCTTGAGGGATATTTTATAACCATTCATATTGATTTCAAGATGAAGGGTCCTCCTTAATCCATATTTCTAAAAATACACCTATTTGTATCATAATTCAACATGATCCAAATGTCCCTATAATCTTACAAGCTTAGAAAATCTGGCATTGATATCTTATATAAACCTATCAATGAGTTCCTAAGTCTTGACTGATACTAAAGGTCTAGAGGAGCTAGCCTCCCCAACATCCACTTTTGATTATATATCCTAAACAACCACTATCTTGTCTACCTCTAATTATCCTCATTTGTATCAATCTACACCTCCTCCTCTACATAATCAATCTCTACATTGTCTCCCTCCTCTATCTTAATTCCCTCTAACTCATCATCTCCCTTCTTCTCTACTCTCCCCTCCATTCCTTGAGATATGTGAAATCTCTAAGATTATGCATCCTCTCCATCTTATGCAATGGTCAAACTCAATGGGTGATGTTGATATGACCATGTTACATAAGCCTCTATCAATCCTACATTGACTAGCCCACCTATATATACCTAGTCAACTTGGGGTACTAATCCAAATTTCACTCTAGTATCCACTTAGTTTGGGGTTGAACCCCATTATCCCATCTCTCTCTCATTAAATGTACAAACCTATGTGACCCTAGTGGTATATCCTATCATAGACCAAACTGATGTAGTACCTTTTTTGGTTTGCATTAATCAATAGTATAATCTTGATAGCCCATAATGTATCAAAGAGTGGTCATGTAAAGCATATACTATATATCATCTAGCTATTATAACTACATGTCTCGATAAGACCTCCATGTCACATCAACATCAATCATATCATCAATAGCTTACCTATAGTACCAAATATATCCCAAGTGGATCCTATGTCATATCCCAATATGATACCATCCATATTTTATAGGATCATTTAGAGCCCTCTAATGTCACCTACCAACTAAATGTTCAATGGATACATAATTTCAAGCCCATACTTGAAGTAATATAGATGGGTTGATAATACATCCACTATGATGAAATGTGTAATGTAAATCATGGTAGAGTTATGCTAATATCATTAGTCCCCATGTGAAGACAATTTTATCTATCAACATGTCCCTCACTACACCTCCCAATCCAATATGAAATGAATAGTTACTCTTGTTAGATATTAGAATTCTATTAAAAATTGCCATGAGGACAAACACAACTCAATAAAACACCATATATGTAGGGACATCCTCCTCCATCAATACATCTTAGGTAATGCCCATCATTAGCTCTATCTCATTGATGCCCATGTATCCCTCCATACCATATTAATGTCTAACTATAAAATCAAATCCTCCAAGACCTATTGTCTATCTTGTAGGGTCAACTAGTATAGGGGATAACCTCTGATAAGAACCCATAATATCTAGTGGATATCCTCTTATATGACTATGATATCCCATATAGGTAGCCAAAATGTTAATGTATTTAACCTCCAACGCTTGTCTAAATCACTTAGTAAATCTTGATCTAATCTAATAGGTGGCATACTTGCTATGTGTAATAGACAAATTGTGTTGAATAATGATAACACATCACCCATGTATATGCTAAGATTATGTAGAACATGTGACCATTAATCTCAAGCTATAATTACCCCCACTAAATCATATAATCTATTCCAAATCACTTTGATTAGTAATCTATATCTTCTTCCTAAATCTTATTTATATAGTCTAATAATATCTATTTGTCTAATAGAATCATGACATCTAGTCTATCAGTGTCAGAGATCATTTTTTATGTCTTTATTTGTTCCTATTTTTGTCCATTTTTCCATTACAATGATTTAACTATTTTTATGTGAATTCACCATTTGACAAGGCAATTTTACCATTGATGTGATGAATTCACCATTGAATAAAGGTCTCAACCATTTAGTCAAAATCTTGATGATTTCATCGATGATGTGGTCATTTTCATCATTTTTTAATTCAAAATCACTATTCATTTAGTTAATGGATTAAAAACCTTTTCATCACAATTTTTTAGGATTTCATCGTTGGATTGGACATTTTCACTAGTCTTCTTTTCTATTTTGTTGTTTGATTAGCCTTAGGGTTTTTGATATTCATTTTGACAAATTCATTATTATGATAGGATCAAATCATAAATTAATTTGAACAAATAATTATTTTTTTGAGGGTATTTGTGTCATTTCACCAAATGGTAATTTTATTATTTTCAAAAACAAAATTTCCAAAACTAAGGACTATTTTACTAAACTAGGGACCAAATCGCCATTTTTGGCAATGAATTCATCATTTGCATAGACACATTAACTGATCCAAAAATGGTGATTTCATGTTTAAATCAAATTTAAAGAGAAATAAATGAAATAAATTGATAAATTAATAAGAAAATAATGGTACCTATTAGTGGCCTTATCCCTCATGGTCAATGGACTCTCGAACTCACTCCAAAAGTGCTCCAAGTCATGTTCGATGAGGTATTTTATGATGGTTACTCATGTGATAACTTGAAAAATATAAATTTTAATATAATATGTTGAAAATGAATTATTTTTATACCCCATGGTGAATATTTAACATTTTATTTGAAATATTTTCCCCCCATTTCATTAGTTTGCTTCTCTGAAAACCTATTTTTTGCCCTAGTATCTATTTTTCATCCCATTTTTGCCTATTTATTTCATTATTCCTCACCATATATCATTTATTTGACATTATATCATCATTTAAAGGGTTAATTAAACCCAATTTTTATTGAATCTCCCCTCAATTGGGCATCTAAGGCTTACCAAACATCATTTTGGGGCATATTTGAACCCATTTGCTAGTGTTTTTAGTAAAATTCATCAAAACTAATTTCCATAAATTTTATTTAACAATTATTTTTATGATTTTTTATTCTTGGAAATTTTGTTACTTAATCTACATCTTGTAATGCCTTACCAAATAGGGTAAAATGTATGCACTCCAATTTTATCACTTCCATGTCTAATTGTAAAATGGAATGATTCCAAGTAATTACACATGGTCTGGTCCAAAATCATATGTTCATCTAATATATGTTTCTAAAATCACTTTGGGGAATCTAAAATTAGATTAAAATTAACATATTGGATTTATTCAATTATAAGGTTCTCTATTCAATTATCATTTTTTTTTTTAATTATCAATTTCCTTATTCAATTATCAATTTCTCTATTCAATTCCCTCTTCTTTGATCAATTTGACAAATTCTATTTCTCTGTTCAATCACATTCTCCTTAATTTCAGTTTATTAATCAATTCCTCAAATTGTATTAATTAAATAGGTATTTTATCTATTTAATTAATTACTCTTCTAATTACTAATTTTCCTCTTGTCCCCCTCCAAAGGAAATTTTCATGCAAAAAAGGAATATTGAGATCTTTTGAATATACCCTTTTGAGCACACCAATTATTCAAATAATTAAAAATAAAGGGGGATTAATCTCCACTCTTCATTTTGGAAACAATATGAATATCTCACCTTTGATATCCATGTGCTTTATTGGAGAGGATGCTCTACCATTCATATTGTAAACAAGAAGAAGTACCCAAGGGCATCCTCCACCCTTCATCTTGGAAACAAGATGAAGGGTTTATATTAATCCATCAACTATATTTTCAAAGATAATCCTCCACCCTTCATCTTTATTGATACGAAGGCATCACATCATTGATCCATGTGCACTCTTGAGGACTATTTTGTAACCATTAATTTTGATTTCAAGATGAAGGGTCCTCCTTGATCCATATTTATATAAATACACCTCTTTGCATCAAAAATCAACATGCTCAAGATATACAATGAAGTGATATCACATCATCAAGTCTCTTTGTGTATCAATATTATATTATTTAATATAATCAACATGGTTCATAGCTTTAATGGAGGTGTATAACTACAATTGGCATTGATAAATACCATCATAATTTAAATCTAATCTGCATCCCAATAAAGACAAGATAAAATGAAGGTTTGCATTGCTTTTGTTTGAATATCTAAAGCATTATATACATTTTAATTTATTGAGATCATGAGGTCTTAGGTGTTTATTTTTATATTTTATATCACTTAGTTTATGTTTTTAACAATTTTCTGAAAATATCGAAGATTTACATTCTATCAACACATAAATAATAATGTACTATAGGCTACATAGGTTTTCATTATTCATATCTTCATCCCATATTATTCATATCCTATAAACCCTTTAAAATAAAAATATATATTTATAGGTGTATGTTGTTTGTTTCTCAATCCTTATAACATCCACAATTTTAATATTTTTAGTAATTTTCATATATTCACAACTTTTGAACATGTTCAAATTTCCTTGAATATTTTTACTATATGATTATTATGCGATGGTGATCTTCTTTGAATTTTATTTTTCCCTATCCATACCCATAAATCATCTTTGAGGAAATATTTATTTACTATTTTCTGTTCTTAAAATGAATGAAATATTTTTTTGTGCAAACCCTTGCATGTAGTGTTAAATATTTTAAAGTGTTATTGACATTAATTTCATGGAAGTTTTTTAATTTATCTTCAACTACCCACACACACACACACACACACACACACATATATAATACAAACATAAAATATTTTATGACAACAACCCATGTGTGTATGCCATTATTTTCAATAGTATATCATTTGTTCATTATTCATCACAACACTCCTTTGTGTGTTTTATTCATTTCCAACACCATACTAGAATGTTGTGTGAAAACCTTGGTCTATTTTTATACCATTATAGATAAAACAAATGTTTATGCCAATCTAGAGCATTATATTAACCATAATTTAATTTAAATTCAATAATTACATTTACATGTTTAGTTGATCAATTTATTTTCATCTTTGCATTATGAATTCATTTAAAATATGAAAAATATAAAAATAGAAAAACATTTAATTAGTTCACTTTTCACCATGAATTCTTCATTCAAAAATTAAAAAAAATTGATTAGTTCTTAATATTCATCATGCATTCATACATATAAAAAATACATAAAGGAAACGATTATTTAATTATTTCACTTTTAGTTGTGCATTAGTTATTTAAAACATACAAAAAACATGAATTAGTTCATTTCTAGCATTGTATTTACCAATTTTGTTAGTTTATTATTGCATGCATAATTATTTAAAAAATAATAAAAAAATATAATTTGTATTTGTATTGTTTTGCATAAGATTAGGTGATTAAAGAATCTAGAAATAATATAACTGGATCTAAATAATAATTTATTTGTTTACTTTTCATATGATTATGTTTTATTTCTTTAGTCACTTCAATATTTCATTTCACAAAACATTAGCCAAAAAACCACACCTACACTAGAAAATCAACTTTTAGCTTTGCATTTATTCATCATTTAGCACACCCATTCTCACATCCTCATATTAGGCTCCCAAAATAAGAACATCTACACAAGATAAGATATTTTACATGAGTAGTTTACCTAGTTTAGGTAAAAAAACATGTAAAATAATATTGAATTAGATTTTTTCTTAGAGTAATTTTACTTCAAACCTATTTTACCATCTAATAATTAGTCATTTCAATGTTTTAAATAAGCAAACTATATTTTTAGAATCCTAATTAGATAGACAAATTCACTTTTTATCTCATCAAATAGTCAACCTTTGTATTTTATTTAGTTTTTCATCCTCGGGTCTATACTCAACTCATTTATTCACTTTTTAGATGAAATTTCCTAGACATTACCAACCCAATATAGTTAAAAAAATACCAAGGGTAACTCAACTTGAATTTTATCCATTCACATAAAGTAAAATTAACTAATATATACACTATTTATTCCTCATAGAGCTTGGGGATTATAGGGCTCTCATCAAAAGATAGTTTTCAACATTAAAAATTAATATAATAATATTGGTATATAATATCACACCCATTAGTGCATATAGTCCATCATCCTAAAATAATAGTCTAACCTATTGAACAAGCTCATCCAATTCAATGAGCATAGCCTATTCATCCTATACAACCCATTCAACTAGATCATTAGCAAAATTGACCCATCTTCCTTTTGGTTTTCTACACCTAACCCTAGAATTCAAATACATAACATTAGTGTAATAATTTCCATACTTACAAATCTAGTCAACCCAACATGAAATCAACTTTTCATTTTTATTTTTTCATCTTTACCCATTTCATTTATTTCATATATATCATCTTCCATTTATTTTATGGGTGTTCATAAACCACAAAATATGTATGGTAAGGATTTTAATAGACCCATAAGCACATATACCTTCATAAAAATATTCCAATTCTAAGATAAACCTTCCTGTTCAAATTGGGCTAATACTGATTATCAAAATAGTCAAAGGATTGACAATATATCTCCTTCATACAAGTCTTCCTCATTCATGTCACACACCAAATATAATTTCATTTTATAATATGTATGATAATCCTTAGAAATTTATATTAGTTAACATAAGTCAAATGATATGAATTTAACTAGTGAGGGTGATTTGTATCCATAAAATTTAACCAAACCTCATGTTTGATTGAAAACCCTTAATTCTAAAAAAATCACAATATTTGATTAGTACAATGAAATGATTTAGACCATAGAAGAGGGAATGGATAAAATTAAACTACCTCCCCTTCCTTCTAGCTAAAATATTTCTAATCCAATGCCTTAACAAATAACCTAAAGTGACTCCTCGCGAACAACCAAGGATAAAATAATTCATTTTATGTTTTCATCATCTTCCTTCTAAACATCCTAAAATAGTGGTGTATGGAGACTAGGAATTTGACTCATGAGAGGATGTTTAGTTTGGTGTTAGTTCCATAAATTAAATTAAAATTGAATTAAACACACTAGCATAACATCTCGAGGCCTAGTTACTAGGAGGAGTTTAGTTAATAAAACATGAATGGAAAACACTACTAAAAAGCAAAAAAAACCTTCCTTTCACCTTCTTTGGATGCTCTAAAGTGCTTGTTGTAGTGGCTTGCTCAATTTTTGCTCATGAATTATACATCAATAGAAGCTTGGCTACCTCCATCTCTCCTTAGCACCTTGTGTCTTTGGTTTTGCTTGGCTTGGCTTGGATCAATATTTAGACATTATAACACTAATTTGTATGAAGCTTTAGAATCAATTTAGAATTTTAAATTTTTCATGTTAAAGATTAAAGTTAAATAGGCAAGGCCTCTTATTTATAGATTTTTGGAATGGTTTGACGATCAACCATGACTGTCTATCTCAAGATTGAGATGTGTGGCCATGAATAAATCCAAATATGAAATTCATTCTAAAAATATCCCCATTAATATTTGGGATAGAGGGGCATTGAATAGGCATGGGGGTCTTAATGAGTCATGGAGGTTCTTAATGAGGAATGAGAGATCCATAATCTTGATATTTTATGCATTTGTGGCTTATGGATGCCAACCCATATGATGATGTCACCTAATGATGCAATTAATAAAAAATATTTTTTAATAAATATTTATTCAATAGGTTCCATGGAAAATTAATGTAATGCCATAATTTAGTTTAATTAGCCTAAAACATAATTAATCAATTTTGGTACAAATTTTGGCTCTTGGTGCACAAATTAATCAAATTGGTCAAAATGTCTTGTTATTGGTCCAAATTTTGACTAGATTGGAATTGGAAGTCAATGTCAAATACATTGGATCTTTTATCCCATTTAGGATGTTACCAATACCAAATAACAAAGGCACATGTCTCATGCAATATATTCTATAAAATAGATCAATCCAGAGCACCCAGGTATAAAATTGACATTTTGACTCAAAATGATCTGATCAAAGTTAGCTGGCCCATAAATTACATTACCCCATTTAATGATTCTCTAGCCAAAATCAGCACTTTAATATATCAATTTAAACTCATTTAATGCATTTTAGTGTTTTTAGGCTAAATTGTGCACTTTGGTGGAAATTAGTCAAAAGCCTAGTTGGAGGTTATCGGTGGCCAAATTTAGGTGTCTATAGTTTGACCTTGTTTGGGAAGGCATTGAAAGCTATAAAAATAGAAACATCTTCTCAAATAATGAAAATGTCTTATATGCCTATAACTTCAATGATGATGACCTAACTTCATTATGCCTCCTCAAGGGAATGATTTGCATAAGGAAAGGTCAACAAGTGGTCCCTCAAAAGAAAGAATAAATATGAGGGGACCAAAGAAAAGAAAAATGATGAGAGGAGAACATAATTATATTGAAAAAGTATTAAAAATCACTGAGAATGTAAGTGGGATAGTGTATAATGGTTTTCCCAAAGGCAGTTATAAGCATTGTACCCTAATAGTGGCAATGTGATATAATAACACAATGATTTACCCAAAGGTAGCTATAATCATTGAGAAGATGGAGTTACCCTAGTTAGAATAGATAAAAAAGATAAAAACATGCCCTTGTATGGGTAGAACAAGTAAAGTGGTGACAGCATAATGATTTTCCCAACGATGGTTATAATCATTGAGAAATTCAAGTGAGATGGTGTGTAATGATTTTCCCATAGGTAGTTATAATCATTAGACCTCGATTATGGAAAACATGATTGATCGAATGATTAATGATGGTAACTTAACATAGAGGGTAATGATGAATTAGAATAACCTATTATTATGGAGATGCTCATCCAAACTAAAAAAGGTTAAAATTCTTTCATGGTTAATTACTTTATTTGGGATATGATTGGGATTGAATTGGGATGTTGGTATCAAAGAGATGTTGATGCTACTATTTGTTGAATAGACTTCTTGAAGCTGATTTTTGTCATAGAATGTGTTGGTAGGCATCATGGTATAACATAATGAGGAATCAGTAAAAATATACATAAGGATGACTCCCAAAATCTAATACTCAATAGAAAATAATACACCAATGATAAAAAACCATGATGTCAATGTTGGTGGATGAATATGGATGGATTCAAGTATAGCTGTGCACAAGGAATTACCCAATGAATACACATGGAATGAATCAAGGTGATAGTGATAAAATAAAACAAAAAGGTACACAAATAAATAAACATATAAAAAACTTAATATAAACCATATGAACATTACCCCTAGAAAATAGGCAACAACTTAACAAACTAACAAAATGAGGGAATAGAAGAAAAGGAAGGGGGTGGCTAAGCTATCTCCATATTCACTAGGCAAATAGATGCTACCTACATAGTCCCATGGATGTAATATCCAATAAAAACTTTAGGCCAAATTTAGTTCTCCCAAGAAATGGGAAGAAAATGATAACTAGTGAGAACAAATAGAATAGAGGTGATAAAAGAATAAGGATGGTTTTGAAAAATGGCAAGTGCATGGGATAAAAGACCAAAAAGGATGGGGAAAGTAAGTGACAAGTTATTTTCTTGTAACTTAATAAGGGTTCCCAAAATCCTTAAGGTAAATAAGTGGTCAATGTTTTTGGTTTTTTTAATGGTTTTATCAAAAAAAAATTGGAATTTTTGTAGTATCTCAACTCAATCAAGAATGATGAGATACTAAATGATTCGAGCTCAAAAATGGTGAGAGATTTACTTAGATTTCTCACAAAATGATGAGAGTGTGGCTTAGGTTGCTCACAAAATGGAGAGAGCATGGTGGAAAGGGTGATTGAGCTAACCTCAACAAGTATCAAGCACTACTTACATAATCCTAGAGTAGGACCTTAAGTCATTGTAGTCATGCCCTACAATGGAGGAATTCAACTAGTGTATTAGTCAATTCAAAAAAAATAGGCATAGTTGGCATAAAGGCATAGTATGACATAGGAAATGTCAAGTTGGTATGTCAAGGATCCATAAACAAATGTTTCCCCTAGTTTTTCCATAGGTGGTTATAATTATGACACAACAACCTAGATCAATGGTACTAATCTACCCATAGGTATTTATAATTATTAGCGAGACTGGTGATAAGAAAAGAACAACAAACAAAGGATGAAATTGCTAAAACTTCTATCAGACTACTCCAAAATATTGTCTCTATCTAAAATGCTTGAAATAACTACTAAAACTAATTAGACTCATTGGTGCTAAAAAGTTACAACTAATGATGAAACCAAGGTCAAATAAACTAGGTAGATAAGATTCAAAATATGGTTGGTTGATATAATGGAATGGTAAAATATAAAAGGCTAAGAAGATAGATAAGAATGATATTTGTATAAAGAATAATAGTGATAAAATGGCACAACTAAAATGGTCCTTATAGATAATACACCATAATGCTCAAGCATAGTACCACTTAAGGTGAATAATATTTATCAGTTTAGGAAGTTCATTTCCATCTAGTGTGGTGAGCCTATATGCTCCTAATCTATAATATATAATAATGATGAAAGGCCCTATCTAGTTTGGTTTAAATTTAACTTTATGCTTCTTCTCAACCATGGTATTCTTTTAGTTTTATTTAAGAATAAGATCACCAAGTTCAAATGTTCTATGCTTGACATGGTGATTGTAGTGGTCTTTGAGTCAGTTCTGATATGCTTGAAGATTGTTGAGTGTATCTATGCATTTTTTTTATCAAGTAGGTCTAGCTCTTACAAGTGAGCTACTCGATAGTCATGATCATCTAGGACATGATTGAAAGATATACGTAGTGAAGGAAACTTGACCTCAATGGGAAAGATGGCTTCTATACCATAAATAAGTGAATATGGAGTGGCTCTTATAGGGTTATGGTGATTGATACAATATGACCAAAGGGCATTGAATATCTAAAGGTACCAATCATGACCGACATTATTGGCAATCTTTTTGAGAATATTGATAATGGTTTTGTTTGATGCTTCAGCTTGGCCATTACCTTGAGGGTAATAAGCTATAGAAAAATGTTATGTGATGTTATATTCAACATATATCTTGTCAACATCCTTGTTCTTAAATGATCTTCCATTATCAGATATAATTTCAAAGGGGATACCCTAGTGACAAATGAGATGGTTGAAGATGAACTTGGAAATTTGCTTTCTAGTCATGTAAGTGAGGGTTATAGCTTCAGCCCACTTAGTGTAATATTCGATGGTAGTAAGGATATGTTTATGGCCATTAGATGAAGTGGCATTTATCTTTACAATGAAGTCAAGGCCCCATGTAGTAAATGGCCATAGTTTCAACATTGGTTTCAAAGTCTTAGCTAGGTAATGAATTAGATTGGCATGTCATTGACATTTGTCACACTTCTTTACATGTACAGCTACATCTACATCCATTATGGGCCAATAATAACTAGTACATTGGAGATTTTTGGATAAAATTACCCTAATAGAGTGGGCTTCACATACCCCTTCATGAACTTCCCATAATGCTAGTGTAGATTCTATTGAAGTTAAACAACAAAGCAAAGTTCCATCAAAACTATGGTGGTAAAGGGTTGATCCAAGTAGATTATAATGAGTAGAGTGATGGATAACGTCTTTGGTTTGTTTTTGGGATAATTGAGGTGGTATAAATTGGTCATGAAGATAGTTATAAAGGTCTACATAATAGATAGAATTAGGACCAAAAATATCATAAATCATTGCCACAATTGAAGGTTCATGATCTAGTATGACCAAATTCTCGATGAGAAATTGATACTCTCTAGCTTTATCTATTTATAAAATTAGAGAGCCAATAATAGCCATGGCATATGTAGTTATATTACTAGCCCTTAGTATACGCTCAAACTATATGTTTATAATTTATTGCTTGCGAGTGCTGACCATTTCTTTATATGGAACCAACTTATCATCTTCAGTTTGAAAATGGTTTATAATTTAATTAATTATTAACTAAGAATCATTATAAACCTTTAGATGAGAGATATTACATTGTACCACTTGGCAAAGCTGTGCAACAAGTGCTTCATATTTAGCCATGTTATTGGTACAAAGAAAGTTGATCTTGAATGACTTAGGGATTAGATCCCCCTATGGAATAATAAATAAGAGGCCTACCCTTGATCCATGGTATATGAATGATCCATCACAATTTAGCTTCTAGTACTACTCCTCAAGAGGTGTGTCAATGATGGTCATTATGGATTCATCAATAAATTGAAATGTGAGTGGCTTTGTGTCTATAAGGGGTGTTTTAACAAATTGATCTACAAGAACCTATCCCTTGATTATCTTTTGATTGACATAATCTATGTCAAACTCACTAAGAGACATGATCCATTTAGACATTCTACATTTTAAATCTATTTTAGATAGTATATACTTGAGTGGATATACTTTTGAAATGACCATGGTCTTATTGTTCAACATGTAATGGCACAAATTCTAAGCTATGAAGACCATGGCTAGACAAGATTTTTTAATAGGCACACATAGTTGTATTCATATGTGATCAAGGTATAACTTAAGTAGTATACTACATGATATTTTCCATTGTTATCATATTTATCAAAAATGTCCCCCAGGACATTGTCAATAGTTAATAGATATAATAAGAATGGCTTTTCTAGCATAGGAGGTAATAAAATAGGTGGATTAGCTAGATAGTCCTTAAGCTGTTGAAAAGCTATTTGGAAGTGATCATCCTAGTGAAATGTAACTCCATTATTTATAATATGTGTAAATGGATGACAATTTTCTTCTAATTGAGATATGAAGTGTTAGATTGACTAGATCTTTCCCTAAAAACTATGAAGTTGCTTCAAATTAGTTAGTGGTAGCATCTCTATTATAGCTTGGACCTTTGCTAGATCGACTTCAATGTCCCTACAAGACAAAATGAATCCATGTAACTTTACTAAGGTTACTCTAAACACACATTTATTTATATTTAATCAAATTTTGTACTCACATAGTCTTTCAAATATTTAACACTATTGGATGGTTGGCCCTGGTTTTTGATTTGCCTAGTATGTCATCGATATAGTCTTCAAAAATATCATGCATCATAACATAGAATATGATAGTAATGGATATTTGATATGTAGATGTAAGATTATTAAGATCAAATGACATTACCTAATAACATAAGGTTCCCCATAGAGTGGTGAACATTATCTTATGTTGATCTTTTGGTGCTATTCTAATCTGGTTATATCCTAAAAATTCATCCATGCGTGAAAGAAATTTATAACCCACCATGGAGTTGACAATCATGTCAATATTATGAAATGGAAAGTAATCCTTTGGGAAGTATTTGTTTATGTCTTGGAAATTAGTACAAATTTTGATTCCTTCAAACTTTTTGCTAATAGGTATAACATTAGATATCTATTCTAAGTAGTCAATGGATTGAATACATCTTACTTCTAAGAGTCTTTCCAAATATTTATTTACTAATACAAAGATATGAGGATGTGTCTTGTATAAATTTTTATTAAATGGTTTGGAATTAGGATTTACCACAAGGTAATGTAAAATCAAGGCAAGGTCCAAACCTGGTGTGTCAGAATATGTCCATGCAAATATATCTATAAATTCTCTCAATAGAGATCTAAAGACTTCACATTCCTTCTCAATGAGGGATGCACCTAATTTTATCCATTTTAAGTCTGATGGATGCCCAATATTTACCTTTATTATATCTTTAACTAGAAGGGTCGAGCCATCTTCTAGGATAGTAGGTAAAGACTTAAACTATTGGACTATATCAAGGTCCTCTATTTGGACTTGTTCTTCAACTTATCCTAGGCATGATGAATCTGAGTCTCCCAATGGGAGATCTAGCCATGTGACAAAAATAGTCAAAAATTCTTGAAAATTTTGATCAAACACTTGTTTTTTAAAATTAAACTCAGACCTATAGGCAAGTTTATCATTGGTGGTCTCCTGGTCTAAATTTGAAGAAGAATAAACACCCCCATCTAATGGCACTTGAAGTAGGTTTTCACCACTAGACTAGCCTTTATCTTTACTTTTTCCCTAGTCATAAAGTACCTCAAATATGTTTTCACTTGGGGACCTCAATATTTTATTTATTTATTTTTGGCTAAGGGTGTTTACTCACTCTCCAAAATAGGCTTCAAGATCCAATGTAATTGAGAATCTTGATTTATGATCTCCCAACAGAATGTTATATCTAAGGCCTAAAAAGTCATAGAATACCTCATGATTCTAAAACTCATAAACCAAAAAATTAGATTCTTGTTGGTCCCAATCCATTAGTTGGAGATAGTATAATGGAAATGGTTTATGGTGAATGACTAGAGTAAGGGTACGAATGACATTATTATCAAATAGGCTAGTCTTAACTAGGTCATCAAAGGTGAGGCTATGATTAGACTCTACTTTTATATCAACATCATTATCACTAGCTATTGTTAATGAAACTCAAATAAGATATGTGGGGTCACCTCTAGGTAGTTTGAATCCAAGTCCATAAGGTCTTTTATTCTTAGTTATAGAAATTGGCTCAATGGTTCCTTGTTGATTCAATTTGAGGCCTCTTCCTTCATAATCTTGATGTTCCATGATCCTATTGGGAATAGGATACTTGGTTCTCTTGTAACAATCAGCTTGGTTTTCATTATACAACCATGATTCATCCCCTTCAAGAGGGTCTGGTTCTAAGCCAAATACTAGTACAGACATGACTGGTCCTATATTATGAAGTTTATCTTTACCTTTTCATTACTAATACATGTGTGGGGTGACTTTAGGTCTTAAAAAAGTCTTGGGGTCATAAGGAAGATTAAAAATATGAAAGGTATCATGGGTCACATACTCCCTTGGGCCATTAGCTAAAATGGTGAAATGATTGGAAGCTTCAGGAGGCATCATGTGGGAAAGGGAATCCAAGATATTAAGATCTATATAATTATCCTTTGGAGAATCAATAAGTATGGCCTTTACTTTATCCTAATTGGAACTTGAATTCATGTCATATTAGTAACTGTAACTTTGAAACTCAGCCTCAAGATGTTTGCAATGATCATATGGGTGAAAATCTCTTGAAATATTTACTTACATCCCTAAGTGGGAGAACTTAATACATTGGTGTAGTGTTGATGGGACTGGATGAATCTCATGTAACCAAGGCCTACCTAGAAGCATATTATATGATAACTCAAGATCAAGGACATGATAAAGTGTATCATGGGTCAAAGGCCCAATGATAACTAGCAGACTAATGGTGCTTTGTGATTCTCTTTCCTAATTATTATAGGCTTTGATAGTTATCATTTTTGGTTGGAAATATGCCATTATGTACCCAAGAAGCTTGATGAGCTTTAGAGACATTATGTTGAGGCTTGATATATTTTATATAAGGACATGTTTCAATTTATGCTTCTTGATATAAACTTTTATGTATAATGGATTATTATGGAGTAGGCCAAGGAAAGACATATCACTTTGGTTGAATGCGACTTATTGGGTTAGAGATAGGTGTCCAACTAAATCTTGAAATTTATTAGGGGATATGTCACTATAAATAGTGGATTGGGTTAAGAACTCATTCAAAATGTTCTTGTGGATTACCAATGTTCACAACAAATTTAAAATAAAAATTTGTGCTGGCATCTTTTGTAATTGCTTCATAATATCAAACTTCTTGTCTTGGTTAATGGTGAATGGTTTATTCTGAGGCTGAATGGTTGGTTGGATAATGAGTGAAGTGGTAAATGGTTATGGTCCTAAGATGATAATATTTTGATACCAAGTTATGTTTGCATAATCAAGATTATATATAGGACCATGATTGTTAATAAATGATGGTGATGGTGTGGGACTAGATTGGACAAGTCTTGGTTGCTGATACACTTGTATGTGGTCATGGGGCAAGGATGAGTTATCATTATAAGTTCCAAAAGTGGGAATCCATATTTTTTGGTTTGTTTGTGTGTGGTCCTAGGTCAAAGAAGGATTGCCAAAGTGATTGGATTGGTTTGGTATGGTTAGCAATGGTCTTGTCTAATTAGACTTTGGTCTAGTATTAATGGAGATGGTATTAATGCTACCCTCTACAATATGAACTACAACCTTGTTATAGTCATGCGTAAATGCATGGTATGTTTGTTGGTTATCACTATTATAACCTTGATTTTGTCCATTTTTTTGATATTGTTGATTCTACTAGTTTTATTGGTTTTGTTAGTTCAGCCTTTAATTTTGATATTGTTAATTTTGTTGTACTAGCCATGGTTGTTGTTGTTGTTGGTTATGCTATGGAAAAGGGTTTTGATAGATGCAAAGATTTTTATTGGAGGTGGAAGCACCACTATCTAATGTGATCTCTCTATTCTCTAACATATTTTCAATCAAATGCTTGATTTTCACACATCTTCATAAATTATGCCCATTGACTTGATGATACTCATAGAATTAATTTTCATGGTACCAATTAGGATAAGGGATGCCTTGAGAATAATGTTTTGGTATAGGTCAACTAAGAAAATTAGTGGTATAAATTTTACAAAATATAAACTCAATAGGCTCTCCAAGGTCACTAAAAACATGATGCATAGGCATAATTCTCCTTGGAGGAGGGTTTTGCAATGGTAAAGGTTATGGTATTTATTGTGTGGGTCTTGGTTATTGTGATTTTACTATTGGTTGAAGAGGTTTTTAGGTATGAGTGAGATAAAAATTTGGTGTAGATGATGTTTTCACCATTTAAACATGACATGACTTGGTTACTCTATTTCCCAGAACATTCTTATTATGGTTGAATTACTTTTATATATCTTGGTTATTGGTATGTGTTAGTAATGATGCTTGTGCTTAGATTGGATGTTGGTTTTGGATACTTCCATGATTGGTACCTTGGTTATAATTAGTTGAATTAATCTTGATGACTCCTTTATTGATGAGTGCTCACTTTATCAACAAAACCTTATCAATGATTTCTTTAAAGGTATGTTCATATTGCAGTTCTAGATGATAGGCTATCTCGATATGTAAGTTTTTAGTGAATATAATGGATAATTTTTTATCTAGTAAACTATGAGTGAATCAACTTGAAAGTACTCTCCATCACTTTAGATAGCTTTAAAAACTCTCATCGGCTTTTTGTTTAGCTTGCATCAAATGAACCAATGAAATATCATGCTCAAGATTATAGGAAAAGTGATGCATAAACTTATCTAAAAGATGATCACAATTAGTTACTAAATTCTTAGGTAAATTTAAGAACCATTCTAAGGTTTGTCTAGCTAGGCTCCTTAGAAAAAATAAAAGGTATATATCTCTATATGCCATTGACTAACATGCAATAAATAACTTAGTTAAATGGGCTTTGAGATCACCTTTCCCTTTGTATTTATCAAAATTTGGTGGTTCATATCCTAGAATAAATGGAATCTATAAATACTCCATATTAAAAGGATAGGAACACACATCATCTAACTTGAAATTTTTAATCTATTTACCTGCTTGGATGGTATTAATTACATCCTTCAACTATTGTAATTCTTTCTCATGAAACTCATGGGAATATTACCTGGAGTAGGTGGTTGAGTGGTCATAAGTGGAGCACTAAGACTAGGGTATGATGGAGATATTTTTTGGGGTATGATGGATTGGTTTGGAAATGGACCAAGAATATGCATACATGGATTAGGATGTACTTGAAATTGCATGTTTGGTTGTGTTATATTCTAGTTTAGGTTGGATATCAAGGTTTGAATTGGAGGATTTTATGGTTAGGATGGGGGGATTTAACTATACTATGTTTGCTATGGTTGAATAGAGACTTGTAGACAAAATATTCAAACCTTGATGTTGAGTGGGAACTTGTGAACCAAGACACTATCTCTGAACCTGGGGTATGCTTTGAATAAAAGGCAATTCCTACCTAGTAAGCACTTGAGAAACATTAGAACCTCTTAGTTTCATGAATCCATATTAAGAAGTGGATGCATGTTGGGGATGCATCATCCATTTATAACCAATATTTATACATTTTTGTTCAGACATTGCTTGGTTTTGAATTGGCACACTAGCTTGTGATTGAAGAGGTATGTTTACTACTACTTGATGAGGTGGAACATGAGTTGCCCCTTATTGAGGTGGTAATGCATTTAGCCTCTATTGCATTGGTATAATAGATTGTGATTTTTGTTTTGGAATACTAATCATCATTTTTTGAGGAAGAGTAAGATTCAACACATTATGTTATTGAGGCATGGCACTAGTTACTAATTGACTACCTGCTCTTATTGATTGCATGCTTGATGAAGTAGCTAGTTGAGGATTAGAAGTAACTAATTGAAGTTGGGGTGCATAAGCTCCCATTCCTATATTTTCATATATAATCATGGTATTGAATAAAGGAACATGTTATTGACTAGTTATTTGCATATTATCACCACTTTGATATAGATTAGGTGTTGTTTGCATATTGTCCACTATGTTTTGATTAGTATTCTATGTAGAAGAAAAAGACACTTCTTCGATAATTGGAATATGAAACAAGTTATCTAAAAAATTATTTTTCATGAATGGGTTTGAACTCTAATTATCTTATTTGGTTAACTCTATCAAAACTCCTATTGAAGGAACTAAGTCAATAAGAGGTTTATTCACCACGGTCATATAATTAAAGTTACATGCTAGATTTAGGTAGGTTTGATATGATATCTACATTTGGTTAAAGTGATCTTCCATGATATTTTCCCCTTTGTTAGGCATATTATGGTCCTAATATGTGGGTTGAACTAGAGTCAAAGGATTTTTAGAAGATGCTTGTTAACTGTATGATATGTTATGTGACAATTTTACTAGGCTTGGTAAACATTCACGAGGAAAGTCCAATAGAAATTTAGCCCCTACCTTTATGGATCTAACCAAGATCTCATATTTTTTATCCAAAATATGATTCTCAATAAAAAATGGATCATATGTGGAAAGTTTATTAACATAATATGATTTTTGAGGAACTGGTTCTTCAACTATGGGTATTGTAGCTAGGTATTGTGCAGTTTGTTCTTGGTCTTATTTTGGATAAGGTGGTGTATTAACCAAATAGTTAGCCAATGGATCTTAAATTTGTGATATTTTTTGAGTATTATAAGAGAGATAAGGATCCATATCATAAGTAATATTATCTATATAGAGGTTATTGTGTAGACTAATTACCCAATGATTACCAAATTTACCAGTTTGATTAAATATTAATTGTCAACCTTGAGTGTGTAAGCTTTTCAAGAGTGTCAGCACTATATATGCATTACTAATTTAGAAAGAAAATTAATCTTCTAATTTTAGTACAATAAATTTATGCTAAAATTACTAGATAGATATATTATGAAATTACTATGACATAATTACATAACTATTCCACACTTATGTATCACACATGCATCACACTTATATAATCAAACTTAACAGTAAAATAAACTTACACAACACACTAATAATTAAAAAGGGTTAAGATCTTCATAGTAGCTCATTCTGAGGGGGCCCTTCCTCATTTATAATTGAGATCTAATTCTTTTCCAAGATAATTCACAAGATTCTTACAAATTCAACTTTCTCATTACTCAATTCTAGATATAAAGGATATAGTAAAAACTTTTGCTATTATTTATTCAAAATTATCTAACTCATAATCTAATCTAGGTTGTACCTTTATATACAAAATGCAGTTTATTAACTCTTAACCAAAAACACCAAACTAGGAAAGAATACAAATACTTAGAAACTACTCTGGTCAACCTTTAAGTAGTTAGTAACTGAAGTTACTTGTTTTAGGTTTGACTAAGTTAGAGACAAGGCATATTATTTTTGTTGTTTTATTTCCTTTTATCTTTTCTCATTATCCTTGTATTTACCATCCTTGGTAACACATCCAATCTCTCCTTTCATATAGGTAATTTGTACAATAATTATGACTCTTCCCAATCATTCATTTAGTTTTCCAAGATAGTTGGATGTGTCTAAAATGTCTCCTTAATAATGACTCTACTTTTCATTATGGCTACATGTACTCTTTAGTAGCTATAGACAACCTATAGGTAAAAATTTCAATTGTTATGGGCATTCTACAATGGTTGTAGGTAACCTATAGGTGGAGCCTATAGTTACTACGAGCACTCTACAATGGCTAAAGGCAATCTATAGGTGAATTCTATAGTTATTATGGGTATTCTATAGTGGCTACAAGAAACTAATAGGTGAATCCTATAGTTTCTACAAGAATTCTATAGTGGCTTTAGGTAACCTATAGGTGAAGCCCACAATTGTTATGAGTAGCCTATAAAAGCTATGGCTTTAGTAAGAATCTATAGCTTTACATGACCCTTCAAATGTTTATTAGATAAATTCATACCAATATAATTCAATCAAATAAAAGAATAAATAATTCATAATAACACACACACACACACACACACACACACACACACACACACACACACACACACACACACACACACACACACACACACACACACACATTAACAAAAATACAAAATCATAATTTCCTTCATACATTTGCATTAGTGATAGATAGTTATGAGATTTAAATGGAAAAGGACATAGACTAAGCATGGATGAGGCTATAATACTAAGCAATTGGTGGCCTCATCATGGGTCTTACACCATCTCTTCTTGCACAACCACATTAATAATCCTTAGATTGTACATGAGTCTACTACGAGTGTAGGAATACATATTGTGGTCCATAGTGAATGTTTTACAATAGAGATTTCTTCAAAATCTAAAAAGACAATGTCTAAAAGATGATGTTCAAACCTGGTCTAGATTCATTAAAAGGATGGAAAGGTCTATGCAATGCTTTGTGACAAAACATGCTAATTTTAAGTGTTTAATGTTACATGTTTTATACAAAAAAGATCAAGTAAATGGATCAAAAATAAAAATGCCAAACTCTAAGGTTAAAATGTTTCAAATCAGTCTAATCTAGGAAATAAATAGTTTCTAGGTATTTTGTCCAAATGTGGCATCAAAATCTAGGATCAAAAAAGGAATGTGATAGGACTCTTGGCAAAATAATGTCAAAATCTAGACTTTAAAATAAATGAGATTTTTATCTAATGGATTTGAAACACTTCTAACAAAAACTAGGCATTTGAATCTTAGACATGAACTCGATGAAATAGGTATGAGGTATGAAACAAAAGGTAATTTAGAGATAATTTATTTTCTCACAAATAATGGTATAAAACTTGGTTCTTTAAAAAAATAAGCTAGATAAAAGTGAATGATGTAACTGTGCTAGACAAAGGTTCACAAAGGTACACTCAAATTGGTTTGAAAATGTGGGAACAAATTTGGACTCTATGTAAGAGGGCCTATGAAACAATATCTAAAATGTTTTGGGTAGTGTAATAATGCTAGACTACTCAAAAGATGTGACAAAATTATTGTTTCAAAAACTCTCTAAGGGAAAGATAGTTTCATATAAATTTGATAGCATAACACTACCTTTCTCGACTCAAAATGTTGTAGTGCATAGACTCAAAGTGTAAGTGTTTAGCAAAAAATGACTTATGTCTATCAAGTGGTGATAATGATCATGAGTATTAAATGTCCTTCAATCTAAATTGGAAATTGAACCTAAGTTATTTGAAGTTTAGTGCAAATGGTGAACCCACTTAACATATTAACCTTATGAACTTATGAAGGTGAAATTTTTAATTTAGATTATAAATGAAGGACTTAAACAAACTTTGGCAAAGGTCTAGACTCAATTGGGTAATATAACTATGCTAAAGTGGATGATATGACTCCAAGTTTTGATGAAATTTGAATAAGAAAAATTAATGATTCACATAGGCAACATAATTCCTCTTTGTTCAAATGAAAATGAGGACTATGTGTTTTGGTTTGTATTGTTTGTTCACACCAAGTTTTGACTCCAAACAAAACTTTAATCTAGGACCAAACTAACTAATTAATCACTCTTAGATCCTAAACTAAAAATTATGCTTGGTATTGTTAGAATATATCAATATACATCATTTTAGAGGATTTTAAGTATTCATCCAAAATTAAATGTGCATTATATATTAAGGTTTTTACACCCCCTCTCTCAAATGATAGTACTATGACATGGACCTTGAGGCACACCTTGCACTAATAATAATTTTGTGGTAAGTGGGGATTTGTCTAAGATCTATAAGTTTTTAAATGTATCTAGGGGAATAAATTACATAATGATTTTCATGTTAAATGATGCAAAATAAAATCATGGATTTTGGGTCCACAATACTTGAATTATCGAAAAAAGGTCTAGTCCTTTTTACAACCACTACATCCATCACTTGCTTAGTGTAATGTGATGTTCAAAGTGAAAATACATCCCATGTGTAACTCCATCACTAGAAGTTTGTTTAAATACTCAAACATTTTGATCTTAGTGAGATTGGGTGAAGTCAATGATGGGATATGAAACCTCAGGTCAAAGCTTCCTTAAAGAACTCATGGGAGGTAATGGTGTCCCCTTCACAAGCCAAGATACAATGAAATGAAAGACATAAAAAAAGACTTTAGGGTCATTTTCAAGGTCACCAAAATATGATGATTTTTTGGGGAGTGATTTTAGATGAAATTATTTCTAAGCCTTGGACTAGGATTTTTGTAATAAGGAAGGGTTGCCTAAAGGGGATAAATGGAAGATCATACACGTGAAAACCTTTTTTTTTCCAAACAAGTTATAATTAAACAACTATTGAAAAAAAATTGACGTGTGATCAATTTTAAGCACCAAAACAAATATTAGGTGGTGTTATTTTGACCCCTTGGTCTTAAGTTGTAACTTTGAAAGCACATTTATCAAAGCATTCACTTAAACATCTAAATTTTTCATTAAGCCCAAAAAGAAAGTTCCTAATTCATTTTAAAACAATAAAATGGAGTGTGAAAGGCACTGATTTAGTTTTATTAGATGAATTTACATGTATATCCTATAATAAAAATGTTATCACTTTGTTTAGCCTTGAAGCACATTTATCAAATGAGGTAAGTACCTTGAAGGGCAGAATCTGTCAACCCGAAGGCAAAATCTCAAAAAATAAAATATGTTAGATAAGACTTGGTTAGAAAAAAACTCAATAAAATATTTAAAAAATAATATTAAATATATAAAAACCTTCAAACAAAAAATTATAAGGCTAAAAATAAAATATAACACATAACACAAAAGCCTGCATGTAAAACATAAAAACATGTAGTCAGTATTTTTAACATAACTTTTAAAATATAGATAATTTTCCATGAAATTTTGAAAGTTTGTCAATAATATAGGGCGAATTTATCTGATAAATGTGAGGTCCAAATATTCAATAAAAAATTATTTATTAAATCTGTTATAGCCATTTTTACCAAAAAAATAAAAAATAGAAAGTGATAGTCACTAAAATAGTCATAACTTATAAAATATAAAGAATTTTTTTGTGAATTTTTAAAAGAATATAAATGAAATATTTATATATATTATTAAAAAAATTTAGACAAAAATATTATTTTCATAAAAATTTAATAATTCTTTATTGGCCATTTTTACTCAAAATAAAAACAACAAAAAAGAATTAAACCTATGAAATACAAAAAGTTTGTGGGTTGCGTTCTCATGAAGATGGTCCCACAGGGCATTCCATTATGTATAATAGGAATTTTAGTCAAGATAGGATGGTTATTTTGGTGTTATTTCCAAAAATTAAATAAAAATTGAAACAAATGCACTAGCATAACATCTCTAGGACTAGTTACTAGGGGGGCTTAGTTAATAAAACATTAATGGAAAACACAACTAAAAAGAAAAATAAGCCTTAATTTCACCTTCCTTGGATGATCTAAAATTATTTTTGTAGTGTCTTTATCATTTTTTGATCATGAAGTTTTCATCAATGGAAGCTTGTCTTGGCTCAATATTTGGACATTATAACACTAATTTACATAAAGCTTTGGAATAAATTTAGAATTATAAATTTGGCATGTGAGGGCTTAAAATTCAATAGGCAAGGCCTCCTATTTATATATTTTTGGAATGGTTTGAGGATCAACCATGACCATCCATCTCAAGATTGAGATGTTGGCCATGAATAAATCCAAATATGAAATTCATTATACAAATATACCCATTAATATTTTGGATAGAGGGGAATTGAATAGGAATGGATGGTATTAATGAGGCATGGAAGGTAGTAATGAGGTATGGAAGACCCATAATCTTGATATTTTATGCATTTATGGCTTATGGATGACACCCCATATGATGATGTCACCTGATGACGCAATTAATAAAAATCAATTTTCAATAAATATTTATTCAACAAGTTCCATGAAAAATTAACTTAAGGTCATAATTTGGTTTAATTATTCTCAAACATGATTAATCAACTTTGGTGTAAATTTTGGCTCTTGTGCATAAATTAATCAAATTGGTCAAAATGTCTTGTTATTGGTCCAAATTTTGATTGGATTAGAATTGGAAGTCAATGTCAGATGCATTGGATCTATTATCCCATTTAGGATGTTACAAATACTAAACAACAAATTCACATGTCTCATGCAAGAGATTTGACAAAAAAGAGAAATCTAGAGCACCTAGGTGTAAAATTAACATTTTGATTTGAAATGATTTGATGAAAGTTAGTTGGCCCATAAATTACATTACTCAATTTAATGATAATATGGCCAAAATTTTTACTTTAATATATCAATTTCAAATCATTTAATGTATTTTAGTGTTTTTAGGCTAAATTGTGCACTTTGGTGGAAATTAGTCAAAAGCCTGGTTGGAGATTGTCAGTGGCTAGATTTAGGTGTCTATAGTGTATAAAGAATTTTATAATGATAATCCAAACAATAGCATATCTACCTTGGTGGGATGCATTCAAGACTTGGAAAATAAATAGGTTTCTTCATAAACATGTATTTTAAACCTAGAGTTTCACCATATTTAAATAATCAAAACTATTGTCATTATATAAAAAATACATCATCTCCTTAAAAAATTATCTAAATTAGGTAAATAACCTTCCAAATAATTATCCATCTTACAAAAATCTAGGAGGTTTCTATCCTACAATACTCCTGGTAGCATGGTTGCTAGCATTCCTTTACCTTATACTCCCTATAATTATACTTTTGTTAGCAACCATCTTTTTTACATCACCCCTAATAGTATGGTGGTCATCACACTTATTTATTTACTCAAAACTATATACATGTTTGTATTCCACCTTGTTATGTTCTACCTAGCCATGTGTCAACTAGTGCTTTTCACTCATACACTCTTCCTAGTCATGCACCAATTAGTGTACCCCATTTTAAATATTTACCATAATGTTTTCATATGTATTAAAAATATAGATAGATTAATAATTATTATTTTTACTTATTATCCTCCATTGAATTAAGTTATAACATTTATCCTTGGTGGTCTTATTTTAATTACCTATCTAACTCTCCTTCCCAAAAACTATGCATATACTTATTTGACAAACTTTAATATAATGGTAAATTATGTTTAATATATTAATTATTCCATAAACCACATCATGTGAGGTTTTATATTACCTCTCCCATTTTTTCAACATCCTAATTATGAAGAAGAGTGAAATCCTAATGCTCACATCAAAGCCGATTGTTGATGCATGTAAGTGTATCACAGGTAGTTCTAAGTGTTTAAGAAACACTACTCATTTATAGATTCAAATAATCTAATGAATTAGTTGTAAGTTATTATAATCTTGTTATATGTGGTGGAATAGTGATAAAACAAGTAAATTTTTCCATAATATTTATAAATTTTGGTTGTTGGGAGTAACCATGGATTACTAGTTAACCTTTGAAAATGAGAGTAATCTAAGCTAAATGAAGTGAATTATACTCAAATAACTAAATCTAAGATCTAATCTAAAGTGAATATACATAATGAATCTAATATAGAGTGAATGGATTAGATACAAATAAAAAAGAAGGGTAGGGTAGAGAAGGAACATGTTGATTTTTAACACATATATTATGACAAAGTTTAGATATCATCAAAATATGCATTTAAAACCAATGTATAGAATGAACCAACATAAGCCCAAATCCTAATACACATTAGGAAAACATATAAGGAAATGGAAGAATGTAGATAATAAATTGGTTTACATTAAATATTTACCCTTACAAGTAAAGAACATAAGCACATTCACATGAAAGACAAAGATAAATAAATGAACTTAAGAAACTTCAGCCAACCTAGCATTAACACAAGTTAACAACTCTACATTTAAAAAGCACACATCAAGAATAAAAATGAACCATTAAAATTTGAATTATAAATTATAAAATTGAGAGAGAAACCATGATACAATCCATACAAACAAATGAGACAAATCTTTTATAATTCTCTATTTGCATTAATTACTCCAAAATTAGTACATAGTATTATTCCTTAAAACTACCTCTCTTTTAAAATTGACAATACCTCTTTATATAGATAATTTATGAGGTACATTAGTAAATCATCTCAAATTATAAGGACAAATATCCTTTTACAATCATTATAGAACCCTTTAGACACTCCAAAATGACTAACCCATAGGAAATGCATTTTACAAATTGCACATACCTTTACAAAAAAGAATATTCTCTTTTAAAATAATATTATTAATTCAAAATGCTTTGAGATCATTTTTCTAATGCAGTCCCCTATTTATATTGTAGGATCTTCATTGCTCTTTCATGTTGCTCATTAATTAGCTTCAGATTGACCATAGGATTTATGAAGAGTTCTTCTTCTTGGTCTACCATGCCTTTAATATATTTATCATCCCTTTTTAATGATTCTTTTATGCTCCTAGCCTCTCTAATATTCTCCTATATAGTAAATATCTTGTCCATGTTCCTACTATTGTCTGCTTTGGTCATTCCTTAGATCTTGATTCTCACTTCTTACATGATCAAGGTGGCTTTGAGCTTAAATTCCTCATTAGTGATGAGACCTATAGAATTGAATGTGGATGGTTCAGTGATCATGGTCCCAAGTATATGATCTATACTATTTTATAGATATTTACCATCCATAAGGAGACTCTACAAGTTTTTGGACCATGTGCTCAAATTTTTGATCTTATCCACTAGTAATCCCATGATTGTGTTTAGATGAGCCAAGTTGATTATCTTGAAGTCAATAATTTAATCCTAAGTTGAGATATTGATCAAATACTTTATTTTTCCTTTAGAGTTCTCCCATTGGTGAGCTAGGCCCTTGGCTACTATATCTTGTTGGTTCAACACACTCTATCTAGAATTTAGTGAATTCAAAGAATTGAACATTTTAAATAACTATCTTCAAACATTTTGACCATTGCCTCTAGAACTGATAAGACCACTTATTTATCCAAGTTTTCCTTTTGATATTGCATGCCTTTGACGGTAGCTTAAAATTGAATTACATGTTATTAGGCTAATTCAAACATGTTTTCTTCAAATATTGGGTTTTCTCCACGCCTCTATCCTCCTACTAGAGTTAAATTGGTCAATGGCTGTATTTTTTGGTAAGTGATCTCTTCCCTATCAACCATGACCTTTTTCTCTTCTACCCTTTGTAATATAGATTTATTGGGATCAAAATTAAATCCTGTTGATGATTGTGTCACTTTAAGAGCTATGATCTCCATTTGTGCTTCACTTAATGCTCCTAGAGAAGCCATTATTCTCTCCTTTTACTTTTTTAGAGGCATAATCCATGGCTTGATCTATTCATTCACTAGGATATTGATGGCCCTTATCAGGGCCTAAGAGTGATGCCTAGTAGGAGTATTTTTTAACCTAGGTACATAAATGAACCATTCTAGAATGGCTAGTCCATAAATCAAGTTCTCTTCACTAAACATATTAAATTCACCCAAAGGAGGGGTGAAAGTTACCTTAGGATTCTTGGCCTTTACTATAATAATGGCCAATTCATCTTTTCTCTTGGGGGGATCCACAAGAATTACGTCCAATGCTATCTTTTTTTTTTTTCTTTCTCTATCTCCTCATCTTGAGCTTCTTCATTATCTAACTCATAAGCTAGTGATATAATTTTTAAATCATATTCAACTATCTCATTAGGGTCTAATGATACCATATGAATCACTTCCACTAGTGATCCTTGTACCTCTACTTGGGTTGAAGAAGATACAATATCATCAGGACTTCTTTCTTCTAGCCTTTGTTCAAACTATGTTTTGAGTTTGGGTTTTGCTTGTGATTGAATTAGTGAAGGTTTAGAAGGTTCACCACTCAGTAAATGGTACAACCTGGCCCCCAAATTCCATCTATCATCTCCTTTCTGATTTCCATCTAGCCTAGATTCAGGCCTAAGGTTATATTCTTTTAATCTCTTGGTGACCTTGAAGAATGAGGATGTTCTAAGGTCAAAATTACCAAGATAATGATCATAAGGTACATTAATCACTTTAACCATCAAATATTCCTTAAACCTTAGACAAGGGTCCTACTATCTTAGCTCATCAATTTTCAATTTGAAGGATGTTCTATGTTTGGATGTTGCTTCAATGTTCTCCCATTATTTGAATATGGTCCTCCCAATAGTTATTGTGAGGTTTTGGAGAATCCCTTTCATCTTGATTCTACATAGGCCATAAATGCCATGTAATAATTGATATGATATCTCCTATTATGATAGCTTATTAGGTACATGAGTTAGTATCCTAAGAGGTTGGATTTGAGTCCCTTCAATTCTAATGATTATACAATTAGGGTATAACTAGATATCACCCATAGATTCAACATATTTCATTACTAGTGGGTTGACTCTTTCCATGGGATTACCAATTATAACCTCACTAAGTGTTGGATAAACATAGTCACAGATAAATTGGATGTGGTCCCTATATTTAAATATGTGTATTTTGGAATAATACTATGAAGTAGTTTGAGTTCCACTAGGTGACCATTCCATTAGGTTGGGAATCTTGGTTATAGAAATAAGGGCATCCAAAAGGTATGATATCATATAAAATTAGGTTGTTTTCCTCTTTATAATTTTAAATATCTACTACTTAAATAAATGCTAATTACTTCACCTAAAAGAGGGATGATCTCTTTTTCAACCATGAAGTAGACAATGGGCACCCAAATTCAGTCTACATATGTAGTGGTTGAATTACCACACAATCTGTTCATCATTGTCATGATCATCCTTATTTTAGGTTTGAATTGAATAATGGGGATGTTGTTATTAATTTTTAAAAATATATGGTTCATAAAATATAGTTGTAGGGCAAGGATTCTCTTTAAATCATTCTCTTTTTCCCATTTGTTGATTTAGGTTAGGTATATTTATGGTTTGGGCAATTTTTAGTAGTTTTCAAAGGCTATGGGAGAAATGTAGGCCATTTTATTTTGAGTATGTCCATTAATTAACATGTCTTTATCTATTTTAGCATCCTTAAAAATGGGAGCAAGAATGTCTATGCAGTGGAGTACCTCAGGTTTCACCATTACATAGTGTAGACCAATCATTTATATAGAAACTATGTTGTAGTATAGTCTCTTTGCATACACATTCTTCTCCTCCTCTCTTATAATGACTGGTTGTTCCTCAATGGTCCAAAAAAGCTTAGACTAATTATTGTCTCTTGTGTTTAGACTGGTAGCATTGAAATTTGTGTCTTTGAAAATCCTCCCTTCTACATTTGAGATCAAATAAAGATCTACAACCTCCTTGGAAACACCTTTTTGAGATGTCATGGCTATGAATTTCATTAAATTTTTCACTAGTGGACTACACTTTGGTTCTAGATTTAATTATTCTTACACAAAAGGTAATTCACCTCTTCTTGGCTTGATTATGAAGAACACATGGTTGAATTAGGGCTTTTGTACTTACTAGGGATTTTTAAAATGTTTTCATAGTACTTTAATGGTAGTAGCTCTTCAAATTATGTGATATTATTGACTTATATTTTGTTCAGATTTGCATATTTATACCTTTGCTTTTCTGGGTCCATAAAATATTTTGAGTTAATGTGTATGCCAACATGAAATTTCCATGTCATTATATTTATTAACTTTCATAATGTGACCATAACCTTTAGGACATGTGTTAACATCTCATTGGATCTGAACCCTTTTAAAATTCCACCTTAGCTTGCATCATTGGATTTATTTGCATAGATCATCATGATTCATTGATCTAGATCCAGGAAGTTGAATGCTATTGGTTTCTTCTGATATGTTTCTCATGGTTATGACACTTATCACTACTGCATTCACTATAGCTTTGCTAAAAATTCCACCTTCATCTCACACCATTGGATCATATTTTCAAAGATTAATGTGTTTTATTGATCTTGATCTATTAGATTTTGTCCTTTGCTCATGCCATTGATTAGAAGGTGTACACTCATTTGAATACCATCAATATTTAGGAATATGCTTTAGATTTAATTTTTTGCCTATGGTTGTGACACTTGTCCTATCTATATTTGCTCACAAGGTATTTGACTTTTCAACCTTTGTTTTGCACCATCGAATCATCTTTAGTTGATTAAATGCAATCCATTAGATTGTAATCTTAAGGGTTTAACACCATTGGATTCTCACTATTCTTTTGTTAAAATTATGACACTTATCACCATATCACTTGTCTCAAGTCTCCACTCAAGTTTTAATTTAATATGTACCATTGATTGAAATGTGTACGCTTATCCACATACTATCAACCTTTAGGGTCATGTTCATGCTTTAATCATGAGTTCTGGGTTTGACATTTTTTGATTCCTCACTTTCTCTAATTATTTTGAATTTTTAACATTGATTTCACACCATTGGATCATCATTGCCTAATCAAATGTGCATTGTTGATCATGTAGGTAATAAAAATGAGCTAAGTCTAGCTTAGGAAATATAGAGACTTTAGGCTAAAGTTTTAGTTGTGTTGATAAACATGATAAGATCTTAGGATAAAATTTTAGGCTATGTTTTAAAGCATGATAAAGCGACCCCACAGATAGTAAAATCTATGGCATAAAATTTTAGCCTAAGGTTTTTGTTGTATTAATATATGTAATTAAAACTTTAGGATAAGGCTTTAGGATAAGTTATAAGATAATGAAAGGGACCATGTGATTAGCTAACCCATATGAACAAATGGGTATTGGGACATAAAAGGACAAATCATAATATATTTAGACTAAGGTTTGGTCATGTTGATAAACATGATTAAGCCTTAGGATAATAATTACACTAAGTCCATGGCACAAATAATTATTCCCACACAAAATTGAATTTAATTCAAAAGGGACTTAGATTAAAACATTAGACTATGATTTTTTAACATGATTTAAATGTAGATCCAATTAGTTTTTTTTGACAAACCAAAGAATAGTAAAATATCAATTTAACATTGAAGTACAAAACCTTAATCATGTTCATTCCCATAAGATATTCCATTGAACCTACAATATTAAAACATAGGCAATAATCATTAGCAACATTAGAAGGGGTTAAATAATGATCACTTGAAAATATGTCAATTTATCCAAAGGAGAACCAAGTGTGAATGATCTTCAAATAAAGATTATCTTCTTAACATGTTAATGGCAACCTGATCAAGTGGGATTTTTAATTCAAAACATAAATTTGCAAAATTTGAAACAAGGGTCCACATTTTTTAGAAATGGGGGTATGTTGACCTCAACAAATGAAAACTTTTAGGGGAAACATAACAATATGTTAGAGTTCAGAGACTCTAGTTTAGACTAATAATTAGGTTATTTATTCCACTTGATTAGGCACCATAGTTAACATCAAGCCATAATTAATACAAGTCTCACACATACAAAATTAGGATCAAACATTAAAACATAGCCATGTTGTGTGTGCGATTTGATTCCACTTAATGATTGCCATGGGGTTTAGAGAAAAACTTCTATATTCATGGCCTTGACCATTAAAATTAACTTAGAACACATTTAGATGTTCATTTTGAATCATGATTTAACTCAGGGAAGGCTTGGGCATTGCTCTGCTACTAGCCAGGCATCCATTACCCCGATAGAGATACCTTTGGCTCCACTCAAGGCCTTTCTCCACTAACATCCAAGCATCCATATCCCTGGTGGAGATTACCAAAAGCACTTTTACTTATAAAACTTTTGAATTTTATAATAAATATTTTATTTTTTGTATTTTTTAGATATGTTTTACTTTCCAACAAAGGTTGGGAACTAGATTAGCCAGGTTTTAGGATTTGGTCAAATGTTTGACCCTTAGGCATTCATCCTTGGTTGTAAAATTTATCCTAGACAATTAATGCTTTTTTAAGTGCAAACATGAATTTGTCTTAATAATTCAAACTTTCATCCTACATAATTAATACTTATCAAAATTAGACTTAGATTAAGAACCTAGTTTAAGATTTTAGGAACAACCATCCTAGATACCAGCCTTTACCAACTCCTCAAGACTATAAAATCAATCTCAAATTTCAATATCCATGATCAATCATTTGGAGAAGTCATACCCACATTTTTGATTTGTTTACCTTTGAGTAATTACATGCATTAGATCTTGAGGACTATCTTGAAAAGACTTATTGAAAGCATGGAAACAAACAAAGGAAAGGAAACACACAACAAGAAAACAAATACTTACATGCACTAAGAAAACAAATATTTACATGCACTATGTACAATTAATAAATACGAATGAAAGAAACTAATCTAATCCTACCTACACTAATCCTAACTAGTCTTATAGATTATTCCATGTAGACTTGTGGTGGAGTAGTAGAGAAGTAGTGATTGAGATATTGCCCATATTTTGGCAATGTGAACTCTACTCCTTACAAGTCCTTGAGATTTAAGGTATTTTATCCTAATATGTTAATAATATAATAGGTACAAATACATAAAGGTGTGAATTTTACATGCTTTCCCTTAGGTTTAGATGTTTTGTCCCAAAGAAGATCCAAATCTTCTTATCTAAACACCTTAATTTTAGAATGTTTATCAAACCATCTCTTCACTATGGTTTTATGTCTATTAAAATTGGTAAAATATTCCTCTCTTTCATCTTCCATTTGAATAATGTCAAGTGAATTTGAATGTGTAAACTCCTAATCCTCCCCTTCCATGTACTCTTGCATAAACATGTAGGTTGGAAGTTTGAGTGTGATGGGGAATACTAGTTCTTAACCATATACAATCATAAATGGTGATGCCTTTATAGATTTACTGACTCTTGTTCTATCAACCTTGAGGGCATACTTGAGTAACTTATGTTAGGTTCTTGGTTTGTCAACAATAAATTTTTTGATAGCCTTCATCAAAATTTTGTTAGTTACTTCAAAAATCCCATTACCTTGAGTTGATGAAAACTTGAGAATAATGTTGTTGTCATATGCCCACTCAATCATCTCAATGTATATAAAATCAAATCCATTATCACACACTAGAGATACTGATGTTCCAAATCTCATACATATGTTCTCCTCTAAGAACTTAATCACATCTTCATTCTTGCATTTTTTGGTTACCACTGCTTTAGTCTACCTAGTGCAATAGTCAGTAGTAGTGAGCACATACTTATGTCCTTCTAAATAATTATGGTTGATTACCCATAAAAAATATAATCCCCTATTAAGCAAAGGGTTTATCAATCATCACTAGATTTAATAGCATGGCTTCATTCGGTTCTTTAGTATTGAAAATTTGGCATTGATGACACTTTCTCACATTCTTGTGAGCATCTTTGAAGATATTAGGCCAATATTAACCAACCCTAAGGATATTATGTGTTTTTATCCTTATTAATGGGTGTCCACTTCCAAGACTCTCTTGGAAAGTATTCAGGATCTCACTAGTTTCCTCTTTGAATACACATCTTAGATATATCCCTTCATAATTCTTCCTAAAAAGTACTCCACATTTGATCTAGAAATGATTTATATTGAGCCTTAGAGATCTTTTTTGATTCTTGGTTAACCCTATAGGACAAGTTTCATTGATTAACAAGTGTAAAATTAAATTGTATCAATCATTAAGTTGAAAACTTTATTATTCTACATGCATGATGATTAATTTGGGATTAGTATTGGAAATCAATTGAATTAACCTTTATCACATTATCAATTTAGAAGTCTTAATTTCCAAATCATATTCTTGAAGTATGGAAATCCACTTAGCTCTTATTTCCCCCAATCTTATTGACTAAGCATGAGATTAGTGGTAGGGTCTAGTAGTATTGCATATACCTTATTCCTAAGGATATAATACCTAAATTTATTCACTGATTTGACTAAAGCACATGCCTATTTATAAATTAGGGAATAGTTTAACTCAAAAATTTTAAAATTGGTACTCATGAATGTAATAAGATGATCACAACCATTTATTTTATGAGTTTGGACAACTGTAATTATATGGTCAGAAGCAAAAAAGTAAAGATATAAGTCTTTTAAAAATTTAGGACTTATCAATATTGGTTCATGCACTATTGCTTATTTTATATACTTGAATAAACATATTTATTCAACATGTCATTCAATGGTCTCATAATTTATGCAAAACTAGAAATAAACTTCCTCACGAAGTTTATCTTCCCAAAGAAATATTTCAATTCCTTTCTGCTATTAGGGGGTTCTATCTTAGATATAACATCTATTATATTTGGGTCTATGGAAATCACCTCTTTGGTTATAACATGTCCTAATAATTTTCCCTCAGTGACACAAAAATACTTTTCTCTAGGTTGAGAGAAATTCCATACTTCCTACATCTTTCAAATACCTACTACAAGTGCATGATATGATCCTCCCTAATTTTAAAAAATGTAGTTAGGTCATCCATATAAATGAAATGCACTTACCAATCAATACCTAGAAACTATATTCCATATCTATATGGAAAGTTGTACTTGCATTAGTCAGTCCAAAGGGCATTTTTTGTAGACAAAAGTGCCTCACTTAGTTGTGAATGCAATCTTTAATCTATCTTCCTTTTTCACAAGCACTTGGTTATAACTTGAAAATCCATCAAGAAAAAAAATTATTAAAGAACTATTAAAAATTTAACTAACATGATCAAGAGAAGGAAAAGGATAGTTATATTTTTAAAAATCTCTATTCATATTTCTAAAGTCTACACAATCTGATTTCCCCATTTTTCTTCTTGACTGGCACTAAGTTAGCTACTCAAGTGGAGTATCTAATGGGAAAACTATATTTCCATCTAACATCTTCTTGACCTCTTTATATATAAATGACTCCAAGATAGGGTTAATTGGTCTCTATTTTTGACTAAAAGGCTTGAATGCTTCTTTTAAAGGTATGGTAAGAGTGATGAATTTAGGATTAAACATCTTTATGTCATCATATGACCATGCTACAACATCTTCATACTTGGTTAACAAATTTTTAGCTTTTCTCAACTCTTCATTAGTACAAGCTCTCCCAAGATTGACTAGATGGGGTTGGACTTATGTTCCTAGGTCAACTACTATATAATATTTCCCATTCACCTTGGGAATCTTGACATTTTAAACTAGTTTATCCATGTCAAATAATATTTTTAGGGAAATCATAACCCTGGGAATTTTATTGTCACTTAATTACATAATTTTGTCATCAATGTTGCCTTTATCAAGAGCATTTTCATTGGATTCATCAATGATGTGATCCTTATATACTCATAAATTTTTCATGAAGTATAAAATCTATTGGTCATCACTAATTACCTACAAATGGTTGATGTTATTAGGGATTGAGGGACATGTGACTAATGAAACATTCAGGTTACCTAGTTTAGAGATCTAGTTGGGCATAAGTGTTGTAGGTTTGTCTATGATGTCTCTAAGGTGACCAAGGTTGTTGATGTGGTATGTGTGTTGGATTGACAATGATAAAATGTTGTTTAATGTTATTACATAATTCTTTAGTATTTAACTTGGATAGGCATTTAATGGATGAGATTGATGGTATGAACATATTGTAGAGATCCTATGGGATGTCATGAGTTCTTGGAGTGATTTTGGAAGTGAAATTAATTCATAAAAGTAATTGTTTGTATGTTTATGTTGAAGTAAGTCATCTTAACATATAAAGCTAAGTAATTTGATTGATGATGTTATATTTCACATGTGTGAAGGTTTAAGGAGTAGCTTGATATATGGATATATTCCCCTATGTGAGGAGATCATATGGTTCAAATTTTAGGTCATAAGGTTGAGTATAGAAAAATTTATTAAGGGGAAAAGTTGGCTTCTCAGATAAAATTTACTATGTTCCCGTACTTAGCCAAACCATCCTGTACATCATGAAAATATGTATAAACCAACAATTTTGAACATTTATTTATGGTACTTAAAAGGAAAACTAAGGTCAAAGGAGTTCAAGGAGATATTGGCTATAGTGTCAAGAAGGTCCCATAAAAATTTGGACTCTTGAAGTGTTTTCTAGCTCAAATTATAAAGCTTCAAAGTTTATCTTGCAGACTATGTTAGGCTACAGACCATCAAGCTTAAATATGATAAAGTCTGAAGTCACTAGTTCATATATCTAATAGTGTATGTTAAATCATAGATATTGATCTAATGGTGTGAATAAAATTTAATATGTAAAATAATTAATGCACTAGTAACAAGTGTCACATTCATGGATCTTGGACATAAGATCAATGGTTCATGATTTATCATGCATTCATAATATTGATGGTGTGGGTCAAGTCAAAGAGTCAATGTGTGTAGAAGGCATGTAGAGCCACCAAGTGGTAGAATCTTGGGTGTTCAGATCTAGATCTAATGGTGATCATTACTTGATAAAGATCAATATACTCATAGGAGTTGATGGTGTGTATTTGTCCACAATTGTTAGGAAGCATGAGATGAAAATAAAGTGCTCATTGTTTAGTGTCTATATAGTGACCGTTAAAATTCAAATATTTAAATTTGCAAGGGAAAACCAATGTATAGTTTTTTGAGATATAACATTTGATATATGTATAATTTGATTATGGTGTAAAAGGAAAAGTTATATAAGACTTTAAGGTGCATCCATTGAATCTTGTTATAAGGTTTGAATGTTTGTACAATTAAATTTATTAAGATCCAAAGTTGATTGTGTGTTTTATCATGATTTGCAAGTGACCCAAGAAGGATATTTGAATTATTCTTGATAGTATTTTGATGTTTAAAAATGATCTAACTATTTAAAAGTGTTTTATACTTAATGAGGATCATATTTGTGGATTTTTTAAGTTTGACCAATCCATATTCAGTATAAACAAGGGCTTATAAGTTGACTATTTATTCATTCATGGTGTTACTATGTAAAAAATATTGTTCAAGTAATTGTGCTTTAGTAGAAGGATGTTTTGATAAGAAAAATCACCTAAATATGTCTTAGAGGTCATATGGAATGGATATAGGTGTTTGAGATTGATCATATGTTCTTTATTTGATTGATAGAGTGATAAATGGGTGAATATGTCTCCATGAGACCTATAATAGCTATTAAGGCCTAATTGAAATGTGTAACTACTTAAATGTGACCTTTAGATGCTATGTCCAACCTATGAGGATAGTATTATGATTTTTATATGTATTAATGGTGAAGGAAAGTCTTATGGCTAACCAAGATGCTAATATTCATGAAGGCTCTATAAATAGTAGAGACCAAGGTAATGGTTTCTTGACTTGAGAGTGAAGAGTAGAACATATGTGACATTGAGTGAAGGAACCTTTTAAAGAGAATTTATAGGTTAGTGAGGACCATCATAGAGTAACTAGGATCAGTCATGATTATCTCATCAAGTTGATGAATGTGAACACATATGTCATTAGACTTAATAAGCCTAGAAGTGGCAAATTGAGTTAGTAAGCCCTAGAGGCTGATTGAGTGAGTGTGCTTAGTAGATGAATTGAATATTTGAGTAGGTTGAGGAGTGTTTAAATGACATATAGGTCATGTTTTTGATGTTGTGATAGAGTTTTTAAAAGTTTTTTGATTGTGTATGTGTTTAAAAGTGAAGAGTGATCCAAAAGGGTGATTTGGATGCATTTCTTGTGTGTGCAATTTTATGAGAGTGTAAAGGGGAAAGAGTGTAAGTAATATAAGTCCATCATCAAGTGTAGAAGATATTAGATAAAATGTGGAGATCAGATTAAGTAGCTAAGTGGGTGTTTGGCTACCTAGGGGGTTGGTGCCTTCTTATGGGATGGGTGTCTCACTAAAGTAAGGGATGGGTATTCCTTGATTAGTGGGTGTTGGTCTAAATATTGGATATTTTTTATAGGAATGTAGTCCATCTTGCAGTGTATAGTGTGTTTTATCCCCAAAGAGGGTTTCCCACATATATGATGTGTTCATGTGATATATGATATTATATATGCTTTGGATGTCTATGCTTTCATATTTAATATTTATTGATCAAGATTTATGTATGCTAAATGTTTAAGAGTTGGGAATTGAATTAGATTATCTAGTATCACTGATTCACCCCGTTTTAATGATTTTAACTCTAACAATTGGTATCAAAGTAGGACCTTCATTGTAAATTTAACCACTTGAAAGTGATATAAGGTATAATATGGATAAGCAATTGAAGAAATAGAATCAAGAGTTGAAGGATCATGTGGAGGTTACTTATGCCTTTATAAAATCAAATGAAGAAAAGTAAAATAAGCTCAAATCATTCATTGAGAAATATAGTGGTAAGATGAGAGAGTATGATCAAGAAGAAGCTTAGAAAAATATCATGACCTCAAACTTTAAGGATATGATGGATGAGTGCATCAAGCTCAATAAGGAGTTAGAATCATTAAAATCAAGCTCAAGATCAAATGATGGTAAAAATAAGATCAAAATTATTGAGGATTAATTAAGAGGTATTGATAATGTAGTATACTATATTTGTCATGAAATGGGACATATTTCTAGATTCTACCCCATATGCATGGGAAAATATTAAACCAAGTATTGAGGCCAACGATAGTTAAGTTTAAGCATAATGAAACTACAAGACAATATGGTATGGTTGTTAAAACTCATAGTATTCATCAATCAAAAGATATGAATGATGTTATTTATTTCAATTGTCATCAAGTTGGTTATATTGCAAGATATTGTACATGAAAACTTTTAAATCATAAGAAGGTGCATGGGCATCCCAAAATGCTCAAGAATGGTCAATCCTAGGTATGGAAACCTAAGGAAGTGAAGATCAAGGAAAATAATTTAGTTGAGCTAAAAGATTAAGGTGGACTACCTACTAAATCAAAAGAGGAATTAGATATAAAGAAAGTTTATTAATGTCAAGAGAATGAATCATCTATCCAAATAGAAAAAGAAAATCAAAAGTCAGTTCAAGTCAAGCTCAAAGAAAAGAAAAAAGTGGTAATTGAGGATATTTCTAAGGAATGTATGGATCTAAAAGAATATCCTACTATTGTGGAACAAGTTTCATTCAAGGAACATCAGTTGTCAATGACCATTGATGAGATTCTTTCTTCAGATGAAAAGGTATGTCATGAATCTATGTTGTCTTCATATGTTGTCAATCGTATATTATAATAAAAGGAGAATATTGTAGTGGATGGGCATGTTTTTTCTCTTAAGCATAAGAATAATAATAATAACTATCAATATCAGATGACCAAGGAGCAGAAGGAATATGAGGAGTTGTGGGAAACTCCTACTTTCACATTATTCTAGGACATTATGGGTTAGGGTGTCTCTATCTAGGCTTCAAGGATACATTTGAAAAGAAAGAGGAAGTATGGTAGATACCAATTGAGACTTATTGATGTTGTGGGATAAGAATATCATTTAAAAATGTGTGTGGCTAAGTGAGAGCTAACTCATTTAGCTTGAGTGGATTGAAGAAGATGTGCATGATGTGAGGAGGAGCATATGTGAGATGTTCTAGTCATGGTTGATATATAAATAAGTTTAGTGATCTAAAGGTGATTAATTTTTAAGTTTTTATTTTCAAGATCTAGACTGCAAGTATGTGCACTCAAGGTATGTTTAGGGATTTTGGTTCTAAAGGTTTGTAGGCAAAGTATGGAGGTTTCTAAGTGTCAAAATAATAAATATGGATTGTCAAGATGATTTTGTTACATATAAAGGTGTGTTTACTCCATTCAAGTGTGATACAAGTATTTTTATGCTTTGAATATATTTTGAGTGCAAATTGAAGTTTTTTGAGTACTCTCAAGTTTTCCTAGTTGTGGTTGAAGAGCAAGCAGGTCAAAACCCAGTTAAAAGGTCTATGCATTATCCAAGGTGTGTGACCTCACAAATTTTTATAAAATTTGTTTTATTAAACTCCAGGTGTGAAAGAATTTTCAAGTGTGGATGTTAACTGAAAGGTGGTTTTGTGCAAATGAATGGCTAAATGGATAGTAGATTTGTGAAGGAACTATGGTACGAAAGTAGATTTAGAATATGATTTTTGGCATGAATGAGGAGGCACATAAGTTTACTTCAGATATGTAATTTCAATTCTTGAAGGTGTATACATAGAAGGATATGGGTCTTTCAAGGTTTAGGTAGGGTTACTAGGCCTCTAAGAAAGTCTAGTAAATATATGAGTGGTCTTTGGTCATTTTATCCAAATGACATAGGTATGGATATTCCTAAATAAGTTTTTTGTTTTTGTGAATTTTTCTTGTTTGAAGATTGGTGTGTTAATCTACTAATAATCATGGAGGTAGCCTGAAGTGAGAAGGTACAAAGGTAAGTGTATTATTTCATCATTATTGGAGATGGTCTGAAGGTGATAAAAAGGGTGCCTATGCTTAGGTGACTTAGAGAGAGTCACTCTTAACGTTTTCAAGGTAAGTTCATGTATTTTTTGATGTTCATGTTTTGTCCTCATAGATGTCATGTATGACCAAAGAACAGTGTAGTCATGGAGCATGTTTTAGAATATCAAGGTAAGAAGTGGTATGCAAAATGTTAGGGGGAATTTTTATTATATCTTAGAGGTGGTCCTTTCCTATTATTGGTCCTTGAATCCTTTTAAGGTCCATAGGATCAAGATTTGAGCCCAATTTGTCATTATGTCAAAGGAGGAGAAAGTGCTTGAAGAGATGGATAGAGTCTATGCATAAGCTTTGTATCGATGTTGACATCAGTGACAAAGGGGGATATTTTTAGAGGTTTGTCTATGATGTCTCCAAGGTGACCAAGGTTGTTAATGTGGTGTCATGTGTGTTAGATTGACAATGATAAAGTGTACTTTAATGTGCTTCAATGTTTTTGCATAGTTATTTAGTATTTGACTTGGATAGGCATTTGATGGATGAGATTGATGGTATGGACATATTATAGAGACCCTATGGGATGTCATGAGTTCTTGGAGTGATTTTGGAAGTGAAAGGAATTCATCAAAGTAGTAATTTGTATGTTTATGCTCAATTAAGTCATCTCGATAGATAAAGTTAAGTAAGTAGATTGATAATGTTATATTTCACATGTGTGAAGGTTCATGGTTAAAATTTTAGGCCATAAGGTTGAGTGTAGAAAAATTTATTAAGGGGAAATGTTGGATTCTCAAATAGAATTTACTATGTTCCCATACTTAGCTATCCCTTCACTACACATCATACAGATATGTATGAACCAAAAAGTTTGAACATTTATTTATGGTACTTAAAAAGTCAGCCAAGGTCAAAGGAGTTCATGGAGATATTGCCTATAGTGCCAAGAAGGTCCCCTAAAAACTTGGACCATTGAATTGTTTTATAGATCAAGTTATAAATCTTCAAATTTACTCTTATAGAATGTGTTGAGCTAGAGACCATCAAGTTTAACTATGCTACAGTCTAAAGACACTAGTCAGTAGATCTAACAGTGTAGTTAAGTCATAGATCTTGATCCAATGGTATGTGTAAAATTTAATATGTCAATGACAAGTGTCACAATCACAAAGCTTGGATAGAAGATCAATGATTCATAGTTGATCATGCAGTTAGAAGATCAATGGTGCCAGTTGAGTCAAAGAGTCAATGTATGTAGAAGGAATGTAAAGCTACCAAGTGGAAAAATCTCATGTGTTTTAATATATATCTAAAGGTGAGAATTTATTGATAAAGATAAATATACTCAAAGGAGATTGATGTTGTGTATCTTTCCACAGTTTCTAGGAAGCATGAGATGAAATTATAGTGATCAATGTTTAGTGTTTGTACACTGACCATTGGAATTCAAATATTTGAATTTGTGAGGAAAAACTAGTCTATAGATTTTTGAGATATAAATTTTGATATATGCAAAATTTTATCATGGTATAAAAGGTAAAGTTTTAGAGGACTTCAAGGTGCATCTATTGAATCTAGTGAGAAGGTTTGAATGTTTGTATAGTTAAAGTTGTTAAACTCCAAATTTTATGGTGTGTTTAATCATATTATACAAGTGACCAAGAAGGATATTTGAGTAATTATTTATATTATTTTGATGTTTCAAAATGATATAACTATTGAAAAGTGTTTTATACTCAATGAGGATCATTTGTATGGATATTAGAGGTTTGACTGATCCATATTTATTATGAACAAAGGCTTTAAAGTTGATTATTTTTTTATTCATGGTGCTACTATGTCTAAAATATTGTTCAAGCAATTATTATTTACCATAATGATGTTTTGGAGGGATAAATCACCTAAATATGTCTTAGATTTAATATGGAGTGGACCTATGTGTTTGAGATTGATCATATGTTATTGATTTGCTCAATGGAGTGCTAAATTGGTGAATATGTCTCCATAAGAGCTATAAGAGCTACTAAGGCCTAATTGAAAGGTGTAGTTGCTTAAGTGTGACCCTTAGATGGTATGACCAACCTATGAGTATGGTAATAATATTTTTAGATGTCATAATGGTGAAGGCACGTCTTATGCCTAACCGATATGCTAATATTCCTAAAGCCTCTATAAATAGTGGAGACCAAGGTAATGGTTTCTTAACTTGAGATCGAAGAGTAAAGAAGATGTGACATTGCATGAAGGAAAATTTGAAATAAAAGGTACATGTTAGTGAGAAACATTAGATAACAAAGAGGACCAGTCATATTTATCTTACTAAGTTGATGAATGTGAACACATCGGTCATTAGACCTAATAATCTTAGAAGAGTCAGATTGAGTGAGTAAGCCCTAGACACTGATTGAGTGAGTGTGCTTAGTAGATAGAAGATTGAAGAGTTAAGTAGGCTGAGGAGTGTTTCCATAACATATAGGTCATTTTATTGATGTTGTGATAGAGTTATTATAAGTTTTTTGACTGTGTATGTGTATAAAAATGAAGAGTGATCCAAAAGGGTGTTTTGGATGCATTGCTTGTGTGTGCAAGTTTGTGAGAGTGTAAAGAGGAAAGAGTTCAAGTAAGATAAGTTCAAATCAAGTGTATAAGACATCATATCAAAGGTGGAGATTAGATTAGGTAGATAAGTGGGTCCTTGGTTGCCTAGGGGGTTGGTGCCTCCTTGTGGGATAGGTGTCTCACTAAACTACGGGATGGGTATTCCTTGATTAGTGGGTGCTAGTCTAAATGTTGGATTTTTTTATAGGACTATAGTACATCTTAAAAGGTTCAATGTGTTTTATCCCCCAAGATATTTTCCCACATATATGATGTGTTCATGTGATGTTTGTTTTGGATGTATGTGCTTTCATGTTTAAGATTGTTTGATCAAGATTTATGTATGCTTAATGTTTTAAAGTTGAGAATTAAATTGGATTATCTAGCATCACTGATTTAGCCACCCCCCCAACCTTAGTGATTGTACCTATAACAATAATATTATCTATAGCTAAATCTATTTCCTCTACAAGCTTATTTTCTTCCCTAGGAATGGATTCAATATTGAAAGCATCAAAATATTTTATTATGTCCCAAAATCTAAACTTATATTTATTAAGGTATGACAATTTGCATTGGTATTTTCTTCTCCTTGATTGACTACTAGCTTTAAATCACCATGAACCAATAGTTATTTTACCTTATGTTTGTTGGAAAATTATAAACCTAAGATCAAAGCTTTGTATTCTACAAGATTATTAGTGTAAGAAAATTGAAGTTTGTATGAAGTAATCAATTATTTTCCAAGAGGATTAACCAAGAAAATTCCTACACTAGAACCAAGTTTACATCTAGCACCATCAAAAAACAATTTCCATATTCCAGGTATAGCATCAGTATCATTTGAGACATATACCTTAGATGTGTCAAGAGTATAAACTCCCAACTCAGAATTGACTATGTTGACCCTTTCATTTAAAACATTGTACTTGGTGATAATATGCTTCATCATGTGATCTTTTTGAATTTGAATCTAATTTAGAACTCCCTTCCATGAAAGCCACAGGTGTGAATAGTTCATAGACATGTAACCATTTAATGATCTGGTCTAGTCCCTACTTAGTAGAATTCCATAAGCATTAAGAATATCCACCACTTAGATATAAACAAACTATTGGAACCTTGGTTTAGTTGCAAGATACATGTGAAAATTCAATAATTTTCCAATTACTTTCACCTTAGATTTATCTAATTGAGTAACAACCCTATCAAATTTAATAGGAGTCAAACCTAATTGGTCACAAATACCTTTAGGCATGATGTTATCATAAACACATGAGTATAATAAACAATTATGCAAATTATTATGAAATATCTTGACTGTAAACAAGAAAGGTGGAACATCTACCTTGTTTTTTTACATAACAATGTTAGCATTTATAGCTTTGGGTGACTTATCAAGCTTCTTAGATAAAGATTCCAATAATAAATCCCTTTGCTTAGTGATTTGAGTTAGTTTATGCAAGGTGATGTTAGCCTTAATCTTCTTCATGTCCTCCACTATATTGTACCCACCTTTGGTATAAGTACTAAAGGAATCAATATTAGGCTTAGAAGTACTTCCCTTGGGAGGCTAAGGGTTATTGTTAGTTATGGGATCTAGAGGAGTGTCAAAGTTATTTGGTAAGGTAGAGGTGATTAATGGTTGATTTTTCTCCCTACTTCTTAGAGGATAGGTATTATTAAAATACTAATGAAAAGTATGCACCTCTTCAGGAGTATCTTTAGGCTCATTCTCTTTTTAGAATTGGAAGTCAAATGTCTCCACTATCAAAGTTGTATCTATAGATTTGGATAATTTTTTAGAATTAGAGGTACATGTATAATTATCTCTTTTAGATCCAATTTTAGGTGTATTTAACTCATTTTGAGACAACTTAAAAGCATTAAAAAATTAAATGCAATAAAAATCACCATGCTTTGAGGTATGGTGAACCCTACAATTTTCAATTAGTGTAACATCACAAATATTAATCTTAGGGTTATTATTCTTACCTGATGATGACTCATTACTGTTATTGTTATTTCCATTATTACATTGTGAAACTAGTATTTTAGGCCTATTGAATCTTTGATATGAGTAATTATTATTGGAGTTATCCCTAATATTGCCTACTTACTTCTATAATTGAATAAAGTTAGTACTTAGATTTTGAACCATCTTAAGTTTGGATTTGTTCTCATTCTTTGGTGCCTCTAAATTATGAATTTGATTGTTGTTACTAGTTATTGGCATAAAATCTCTTTGTTCCTATGGATGAAATACATTTATAGCATTGTATTCAAAAATTCCAAGTTTTGGCTAGGATGAGCATATATTAAGGTTAATTGGTTCAAGACTAGTGTCTAATTTAAGGTAGGCACATTTTGATTGGCATTTAAATTGACATTTAGTGCTAGTAAAGTGGAGTTAATGTTAGGATAACATATGAAAATTGATCTTGAGGTTGCATTTGATCATTGATTGTTACATCTTTAGAATAGGCTAAGGACAATGTGTTATGACTCTAACAAACCTATTAAGAAACATAGAAGTCATGGGATCCAAAGAATCCTTATAGATTTATGATGCCAAGGCCTCATTAGGTTTATAAGGAACTATGATTCTACTAAACATCTTCTGGAATCTAGCATTGAAGGCTCTTATGGTTTCATTAGAATCTCTTTTGATAATGGTGAATTGATAATAAAATAAAGATCATGTTAACATCATTCCATCTAGTGATATAATTTTTTGGAAGGTTGAGGAACCACTCATATGCAACATATTTAAAAGTAAATGGAAACAATCTACATGCTACATATTCATGAACCACATTTAATAGTCTTAAGGTAGATTTGAAAGATTTAATATGTTATTCAACTATGATAATACCATTACAACTAAAATATGGTAAATATTTTTTAGGGTTTCATGATAGGTCATGTATTTGACCATGCACATTGATGGAAAATCCACATAATAAAGCCATACCTTGATAAATATTAAACACAAGAACAATTTGAATAGGTGAAGTATGTTGAGATTTAGAAACCCTTTTCTTACCTTTATTTTCTCTTGATTTTCTATGATCTTATAATGAAAGGTGAGGCAATCTTGATACAGACCTTGACCTAGTCCTGACTCTTAGTAGTTACAGCTTGTAAATCTTGAGTCCTATCCAAAATACAACTTATAAACCTTATCTTTGCAAAGATGAATGATATTTAGCTCAATTATTGTAAATAATAGTCTAATTCCTACCTATGAGTAGATTTTCACATTTAATATCCCTAAGTTAGGAAAAATTCACACAAATTTATGTAAATTTATTTAAAGAACAACTATCTTTAAACAAATTAGTCTAAAGATGTGTCTAAACTAATGAAGGCAAATGATATTTACATATCTAAGTTAAAATAAACATGAATTTGCAAATAATCAATCAACCTTTGAGAAAGTTTGTTGTCCCTAATTCCAAATGAGGAAGATTTACCAAACTTAAACTACCTATACAAGAATTTACCACAAATCTTCAAATAATGACAATATTCTAGTAAATAAACCTAAAGATGGGTCTCAAACCATGTGTATCAATGATATTTACCCAAATATGATAAGAGAAACATATATATGTAAAGAATTCACTGAAATTTAAACAAAAAATACTAAAATTAGCAAAGATGCCACAAATTTTCAAAAATTTAACTAAGCCCCTCCTTCTAGTGCTAGCATAATGCATTCTCTTATTGATACATATAAGTTTATCATAGGTGGTTTTGATTTTTTAAGAAACACTATTCATTTCTATATTTAGATAATCCAATACATGAGTTATGAGTTGTGACAATCGTATTATTTGTGGTGAAATAGTGACAGAATAGGTTAACTATTTCATAATATTTGTAATGTTTGGTTGTTGGGAGCAATCATGGCTTACTAGTTAACCTTTGATAAATGAGAGTAATATAGGCTAAATGAAGTGAATTATGCCGAAATAACTAAATCTAAGATCTACTCTAAAGTGAATATCCATAATGAAGCTAATATAGAGTGAATGGATCAAAGAAAAAGTAAAAGGAAGCATAGGGAAGAGATGGAACATGTTGATCTTTAACATAGATATTATGACAAAGTTTAGACATCATCAAAATATGTGCTTAAAACCAATGTAAAACATGAAATGACATAAGCCCAAATCCTACTACACATTAGGAAAGCATTTAAGGAAATGGAAGAATGCAAATAAGAACTTGGTTCACTTTAAATATTTACCCATGCAAGTAAAAAACATAAGCATATTCACACAAAAGGAAAAATATTAAAATAAACTTAAGAACCTTTAGACAACCTAGAATTAGCACAAGTTAAAAAATTTAATTTTTAAAAATCACACATCAAGAATCAATAAGAACTAGTCTAATATGAATTATAAACTAGATAATTGAGACAGAAGCCATGATACAATCCATACAAATAAATGAGACAAACATTTTAGAATTCCTTGTTAGAATTAATTGATCTAAAATTAGTACACATTATTCTTGCTCAAACTCCCTCTCTTTTATAATTGATACTACCTCTTTATATAGATAATTTATGAGGTACATTGGTTAATCATCACAAATGCTAAGGACAACTATACTTTTACAATCATTAGAGAACCCTTTAGACACTCCAAAATGACTAACCCGTAGGAAATGAATTTTAAAAATTGCACATGCCTTTACAAAAAATAATATTCTCTTTTAAAATAGTATACAAGCTTAATTTAAAAGAATATTCCTAATTCAACTAAATTTGAGATCCTTTTACTGATGTAGTCCCCTATTTCTACCATAGGATTTTCATTTCTCTTTCTTGTTGCTCATCAATTAGCTTCAAATTGGCCATAGGATCTATGAAGATTTCATCTTCTTGGTCAACCAAGACTTTGAGGTCTTTATCATCCCTTTTTAATGCTTCTTTTATTCTCTTAGACTCTCTAATCTTATCCTCTATAGTAAACATCATGTCCATGATCCTACTATTATCTTCTCCAGTCCTTTTTTGGATCTTGCTTCTCACTTCTTACATGAATAGGGTGGATCTAAGCTTAAACTCCTCATCAGTGATGAGACCTATGGAACTGAGTATGGATGGTTCAGTGATCATGGTCCTAAGTATATTCTCTATCATATTTTCTAGCTATTTACCATCCACAAGGAGAATTTGTAAGTTTTTGGACCATGTGCTCAATTTTTTAATCTTGTCCACTAATAATCCCATGACTATGTTTAGATTAACCAAGTTGATTATCTTAAAGTTAGGAGTTTAATCCTTAATTAAGAGACTGATCAAATCCTTTATTTTTCCTCTAGAGTTCTCCCATTAGTGAACTAGGCCCTTGGTTGTTGTATCTTGTTAGTTTAACACACTCTATTTGGATTTTGGTGACTTCAAAGAATTGAACATGTCAAATAAAGTATCTTAAAACATTTTGACCATTGCCTCTAGAACTGATAAGACCACTTATTTCTCCATGTTTTCATTTTGTTGATGCAAGCCTTTTAGGGTAGCTTATAATTATGTTGAATGTTTTTGGGATAATTCAAGCACATTTTCCTCAAATATTGAGTTTTCTCTGGGCCTCTATCATCCTACTAGAGTTAAATTGGTCAATGGCTCTATTTTCTAGTAAGTTATCTCTTCCCCACCAACCATGACTTTTTTCACTATTAACGTTTGCAATCTAGTTATATTGGGAACAAAATTAATTCCCAATGTTGATTTTATCACTTTAAGAGCTAGGATCTCCATTTGTGCTTCACTTGGTGCTCCTAGAGCAACGATTCTTCTCTCCTCTTCTTTTTGTAGATCCATAATCCATGGTTTCTTCTCCCCATGCACTGGGATATTGATGGCCCTCATCATGGCTCAAGAGTGATGTTTAATAGGAGTATTTTGTAATATAGGTCCATAAATGAACCATTATAGAATGGTTGGTCCATAAATCAAGTTCTCTTCACTAAACAAATTAATTTCACCTAAAGGAGGGGTGAAAGTTACCTTGGGATTCTTGGCCTTTATTGGAATAATGGCCAATTTAGCTTTTATCTTGGGGGATCCATAGGAATTATGTCTAATGCTATCTCTTTCCCTTTTTCTTTCTCAGTGTCCTCAGCTTGAGCTTCTTCATATTTGATTCATAAGCCAATGATAACATTTTTAAAGCATCTTCAACTATATCACTAGGCTCTAATGTTACCATATGAATCTCTTCCACTAGTGATCCTTGTACCTCTTCTTGGGCCAAAGAAAATGCAATCTCATCAAGCATTATTTCCTTTAGCCTTTTCTCAATCTATGTTTTAGGTTTAGGTTTTTCTTGTGATTGAGTTGGTGGAGGTCTAGAAGGTGCACCACTTAGTAAATGGTACTGCCTTGGCACCAATTTCCATTTGTCATCTCCTTTCTAATTTCCATCTAGCCTAGATTTAGGTATGAGGTTATGTTCTTTTAATCTCTTTGTGACCTTAGAGAATGAGGATTATTTTATGTACATAGGGTAAATATCACTAGGTTGATGATCATAAGGTACATTAATCCTTTCAACCTTCAAATGTTCCTTAACCCTTAGACAAGGGTCCCACTATCTTAGCTCATCAATTTGCATTTTTAAGGATGTTCGATGTCTGGATGTTGCTTTAATTTTCTCCCTTTTTTGGAATATGGTCCTTATAATAGTTATTGGGAGGTTATGGAGGAGCTCTTTCTTATTGATCATGCATAGGCTATCAATGCCATGGAATAAATGATATGATATCTCCTATTCTAATAGCTTATTAGCTACATGAATTATTAGCCTAAGAGGTTGGCTTTGATTCCCTTCAATTATAATGATTTTACAATCTGGGTATAACTAGATATCATCCATATATTCAACATATTTCTTGACTAGCGGGCTAACCCTTTCCATGAGATGACCATTTATAGCCTCACTATGTGCTGAATAAACATAGTCATAGATAAATTTGATGTAGTCCCTATATTTGAATATGTGTAGTTTGGAATAATACTGTTAAATAGTTTGAGTTTCATTAGGTGACCATTCCCTAAGGTTTGGAATCTTGGTTTTATCAAGAAGGGAATATAAAAGGTATGATATCATATAAAATTGGGTTTTCTTCCTCTTTACAATTAAAAATATCTATCTACTTAAATCAATGCTAATTACTTCACCAAAAGGATAGGTGATCTTATTTTCAACCATGAAGTAGACAAAGGGCACCCAAATTTGGTCTACATATGTAGTGGTTGAATTACCACACAACCTACTCATCATTATCATGATCATATTCCAAGTCTGAATTGACTAATGGTGATGTTTTTATTAAAGTTTGAAAACACTTGGTTCCCAAAATATATCCATAGGGCAAGGATGTTCTTTAAATCATTCTTTTTGGACTAGTTATTGATTGAGGTTACACATATTTATGGTTTGGGAAATTTTTAGTAGTTATCAAAGGCTATGGGATAAATGTGGCCATTTTATTTTGAGTATGTCCATTAATTATCATGCCTTTATCTATTTTAGCATCCTTAAAAATGGGAAAAAGAATGTCTATGTAGTGGATTACCTTTTGTTTCATTGTTGCATAGTGTAGACCAATCATTTGTATAGAAATTAAGTCATATTATAATCTCTTTGTAAACATGTTCTTCTCCTCCTCTCTCATAATAGTTGTTTGTTCTTCAATGGTCCAAAACCACTTATACCAATTATTAACTCCTATGTTTAGAGTAGTGGCATCAAACTATGTGTATTTGAAAATCCTCCCTTCTATATTTGAGGTCAAATAAAGCTCCACATCCTCCTTGGAAACACATTTTTGAGTTGCCATGGCTGTGATTTTTTTTAAATTGCTCACTAGTAGACTGCATTTCAGCTCTATATTGAGTTATTCTTGCACAAATGGAAATTCACCTCTTCTTGGCTTGATTGTGATGAACACATGGCTGAATTAGGGATTTTGTACTTGATAGGGATTTTTTGAAGGTTTTCATAGTGATTTAATGGTGGTAAATATTCACATTATATGATCTTTGTGACTTAGATTTTGTTTAGATTTGCATATTTATACCTTTGCCTTTTTGGGACCATAGCGTCTTTTGAGTTGACATGTATGCCAATGTGAAATTTCCATGCCTTTTATTCATTAAAGTTCATAATGTGACCATTGAATTTAAGACACATGTTAGCATCTTATTGGATTTGAACCCTTTGAAAAATCCACCTTGGTTCATACCATTGGATATATTTGCATAGATCACTATAATTTGTTTATCTAGATCCAAGAAGTTGAATGCTAGTGGTTACTTATACTATGTTTCTCATGGTTATGACACTTGTCAATACTAAATTAGTTCTAGATTTATTGAAAATTACACATTCATTTCACACCATTGGATCATCTCTACATGGATGAATGCGCTCTATTGATTTTGATCCATTGTATTTTATCCTTCATGTCATTGATTATAAGGTGTATACTCAGCCACATACTGTCAATCTTGGGAAAGATTCTCAATCTTCAATTTTCAGCCCGTGGTTGTGCCACTTATCATTTCCATGTTTTCTCATGGGGTATTTGACTTTTAAACCCTCATTTTGGTTTGTCAAATCATTTTTGGTTGATTTAATGCACTATATCAAATCATAATTTGAGGTGTTAAATGTCATTGGATGCTCACTATTATTTTTACTAAGATTGACACTTATCACCATATCACTTATATTGAGGCTTCATTCAAGTTTTGACTTAATATGCACCATCAATCAAAATGTGTACATTCCTTCACATGCCATCAATCTTCGATGTAATGCTTACGCTTTAATCATGAGCCATGAGATTGACACTTATCACTATATTACTTGATATGAGTCCTTCGAATTGTCAATTTTGATCTCACATCATCAAATCATCATTGTTTGATCAAATTCACACCACTGATCTTGTAGGTAATAAAAATATGCTAAGTCAGGCTTGAGAAATATAGAGAACTTAGGCTAAAGTTTTAGACTAAGGTTTTATTCATGTTGATAAACATGATAAAATATTAGAATAAAATTTTAGTCTAATTTTTAAAGCATGATAAAATGACCCTATGGATAATAAAATACATGGAATAAATTTTTAGCCTAATGTTTTTATTGTATTAATAAATGCAATTAAAAATTTAGGATAAGGCTTTAGGCTAAGTTAAAACATAATGAAAGGGACCATGAGATTAACTAACCCATATGAACAAAGGGGGATTGAGACATAAAAGGACCAAGCATAAGATTATTATACTAAGGTTTGGTCATGTTGATAAACATGACTAAGCCTTAGGATAAGAATTAAACTAATTCCATGGCATAAATAATTAAGACCCACGGAAATTGTTCCTATACAAATTTGAATTTAATTTGAAAGGGACTTAGGTTAAAACATTAGACTATGGTTTTTTAACATGATTTAAATGTAAATCCAATTAGTAATTTTTATAGACCAAATAGTAGTAAAAGATCCATTTAACATTTAAGTACAAAACCATATGCATGTTCAGTCCCAAATGAGATTCCATTGAACCTACAATACAGAAACATAGGCAACAATCATTAACAACATTAGAAGGGGTAAAATAATGATCACTTGAAAATATGTTAATTAATCCAAATGAGAACTAGGTGTAGATGATATTCAAATAAATATTATCTAGTTAACATGAAAATGAAAACCTGATCAAGTGGGATCTTTAATTCAAAACATATTTTTGCAAAAATTGAAATAAGTGTCCCCATTTTTTAGAAATGGGGGTATGTTGACCTCAACACCTACACCAATATGATTAGAGAGTATATCTTAAAAATCTTAATGAAATCACCTTAGATTGGTACTATTATATCCCTAAGGTTTATATTCATTCATTTAAATAACCCATTTTTTATTTTTCCAAATTATTTGACATGAAAAAATTATTTTGTATTGGTATATAAGAATTTATTCACATCAAACAAGAGCTTAATGAGTTTATTGTACACTTAATTAAAATTTCGCATCAAGTACTCTAATATTTTTCTAGTGCCCACAATATGAACCAAAGATAACTATTTGATCTCTTACTTTATTCCATTGTTCATAAAACAAAGATGTATAAAAATTCCCCTATTGATCTTGTGAAGAAACATTGGAAAGTTATTTTAGGATAGACCAAGCCATCATAGATTATGGTTGTATAATTTTTGATCCCAAATAGAATATTTTTAATCCAAAAAATAATAAAGGGGGTAATAATAATAATAATAATAATAATAATCAAAGGCATAAAGATTGAAATCATAACTATAACACCACTACTCCAAATTAGCAATAACAAAGTTATTAACAACAATCAAAACCAAAATAATAAAAACAATAATAATAATAATAGTGGTAACAAGAAAAAAATAAAGTCCAAACCTATGCTTGTTTCCATGCCATATATTTAAATTATACACAACCAAAAGAAAACTAAAATTACTACTAAACATATAGTATCAAAACCCATACTTTAACTAGAATCGACCTTATCAAAATAAAAATCAACATCAAAATTATAACTAAGGTTTTAACCAAAAAATAATAATCAAATACCAAGGGACTATGATCTCAAAATATATTTCCCATTTCATATATTCATTAGCCATAATGATTATAATTTTATGAAATACAATAACTTTACTGAATGATTTTTAAAGATCAATAACATTTTTTATTGATATGTTCTTGGGGAGTGCTAATAAGAACCGCTATACTTCTTAGACAGGTCATGTAGCACCATAAGTCCTTATATATATATATATATATATATATATATATATATATATATATATATATATATATATATATATATATATATATATATATATAAGGACTTTATGGTGCTACACGACCTGTCTAGGAAGTATAGCAGTTCTTATTAGCACTCCCCAAGAACATATCAATAAAAAATGTTATTGATCTTTATAAATCATTTAGTAAAGTTATTGTATTTCATATCAAAATCATTTCCTAAACCATCAACCTAATCCTAGACAAAACACACCATACAATAATTCTCCTAACTTTCTATACCAGATATAATCCATGATGAAAAAGATTTGACTTTTACTTCATCAAATCATAATGTCATCCCTTGCGTCGATCCTTAAGGAAAGAATAGCCTCATATGTTTTATATAATTTGAGATTGATGAATAAGTAAATATTATGACTCACATAGGAAGTATAAACAACAAATTACCTTTATGAAAAATGATCTAGAAGCTAAACTTTAAGGAACAACTAAACCTATTGGGACTTATGATCTATATTAAGACCTTACAAAGACCTTTTTCCACATTTAATCTATGGGCTTGTGAAATAAATATCCTTCCCATTTCTTGGAAATTATCTATTACATGGGTTTTGGTCATCTATCTAGTGTTACATCTTATAATTATAACTATTTAGGGGGAGGGGTGAATCATTGCCCTTAAAACAATCATTCAATTTCACTTATCATTCATTCAAACACATACATCAACTAATGCATAAACAAGCATCTAGATAAGCATATAACATATGAATATAAGATATATTTGGTAAACCATTGTGTGGGATATAAACCATTGAAACACATCTTGGAATATAGTCTTATAAGTAATTAATCAAGATTTAGTGATGCGCCAACCCCATAAGGAGCACCAACCCCTCACTAGTCAAGCACCAACTCAGCTAGACCTTTATCAAGCACCAACTTGCAAGGAGGTACTAGCCCTTTGGGTGACTCAGCACTAACTCAACCACCTAAAACCTCTGATCACCTTTAGACACCTATTTCTCACTCAGCTGATGATGACCACCTTCTTTTTCTCTTCACACTCTTTTATCTTTCTCAAACAACTTACTAGGCATATTCACTCAACTAGCCCTCTTCTTGATTGAATTAGGTCATATGACCTTAATCATCATATGTAGAATAAATTTTATAAATTCATGATATATTAAACACACCTATATGATGATATTAAATCCCTCTACCTAGTTTTTAAACTTCTATTTCATCCCTTCATCCCCTGAATATTATTACTTGTCAAATTATGCCTATTAGACCTTATAATTGAATCTTAATTTCACATACCTTGGTTATCCAAAAACATATAAATACTTGGATCACCATTTTAATAGATCAAAAAAACATTTAATAGTAGAAATAACCACTACATAGGTTAGCCATCACTCATAAGGACCAAAACCACCATTAGGCCTAAAGGAGACCTAATACAATTAGGTCTTCTCAAAGCACATGTTTCACCTTGACCACATTAGAAAATTTTGAGACTACATATATAGATGAAAAAATTAATTCAAACTTTAGTTATATCCTTGATAATCTCACCTTAGGTTTCCATCACCATTTAGCTCATTTTACTCTTTGAACCACATCATTAGGCCTTCTCACTACCAAAAAATTTGCTTTGAATATCTGAAGGATACACTCAACCTTGACAAATAAAAATATAAAAAAATATATTATTTATAAATATAATTATCTTATAGTAATCATCATGTCCATTAGACTTCAACATATAGGTAAAAACACCTCAAACTGACCACTTCCATATGCTTATTTAGGACTGCAAACATGCCTCAAAAACTAGTCAAGAACCTTTGATTTTTCACACCTTCATAGGAATTTATCATGAATAAAAATAAATTTAAATAAACCTATGAGAATTATATAACAAATTAAATTTAATTATAGTCTTCAGCTCTGATAAAATCACCTCAAACTAATCTTTGCTAGAATACTACTCATAACTGCTAGAAACCTCAAAAACATAGTCATGAAAACAAAGACTTAAAACATGTATAAAATAAATTTAATGAAATTAAAATGGGTTTATATTATCCTTAAACATAATTATAACATATTTAAACAAATATTTTATAATTTTTAATATAAATATTGGTCTTACAGACCAATCTCATGGCTTCACTATACATAGACCTCACTGTGTTAGATAAGTCAGTTTGAGATCAACTTTCTACCATTCACAAGATTATTCAAAAATTATATATATTATGAATATGTTTTATAGGTATTTAAAAATAAACTAGTACAATTTTATCCATACCTAATCCATGGAAACACATCCCTAATCTCATTCCCACCTCTGCCTATTTTTCTCACTAGGCCTTTTTAGTGATATGTCAACTTCCATGATTGGTTTATAATATTTGAAGTATATAAATTACACATAAACCACCATGGTAATAAGATATAAATCTAAATATTCAACCTCCATCAACTTTCATTCTTTGACCTAGTCAACCTTGCCTGCTACATAAAAAATATGAGAAATAAGGGATTTCTTATAGATTCCACTCACTCATCTGACAGACCAATGCCACATGAAAGTAATTAAGAGAGTAATATAAATTATACAGTGATAAAAATACGTCATATAATACATTTTTATCAATTTTTATCAATATTTTCCATATTAGGTCATTATTAAGGTTTTAAGGCACTAAAAACTAATTTCCACTCTTAGCAATCATTCATAAAGGATTACCCCTCATTCCAAAAAATAATTCCTATTAAATACACCTAATAAAATTCCAAAACTACCAATAAATAATTAGGATCCAATTCAAAGGTTTCACATTCCAAAAAGCATAATAAAATCATTCTTAGGTCTACAATACCTCATTTTGTGCACATAGAAAACCTCAAAACCAAATTTCATGATTTATTATTCAAATAAAGACCCCAAAATTAACTAAAATAATTAAAAAACCCTATAATACCTTAAAAAAATATCACATGAGATCTATTACCTTTTAAACTAAAATGTACCCCTCATTAAACCATACTAAGTCTCTTTGCACATTAGGCCTTAAACTGCTAATCACACTTAGACCTTGAACATATCTTAGAACCAATTTCACTTATATAAAACTTCATAATCATGTCATATAACCTCATACAATGATAATATACTAAAAATAATCTTATCACAATCCTCAGACTGTTCTCCTCAACATGCTACCAAGCCTATGCCTTCTCAATAGGTTTCTTCATGTAGATGAATAAGCCATAAATTGGCCTTGAAATCTCCCCTAAAATATTATATACCTTATACACATGTCTACATAGTGTCATACATATTATCACATGATATACCAATAATTTTCATTATTCATAGACTTTGATAACACCTCAAGTCTCTTTATTAGATCAGGCATGGTCTAAGACTTATCTGGTTGCATGCTTAGGATTAAGACCTTACACTTAAAGGTTTACCTTGAAACTTTATTAAGTGTTTCAAAACTTCATATGGATTATTTTTAATCCTTAAACATATAAGCATACTTCTGTTTATCCATATTACCATAAAACCATTTCATACACATGCTCATGATATGATAATGCTCCTTAAGACTAGTGCTCAAAAGTATGATTACCTTGTATCCTAATATTGAATTTGACATGTCATCAACCTTAAAAGAATTAATAGGTTACTTTCAAATTATCTCTCAATATAGATACAACAGGTTTCTTTCAAATTCTTTCTTGTCATAAGACTTCCTTGTCACATACCGCTTCACTATGCATGACATCAACTTTGACCTTTGACATTAACAACATCCATCTAGACCTTAACATAAATGAAAACATTTATGCCACAACACCAACAATGAAAATCTCCCATTTTGTCATTGATGGCAAACACTCAAACAAATATGATCATTTTCATCTCCCCAAGTTGGATCTTTTTCAGGCTGACCTTTCTCCCAAACTAGAACTTTCTCCCCCTTTGACGTTAGTGAAAAAGGGTCATATATTGACAAATATCTGATCCTTGGACTTAAAAATCACACATTTTGTTTCCAAATAATATCATTTTATCTCTTTGACCAAAAATCAACATAGATCAGGCTCACAACCAATTGACTTTATGAACACTCTGGTCTTGTAGACCAATTCATAATTCAAATTTCTTCATGAATGCTACATGTCTTCTTAGAAAACACAACTAATCTTGGATAATTATTTGATCCCCTTATCTCCATGAGATATTCAAAAACTGTTATGAATATGACTTGGTTTGATCAAGTTATCATACAAATAATTTGTAACCTGTCTCTTGTAATCACACCTCTAATAGACTATTGACTGAACTTTGGATCTAAAATGAGAAATATAAAGCTCCCCTAAGACCAAGCATCCTTCATGCTTATTCTCACTAGTTGAGTGCCTTCATGAATCCTAATGGAGTTACCTCTTCTCTAGGGTACTAAAACAACATAAACCTAGGATATTCCCATATCTTCATGTCTTCACTAGACCAAACATTTTTTATGATCCTCTTTGGCTTGACCTCTTCAATCTCTATTTGAACAACATTTTGACTTGGTATATTTGTTTTTACTCCATACACAACTTGAGCTGATAGGGAGAATTATTATCACTCCTTTACATTTGAACTATGCTCCACCATGTCAAATAATCCACTTGGACTTGTATACTAATCATCATTCACTTTATCTACCTTTGGTTTCCATTCACTATCTTGTCTTTCTTTCACTCTAGGGGCCTCAACCTTCTTGTTTTGACTTGAGAATCCATTATTATAAAAATCTTCAATGTGAATAAGCTTTTTATAATTGAAACACATTATTCCTCTTGATGTAAACACACCATTACCCATACCTCTTGATTTATGATTCTCCTCATAGTTCCATGCATATTCATTCTTGGAGGGTCTTCTGCAATGCCTTGATCTATGACCAAATTGGTTACATGAATAATAATAACCATTGAAAGGATTTGAATACCTTATAGCATTAGGATGCTTGATCAGATTGGTATTCATTCTTCAAGCACCATCATTACTTGATTGACCAATAATCTTTAAGGTTTGATTCTTCTTAATCACATTAGTATTCTTCTTTTGGTCTCCATTAAAACCAAGACCTATTTTGTAATTAGCAATATTTTGAATACTCAATATGTTTTCCAGATCATTGGTACTCTTTTCAAACTTCATAAAGGGATTCACATTACTAGATGCCTAATATAACTCAACTCTCAAGGAATCCACTTTAGTTATACCTTTCACACTCTTCTTTTTTAGCCTTTAGGCTTGTAGTCACAATCTCAATTTGAGTCTCCACCTATTTGACTATTTCTAGTTGTTCCTTAGAGTTGTTTCTCAATCTATCTTCAAACAAACTAATTTTTTACTCATAGTCTTTGACAAGAGAACTCATCACCTTATTCTTCTTCTTTACCATCTTCAGTTCTTCTTGAGTATTCATCAACTCAACCTTAAAGTCCACCTCATCTTCTTCTTCATCTAAATCATGAACATTACCTCCAAACCACATGGACTCTCTTGATTTGAATAGCTTGATTCCTCAACCATGAAGATAAATTGATTGACATCAAGATAAACACCTTCATGGTTACTCTTATAATCACTTTTATCACTCTCATTAGATGAGCTACAATCTTCCATGGTGTAAAAGCTCCTTTTGTTCTTGAAAAACTTCTTCTTGTCATCATACTTTCTAAAGTTTTTCTTGCTCTTATCAGACCTATAAGACTTCTTATCATCACCATGACCTTCATCATGTTCTTCATCATCCTTTGTATTTCTCTTAATGAGAGCACTTGTTATCAAAGTGTCTAATTTATCCACATTTTAATCACTTGAAGGGAAACTTACCCTTGTATTTACCTAAACCAATTTTCAAATTTTTTGCAAACATAACTATCAACTCATCATCATCAATATTAGAAACATCATTGTCTTTTAATTTATTACGTTGTGTATTCTGATTCTTTGACTTATTTTCTACTTTGAATGTAACTTCCTTCTTTGTAAGTGTTCTTTCACTTGTCCTCATCTCATAGGCTATTAGGGTGCCATGAATTTCATCCATCTCTCTCTTGTCTAGATCTTCCATCTATTCAATAATAGACACTTTAGAATCAAACATAGGAATTAGAGATACAAAAACATTTTGAACAATAGTAGACTCTCTCAAATATTCACCTAGGACTCTTATGATGTTGACCACTTCATTAACCATCAATAATTAGGCTAAAATGCTCTAATATTAATTCATCATTAGGCTTTCAAACTATATTCTATGGGTTTACATTTTATCCAACTTGACCTTGGAGTCTCCCTCATGGATAGTCTTCAAGTTGTCCCACATTTATTTATCAGACACATAGTTTATCACCTTCACAAATTCTACCTCTGATAGGCCATAAAGAATACCATTAATTTCTTTTGAATTGTTTTCAATAGCCTTATTACTTTTTGCATCTATAGGGGGAATATAGGGTATAGTATATCCATCAAAAACTAATTTCAAAACATCATAACCATGAGACATAAAATATGTTCTCATCCTAACACTCCAAAATTAATAATTAGATCCGTTAAACAATGGAGCCTTACTTGTAGAGAAACCACCTTGTGATTGACTAACCATATTTACTTGCTTAGGATTTCCTTTAGAGTATTAGGCCTACTTCAAAGGACCTAATTTAATAACAATTTTTCTAAGTACAACAATTGATATGGGGGTGGGTTAAATTAGTTCCCTTAAAATAATCATTAAATTTCATTTATCATTAATGAAGCATTAATTCAAACACATACATCAACTAATGCATAAACAAACATCCACATAAGAATATAACCTATGAACATAAGAGATATGTGGTAAAAAATCATAGGAATTAAAAACACTAAAACATAGCTTGTAATATAGTCCAATAATCAATTAATCAATATTTAGTGAGGCACTTACCCCACAAGGAATACCAACCCCTCACTAGTCAAGCACAAACTAAACTAGACCTTTAACAAGAACCAACTTGTAAGGAGGCACCAACCCCTTAGGTGACTCAAAAAAAAATCATCCACATAAAACCTATGATCACCTTTAGAGATCTATTACTCACTTAACTTATTATGATCAGCTTATTTTTCTCCTCACACTCTTATATCTCTCTCAAAAAACCTATTAGGCCTATTCACTCAACTAGCACTCTTCTTGACTGAATTAGGTCATATGACCTTGATAATCATCTATATAATAATTTTTATAACTTTCTGACATATTAAACACACATATCTAATTATATTAAATCCTTCTACCTAATTTCCAAACTTTTATTTCATTCATTCATCCACTCAATATTATTACTTGTCAAATTAAGCCTATTATACCTTATTATTATACTTGACTCTTGATTTCACATGCCTTGGTCATCTAAAAACCTATAAATACTTTAATAACCATTGTATTAGATCAAAAAACATGTTTCATAGGATAAACAACCATTACACATGTTTCATCTTAAAGCACACGTTTCATCTTGACCACCTTGGAACATATTGAGCCTCCATAAATAGATTAAAAACTTAAAAATAAATAAATTAAACCCCTAATAATCTCACCTTATGTCCCCAAAACCATTTATCTCATTTCACTCTTTGAACCACACCATTAGGCCTACTCATAATTAGGCCTTCTCACTGCCATAAAGTTTATTTTGAATATCTAAAGCTTAAAATCAACACTGACATATAAAAATATCAAAAAATCACTTATTTATAAATTTCATGACATAATATTCATCACCATGTCCATTATACTTCACCATATATGGCAAAAGACCTAAAACTAACCACTTCCATATGTCTACTTAGAACTGCAAACAAGCCTAAAAAACCAGTCAAGAACCTTTGATTTTTCACACCTTCATAGGAATTTATCATTAATAAAAATAAATAAAAATGAATAAATGAGACTTATATAACAACTTAAAAATATTTAGACTCTTCAAATCTGAGCAAATCACCTCAAACTCATCTTTTCTGGAAGATTACTCAGAACTTTTAGAAACCTCAAAAACACAATCATGAAAATAAAGACTTAGAAAACCTATAGAATCACTTAATGGAATTAAAATGGGTTTATAGTATCACTAAACATCATTATAACATATTTAAACAAATATATTATAATGTATAACATCAATATTGGTCTTATAGACCAAGCTCATGGCTTCATTATACAAAGAATTCACTATGTTAGATAAGTCAGTTTGAGATCAACTTTCTACCATACACAATATTATTAAAAAATTATGTCCATTAGGTATATGTGTTTTAGGTATTTAAAAATAACCTATTTTAATTTTATCCATCCCTAATCCATTGCAACACATCCCTAATCTCATTCCCACTTCTACTTATTTTTTCACTATCTTTCTCATTAGGCCTTTTTAGAAATAAGTCAACTTCCATGATTGGTTTAACATATTTAAAGTATATAAATTTCTCAAAAACCACTATGGAAGTAAGATATAAGTCTCAGTATTCAACCTCCATCCAATTTAATGCTTTGACCTAGCCAACCCTACCTGTTACATCAAAAATCCAAGAAACAAGGGATTTCCTATAGCTTCCACTCACTCATGTGATAGACCAATGCCACATAGAGGTACCTAGGAGAGTATTTTACATGATAAAATCATAAAAATATGTAATAAAATAAATTTATATCCATTTATATCAAGATCTTCCATATCAAGTCATTGTTAGCATTTTAAGGCACTAAAAATTAGTTTCCACTCTTAAAAATCATTCATAAAGTATTTCTCATTATTACAAAAAAGTAATGCCTATATAATATACGTGGGAACCTTATACAAATACCATGAACTAATAAATATCCCATGCAAAGGTTTCATGTGCCAAAAATCATAAGAAAATCCTTCTTGGGTTTATAATACCTCATTATGTGCACACAAAAAACCTCAAAACCACTTTTCATGATTTATTATTCAAATTAGGTCTTCAAAATTCAATAACACATTTAAAAAAACTTATCAAAAATCTATAAAATATCATTATATTTAGCACCTTATAAACTGAACTTAACCCCTCATTAGGCCATACTATGTCTCTTTGCACATTAGGCCTTAAATTACCAGTCACACTTAGACCTTGAACATACATTGAAACCACTTGAAGTACTCTCAAAAATTAATAATCATGTAATAAAACCTCATACCATGCTCACAGACTAACAATCTTCTTCTCACAAGCCTTAGACTATTCTCCTCATCATGTTACCAAGACTATGCCTTTTGACTAGGTCTCTTCATACAAATGAATAAGCCATGAACTAGCTTTAAAATTTCCTCTAAAATCCTATCTACATTATACACATGTTTACACAATTTAAAAAATCTTATCACATGATCTACCACTAATTTTCATTCTTCATAGACCTTGATAACACCTCAAAACTCCTCATTAGGTCAGGGAGGGTCTAGGACTAGTCTAATTACATGCTTAGCATTAAGACCTTACCCTTGAAGGTTTACCTTGAAATTTTCTTGAGTGTTTCAACAGTTCATATTAATTATTGGCCATCCTTAAACATCAAATCATACCTATGTGTATCCATCTTACCAAACTACCATCTTCATACACATGCTCATGATATGACAATGCGCTTTAAGACTAGTACTCAAAAGTATGCTTACCTTGTATCTTGATCTTAACCTTGACATGTAATCAACTTTAGAAGAATTAATAGGTTGCCTTAAACTTATCTCTTAATAGAGAGATAATAGGTTTCCTTTAAATTCTCTCTTATCATAAGACTTCCTTGTTTTATACCACTTCACCATGCATGACATCAACTTTGACCTTAACATTAATGACATCCATCTTGACCTTGACATAAATGAAAACATTTATGCCACAACACCATTAATAAGAACATACCTAAACATTACCCACCTCCTTAATATCAAATCAACCTTATCAATCTATATATACCCCTTGGACAAAATTTTAAGGTTATTGAGTATTTATTTATTATTAGACATTTGACTTCTAATGTTGATATGGCTAGGAGAGGATATCACCCCTTATTGTTATAAGTGTGTATTTATAAAAATTATGTAAAAAGGCCCATGATTGGTGATAGGAGTATTATTAATATAGTCACTTTATATTTTTTCAAATAGATGGGTTATGGTGAATTTATGTATTCATGTACTAGAAACACCATTTGAGGTTATCATAACCTCAAGTATTATTCCAAAATAACCATAGTTTTACCTATTACCGTGGGACTTAAAATGGTTTTCACTAAATTCCATGTTATAAATAAGGATATAATTTACAATTTTAGACATCCAATTCCTATAAATATTTGCGTTGAAATTGTTAATATTACTCGATTTTCACTCAAATATACAATTTAGGCCAAAATCACAAAAATGTGCTAAATGGTTTGAGCTTGTCGTATACAAGTTCTAATTTAGGCTAATGTATCCCTAAATGGGGAAATGAGTGTTATGTTATTCATAACTTTTATCAATTTGTTTTGAGTCGAAATGATTATTTTACCTTTTTATGCTCTAGATTACTCTTTTATTATAATTCATTAGTACACATCATGTACATTTTTTATTTTGTGTCAACAACATCCTAAATGGCAATATAGTCTAAACACATCTAATACCACCTTTCAATTCTTATCGAGTCAAATTACAACTTATTAATATGACTGTCTAACCATTTGGATTAATTGAGAACCAATTTTCGAAGAATTTCACTAAAAGTGATTAATCTTGTTTAGGCTAATTAATTCAAATCAAGAGCTTAAGTGGATTTTCCAAGAAGGTTATTGATTATTTAATTATTGGAAATTGATTCTCAATATTTGCATCACCTAGTGACATGATCTATGGGGTGTCATCCATAAGCCATAAATGCAATAAATATTAGGATTATAAACACCCATGCCTAATCAATTCCCCTTCCTCTTGAATCATTATGAAGATATATATGGATTTAATTACAAATAGTATATTAATTCATGACCACACATCTCAATCTTGAGATGGATAGTCATGGTAGATCTTAGTCCATTTGGAAAATCTATAAATAAAATGGCATAAAACATTATTTTTAAGATAAATTATTGTACACTTATAATGAATAATTATCTCCATAACCTTTTGTGTTGATCATTGTGTTTTATTTTCAAGCTTCATTTGATAGGCATATATTAGAGGTTTCTCATCTTGAGCCTAGTTTATACTTGGTGATATTGAGATGATGGAGGATCTTGAAATCCATTTTTGATAAAGATAATAACACTAAATCAAGGGGGGAAACATTCTTGGAACCGCTCTTGGATGGTGGAATCACATGGGAAAGTAAAGATTATTTACTTTCTTTCATTTATCCTTTATTATCATTTGCAAACCCCGTTGGAATAGGTTGGCTTAGATTGTCAATTATTATGTGTTATTTTGTGAGTTTTTGTGACTAATGTTTGAATTAATCCTCTTTGTAATCTAATCCTGCATCTTGGCATGCCCAATGGTACTCATGGAGTCTATTTAAGCAAGGAAGACACTATGGAAATTTCAAATTTCCACTTTAGTCATTAAACAATAATTTTTATGCTTGTTTTCCCATGTTTCTAATATTTTTTGTGCACTCATAGGTTACACAGTGACCACCAATGGTTAGGACCAATTGACCATGGTTGTGTTGTAAGGGAAACACAGATAAAATATTTGCATTTTGATCTTTTATTCATGTTTGTTTATAATGATTTATATTTTGTAAGTCTTTGGGTTGAATATAGTTTTGATCTAAAAACTTAACTTTTAGAGATTTTATCAATAAACATTTTCAAGTATAACATTTTTACCTTCAGGTTCATAAGTGACCATTAGTGGTTGCTTTTCACTTTCCATAGTTTGTTATTGACCGGTGATGGTCTTGTAGGAATCAACACCAATCAAAAGTGATTAGTGATGGTCTTTATGTTTTCCAAAAAATATAGACCCAGGATCAATAAATATAAGTTTGCTTGTCTCAAAGCAAAAAGTGCTTCAAAGATAAACTACACTATCTAATTTTTTATATAGGACCAATGATGAAAGTGAACATTTGAGCTTAACTAGTCTTTTTATCCTTTTTTTTGCTACTTAAAAAAATTTAGAACTTTGCTTTAGTGATTAAGTGGAAAAATTACTTGTTTATATTAAATGTTTTATGATTTTTTTTACAAATTTTTGTAACTTAAGGCCAATGGGCCAAATAACATCACCAAAAAATTTAATTCAGTAATTTAAAACCAAACTCACTTTAAAGTTTTGTTTTGTATAAGTCATCTATCATTGCTTGTTTAAAATTGTTTGAGCAAAAATGAATTTGTGCATGTATGCTCTCCCCCCATCCCCTATAGGAAACTTGTGGGATAAAAAGTGCCATTTTCATTACAAATTGTGCCTTTTTCCAAAGTAATAAAAAATAAGTTATCTAAGCTCTCCCAAAAATTTGCATAGTTTGGGTGATCTAAAAATAACCTATAAAGCCTTTTTACTTATATTTTATTTCATGCATTTTGGCTTGTGAGAGGGACTTCATTACCTCCCATAGGTTCTATAGGTAAGATTTATCCTAGGGCTTCATCTCCTGGCATCATTCTCAACCTTTCTCTCCTTGAGGGGGGTATATAAATTGGGATTGCCCCCCTAGTATGATGGTTTGAGTGGTTAAACCATCTCTTTTAGTGGCAAGCTAAGCCTAAAACATATGATCATTTTGGACATCACACTACACTGAGAAAATGATGGATTTAATGGTTATGAAAAGGAAAATACCTTTTCATAATAAGACATTTGACATGGATCCAATTGATGTGTTTTTCCTCATGTGTGCTAATGTGAAATTTGGTACACATGGGATCAATCTAAACAATCAAAAACTTGTAAGTTTTAGTGAACCCCACTTTGCCACATATGTATTTGTCTCTTTGTTACCTTAGTCATTTTTTTAGAAAATATCAAAACACATACATTGTTTAAAATTTTGTAAAACATAATCCAAATCTTGGTAAATATAAAAAATAACCTTTTTAGACATGAATCAAAGGTATACTCATAGTGGGGTCTCTTGTGGCCTTAGTTGTGAGGTAGAGCATTGTTATGGTGGACATGATTATTCTATATTATTTGATGATGTCACCCTATTTTAACCTATTTATTGAATACAAATTTGGTCCATGTTGATTTTTTTGTATCATCCTCATCCTACCCTTTTGATTTTCATGTCATGCTTAAAGATTACTATTTTAAGATATCCTCTTTTGATTTGCATGTTGCTCTCAAAGGTTACCATTATAGGTTATCCCCCTTTAGCTTATGCAAGTGATCAAGCTTCATAATGTGTGAAGGTTACCATTTTAGGTTATTAATTTATAGTTTTTGCAAGCCATCAAGCTCTACAACATGCAAAAGTTACTAGTTTAGGACCTCCTTGTTTGGTTTACATAAGCAACCAAACTATGCAACATGTAGTTATTACCATTCTAGGTCCATTGTAAATATTTAATGAACCTATTTTTGAAGAACATCACTTTGATGGACCTAATTTTATTGATCCCTTATTTAATAGTCTAATTTTTAGAGATCCCATTATTGAGCCATAAAACATGGTTACCACTTTAAAAATTCTATGCCGATCTTTGAGCCAAAATAAGAACCATTACCTCTTCAAGAGCCATCTTATTAAGACCATAATGTGTTTAAAATTTATATTTTAAAACCAATTGTGAATCAAAACCATGATGTTATTTTTGAAACACCCATTTTTGATGAGTCAATCTGTGATAAGTTATGTATTCATGTTTTACCTATTTTTAAAGAGCCTCATTTCCTTAACAAGCCAATCTCTATAGAGTTGTCTCTTGATATTTTTTCACTCATTGAGGAGTCTTCTTTTGATAGAAAATATTTTATCAATTCATTCCTCAAGTAGTACCCTCTCTCTGAGGGGATTCACTTAGATGAGCTAGTCTATGTTGAACCCTTCCTAGATGAATCACCTTTTATCAAGCTCATTATACCATCAAAAGCCATTACTTATTTAATACCAAGCATTTAATAGAGCATTATATAAGTAGACATATCAGATGAAGAAACAACATTATAGTTAGGTTTCATTTCCAAACTAACATTAGATTTAGCATTAGAATTAGAATCAATATTAGAACTAATATCAGCTTTAGAGTCCCTTAACTTGGACTCATTTTCAAAACTAGAGTACAGTAATGGTTGTTAAAATATTGGTTACAATTGCCTTGTGGATCAATTTGAATATATTTGTGATCCTTCTATAATTTCTGAGGATGGTTACTTCTACATTGACACAAATCATCTTAGTATATTATATGATGATTGTGTTACCATTAATCATTCCATTACCTCCATCTAACACATCAATTTTATTGAAATTCCACCTCCCACAAGCATTGATTGGAACTAATAGAATCACACTTTGTTGAACTACATCCATGGTGACATACCATCTATATAATATTAGGGGGACCAAGACCACATTCATTTATAAGAAGAACATTCTCTTAGTGAAACCTTTTTGAAGGTGATAGGGGATGAGCAAAGATTAAACTCAGCCTCTTTTAGTGAAACATTTTCAAAGGTGCTAGAAGAAATCAAATTTAAATGGCAATATTTATTTATGAAACCTTCTTTGAGGAACTATGGTATAATCATGTCAAATTCATTGGTGAAAACCTCCTTGAGGAATCAATAACTGAGCACAAAAATTATTCACTACTTACTGAAGTTATTATTAAAGATAAAATCAATATAGTTGCCAATATAGAACATAATTAGATGGTAGCTACTCTTAAGATCAAGTAATAGAAAAATATGGTGGTACTATTGATAGTATCTTCAAAGGTCTTCAGCCCTACCATAACCAAAATTATGTTGAATCCAAAATCAACAACATTACATGTGACTGAAATTCCTGATCTTCATTTGTTTCCCATTCATTGTACATTCTATTATCATCCATATTTTCATTACCCATTTATATCATTTATCCTATGCCTAACATTCTTTACCATCACTGGCAGCACTTTACTTTATAGAATCTAAAAGGATATCTTGTCTTGACATTTGAAGGAAATAAAATCAATGACCAATGAAGATCATGAACACATTATCAAGATCTAGATCTATAGCAAGTTCTTGATGAAGATTCTTTATTGAAAGGGGATTAGGTAGTAATTTTTATAGTTGATCATTTTTGTTATCTCACATGTTGAATAGGACATGCATCTCCACATCAAAAAGAGAAGCATAATCACTTTTCATTTTTCCATTACTAGTGCCTTGTCTCTTAGGGGTAACCCCATAGACATTTTTAGGCATATTATACCATTATGATCCATTTACCATGTTATTTGAACTACATTGACTTGAGGTCCTTTAAGACTATGTAGGAAGCACTTATTTTTTATGAAGGTTAGCTTGATCACCTTCACTATGCTCTCACTTTTTTATGAGAAATTGTTAAGTTTGAATGTTCTTACCATTTTGAGAGTAACCTAATCCATGATCTTTCCATTTTATTATCATACTAAGCCAATCATATTTTGTGGGGGGCAATTTTGTTTCCACTATAGCCAATTATCTTTTGATCATTTTCCCTATACCATTTTTATTATAACATGTCTCTACTATTGACCAATCATTGTTTTTAGCCATCTTACTTATACCATTTTGATCTTGGTTCCTTTGGATTTTCCCACACCTTTTATGAGAGGATTTTGATCCAGTTTTAATAGTTTTAAAATGTCATGTTGAATGATCATCTATGGGAGTAGTGTGATATTTAATCTAGAAAGTTATATTTTATCATCTTATTTGGTATCATTGATTATAACTACGTATGGGTAAATTGATATTGTTTTTGATACCCTTAATTATAACTACCTTTGGAAAAATCAAAATTATGATGTTTTTTCATAAATGATAACCACCTATGGGCAAGTTAGGTATAATGCCTTTTTATCATGCATTACCACATCATTTGTTCATTACTATTACCATTTGCCTTTATTTATGAACTTGTGAATTGGTAAGTTATTCATTGCCTTTTTTGTAGCCATAATTACTATGACTTGAGGTCCTAGTTGGACTATGTAAGTTATGCTCAATTAATGTTGAGGTCAACTTAGTTCCCCTTTCATTATGTCCTTGCCATATTGTGATCATTTTAAATTGGTGCGCTCTCACCATTTTATGAGCTAGACCATTCTGTGTCTCTTAATCCTCAATCAAGTTGAGATACTTGGAAAATTACAAAAACATTTCCTTTTATGTGCATGTTTATTTGATTACTTTTTGTTTGTTTGTTCTTTTGATTTAATTTTTGGTCTTACTTTGTTTTTTTTCCAAATGTAACTTGATGGTCCACATGGATCATGATTATTCATCTCTTAATCTCATGCTATCAAGTTGTTCTTTCTTGATTTTTATACATTCTTGTTCCTAATTATGTCTTGATTATTCATATCTTGATTTCAATCTAGGTTATATTCGTTTATCTTTTTATTTTTCTTTTCTTTTTTTGGTTTAAATGTAAATAGTTGTAACTCTTGTTTTGGTTATTATTTTACCATTATCCTTAGTTATAGGTATTCATATTTCAATTTAATCCATGCAATTGAAATGAAATTTCATTATGAGTTATTCATACTTATGATGCCTAGTTTATTTTGCTATAGCAAGAACTTTGTGATCTAGATTCAAGTCTTAAATGTCAACATAGCTCTAATGAATACATCTCAAGATAACTATGCATTTACCAGGCTCAATAGTTTAAGCACCTGACTCTACGCTTAGACATGCATCTCTTAGCATACATCATGGGTGTAATCAACTCTTGGTCAGTTTTCATCATCCCCAATTCCATTTCTCTCACAAATTTTGGGTGAACTACATTGGCTTGAGGTCCATTTGGAATATGTAGGTAGTACTTAGATACATGACCTATCTTAGGCCATCTAAGCTATCCTCATCCTTCTTTTCATCTCTTTCATCACTTTATGCATCTTGGTATGCTTAGTTTTTATGGCTTTCACAACCATTACACCATCACATATATGTTTTCACCCTCTCTTTTTAACCTATGTTTTAGGTTATATCCTTGAGCTAATTTCTTACCAATTTTCCCATGATGGGGCTCAAAATTTGAACCAAGTTAAAAATCTAAATCAGCCCTATGGGAGCAAGACCATAATTTATTCTTTATCAATGATCAAAATTAGTTGTATTGGGGCACAACTATTTTATCATGATCAAATTTGTTTTACTAGAGCACTTATTATTATCATGTTTTTGGATTCCACATTTTCCTTTTATTATAATTCCAAGCTCTCTACATTTTTTCCGATGATGGAAATATTTTAGTGTACAAATTGTCTTGGAATTTATCAATGTCATAAGCATGCAACTTGTACTCTCAAATTGGGTGCATTAAAAGTGTGTCGCTTATATGTTTGGATTGAATCCTTCCCATTCCCCCCCCTCATTTTTGGGGTCCATTATACCTCTAATTATATTTTGATAAGTGATGGTAACCATGTATTCAAGCATTAACTCATAGATGTGATCTATTCCATGGGTTAATCTCTCACTTTATTTCTCTTTTTGAGAGTCCATCCTTCTCTTTCATCCTAGTATGTCCTCTTAAGGGGTAATCATGGATCATTTCCAATTTATTCTTAAATACTCTTTTATTTGAAAATACATTGCTTTACCTAAATGTCTCACTATTCCTTCTCAAACATGGGGTAAAATGTAGACATCCAAATCCTAACACCATTTGTGTTGAAATTGTCAATCTTACTCACTTTTCACTCAAATACATAATTTAGGCCAAAATCACTAAAAACATGCTAAATGGTTTGAGATTGTCATATACAAGTGCCAATTTATGCCAATGTTTCCTAAATGGGGTAATGCATTTAATGTGATTCATAACTTTGATCAATTCATTTCATGTCAAAATGATGTTTTCACATTTTTATGCTTTAGATCACTTTTTTGTTCTAATTCATTAATACATGTCACATACCTTTGTTATTTTTTGTTAATAACATCCTAAATGGGAATATGGTCTGAACACATCTAACATCGACTTCTAATTCTTCTTGATTCAAATTATGACCCGGTAATATGACTTTTTGACCATTTTGATTAATTCAACACCAATTTCCAAAGAATTGCACTAAAATTGATTAATCTTATTTAAGATAATTAATTCAAATCAAGAGATTAAGTGCATTTTTCATGAATTTTATTGATTTTTTCATTATTGTAAATTGATTCTCAATATCTACATCACCTATGACATGATTTATGGGGTGGCATCCATAATCTATAAATGCAACAAATATCAAGATTATGGACACCCATGCATTATTTAATGTCCATTCCTCCCAAATAATTATGAGGAGATTTATGGATTTAATTATAAATATTAGATTAATTCATGGCCACATATCTCAATCTTGAGATGGATAGTCATGGTTGATCCTAGCCCATTTTGAAAATCTATAAATAGAATGGCATAGAACATCATTTTAAAGCTAAACTATTATGAAATTATAATGAAGAATTATCTCCACAACCTTTTATGTTGATCATTGTGTTTTATTTTCAAAATTTATTTGATAGGCATTTATTATAGGTTTCTTATTTTGATCCTAGTTTATACATAGTGATCTTGAGATGATGGAGGAGTTTGGCATCCATTGTTGACAAAGATAAGAACACTAGATCAAGGAGAAAAACACATTTGGAGATGCTCTTGGATGGTGGAATCACATGGGAAGGTAAAGGCTATTTTATTTATTTAATTTTTCCTTCATTATCATGTACAAACCCCATTATAATAGGTTGGATTATGTTTTCAATTATTATGCATTATTTTGTGATTTTTCATGACTAATGCTTGAATTGATCCTCTTTATACTCCAATCCTACAACAATGTGGTCTTTATATGGATCTAGATTCAAAAAATTAAGGTCATCCATTCAACCTTATTTCATGAAGTAATATTTCTACATCTTAGAAATATTTTCATTTCTCAAGGAAATCTTAATTTATTTGATGTGCATTAGCCTAATCTTAATAAAATGCTTAGGCTCTACATTTACTACCATCTTTCTAACAATTAAATAAATATACATCTTATTCCTATTAAATACAAATATTTCATCATAGTTTCTAAATGGATTATAAAGGAAAATTATAAAAACCTCAAATTATTAGGAGAATATTTTTATGAGAAAGTCATCGAGGTTACAAAAAATGGTGAGGAAAATATCATTATGGTTATCTCTAAAAAATCAACATTGAAAATTATCAATATGTTATAAAACCAAAATCCTATCAGTTTCCATTTTGACCCACATGGGTTTGGGACTTATAATCCCCACAAGTCTCTAAGTTTAGAGGATTTTGATTTGGAATAAAAAAATAATTTAAATTTTTATGGTATAAATCTCTTAGAATGAATAATTATTTTTTTCAAGACCATAAGGATCCTTTTTCTTAAATTTTTTAATATATGCTCCATTAGAATTGGGGAAAATGTTGATCAATCACTAGCACAAGGGTGATTTTGAACTCCACTGAAGGATGGATCATACCTTTTAATTTTAGGTTGGAATTTGAGTTCACCAAGAATGTACCTAAATATGAATCATTACTTTTAGATTAGTTTCAAAACATTAGGCTTCATAAAAAATAATTACCAACTATGTTTATGAAGTTTATCATACTAAATCTTAACATCTTCAACTCTATAATAAGCTTATGTGATAAATCACTAGGGTTTTTGATTTCATCTCCATACAAACCATACTTAAAGATGAGAATCAACTTGTTGATCTAATGGCTTCCTCCTCTTCACAATTGTTTCCTCATTAATAAATACATGAATTTAAATTTGTTAGATCTATGTGACTAGAAATGCTTTCCCAAAAGGTACATAATAATGAAATTATTTATCATGTGGAAAATGATAACAAATCTCTCACCATTTTTTTAAAATGATGAATCTATCCTATAATTTTTAATGGCCTATGATGACTTCAATAAGATGCATCAAAAAATGGGGCTTTCTCTTCTTCCTCACCCTTAATCCTATCTTGTGTTTGAAAATTATGAATTTTACTCTAGCATTGATGATTATGACTCTTATGAGGAAGATTAAGAAGTCTTTGAAGAAAATTATGAAATTTATAATATCCATCCTTCCCCTTAAATATTTTAATAAGGGAATGCTTCTTTGATAGAGGATATTATGGATATTAACATTGACATGGAATAACATCCTAATATTCTTTGATATTCTCTATCCATTGAAGAGGTAGAATATCATAATAATATTCTCAGAATTTTTTCAAAATATTTTTATTTTTCTTACTCAAACATGATAGGTATTGATCCTAAAGTATTAATCCAAAATATAGTAACCAAACCTAATACTAAAACCATCATAAAAAAATTGAGGCCTTTGAAGCCAAAAATTACATGTATGGTAAAAGAGTAATTGATCAAGCTCTTCAAATTAGGTTTCATTAAGCCTATGGACCACACTATGTGGTTGTCTAATATTATCACCATTTTCAAAAATAATGACAAGTTGTGGATATGTATTTATTTTATATATATTAAAAAAAAATGTCTTAGATATGATTATCCTCTCTCATGCATAGATGCCATTGTAGGCACCATAGATGGATGTGAATTATTATCTCTCATGGACATATTTTTAGACTATAATAAAATTCATATTTTTGAAGATGATCAAATCAAAAATTCCTTCACCAAACGTTTGATAACTTTATACTATTCCATCATGCCCTTTGGAATTATAATAATTCTAATTTAACTTATCCAAGATCCATGATCCATATTTTTCATGAACTCATTCAAAAAAAATTAGAGGTTTATGTAGATGATATTTTAGGAAAATTCAAAAATATATTTGATCATATCAAGGTATTTTGTGTTATTATTGCCCTTCTTATTGAATATGGTGTCACACTTAATCTATATAAATAAAATTTTAAGTGACATAGTTGGAAATATTTTAGGGTACATCATTTCCAAGCATGGGAAAGACATTGATCCTACCAAAATCTATGTTATTCTTAAGATGTCTCCCCCTAAGATTTAATTATGGATAATGTTATTCTAGGGAAATTTTAGGTAAATTCAAATGTTTATACTCAACCTCAAATATCCATTTCATCCTTTAATTTTTTTAATTACAAATGAGATTGATCTCACTTGGACCTAATATCTTTAGAATCCATTCGATTCTATGAAACATTTCCTTATTATTCTACTAAATTTTATGCCGCCTAAGTTTGGTTGACCCCTTATAATTTACATAAGAGGAGCTAAAGTGTCCCTCACTTGAATTTTATCTCAAATGGATGATTAATGTATATAAAGAGCCATATAATTCAACATTTAAGTCCTTGATTAAAAATCAAGGTATACTCAAGTAGAGAAAGAATGTCTAGCTATAGTGTTTAATTAAAATTGATTAAGGCATTATATGATCAAGAAATATAATAGGGTCATCCTAAAATCCTATGCCCTTCCTAAATTTATAATTTAACCACTTATTTATAAAAAAGGTTCCTCATTTTATCACATTAACAATCAAACTTGAGTTAATTAATGTTAACCAAGATTATTATAAAGGAAAAATTATTGTTGACTAGTTGGTTAATTCTCTGTTGAATATAAATGAAATTTTTACATTAATTTCCATAATGATATAATTTTAAATATTGATAAAACCATAATTACCTCATACATGAGGTATTCAAACATAATAAATTACTAGGTTATCAATACCTATCATGAAGATGCAATTCTTAGTAGAAGTAGTCTCTTCAAATTCATGCTACAAAATTTGTTATCATCAACACAAATTCATATATCTAAGAGATTTTGATGGCATGATTATTACATGTGTAGATCAATAAGAGTATAAAAAAAAATTGTTTCAATTTCATAGTAATGTTTGTGATGGCCATTTTGGAAGTCATGAAATTTCCTAAAAGATTCACATACTAGGCTATTTTATGTTCATATTTGAGTATGATGTAGTGAAGTACATCAATAAATGTCTAAAATTTAAATATTTATTCTAAAAAATAATTTTTTCTCAAGAACATCATCCCATTATTACACATTTTCCCTTCTCTACTTAGGTGTTAGATTTAATTCACAATATATCCCTCACTTCTTCTAATGGCCATCATTTAATTATCATAACCATTGAATATTTTACTGAGTGGAGGAAATATCATTAACCATAGTCAATGGATATGTTGTATTCAACACACACCACTTTGTATTTTTATTTAAAAATTGGGGAGCCCCTTTTTTGTTTTAGATGACTTATATATTATTTGGGTGTGTATGTGTTTGTACATGTTCTTATTATCTGAAGGAGCTTGATATTTTGTATATTAAGTCACATTTTGATTGTCATGCACCTATTTTCATTTGAAAAGACTTACTAAAACTAATATATTAATGAAAATTTAGGAATAATCTATATGTATGATAGGTATTTAGTCTTTGAAAATTATTGGTTCATGAAATTTGTTTTGGGGACTTTTATTTGGATCATTTGTTCTTGCCGGTGATTTTTATTTGCAAAAACTTTGGCTTTCAAAAAGTTTTGATTATTTGGGAACTTTTCTTTTGGTAAATTCATTTAGAAGGTTTATCTTTGGGAAATTTTATTTGAAATATTAATCTTCAAAAACTTTCTCTTTGGTGACTTTCATTTGTAAAGTTTATCTTTAGGAATTTTTCTTTTAGGAGCTTAGTCTCCAAAAACTTTATTTCAATCGACAAATTTCATTTGGAAAAATGCATTTGGAAGGTTTTCATTCAACAACTTTGGTATTCAAAATCTTTACTTTGAAAACTTTCTTTTCAAAAAATTACATTTGGAAATTTTATCTTCAAGAAATTTATATGCAATGACTTCCTCTCAAACAAAAATCTTTCCAAAGAGTACTTAGTCTTCATGAACATTTCCTTTGATGGTTTTCAAACAAATTCTTTAGAATGAATTTATCTAAATAGAATTTTACTTTTATGGGTTTGAATCCCATAACTAAACCATATAATAATAAATGTCATAAGGGAAGGGCAACATTTTGGCACCCTGAATGAACAAGCATCATATGTGGCATATACACTAGGACTTGGTTGTCAAGTTTGAATTGAATGAAGGTGATGAGCTTGTGGATGTTGGAAATTAATGGTGCATGAAATAGAATGAATTTATAAAGATATAAAATTGATACCCCAACTGAGTTCATCTTATTCTATTTTCAAGATCATAGGGAAAATTATCCTTTTATAATTGTAAAATCACTATCTGTGATTAGTTTATCTTGAAACTCACATAATTTAGGTTTTTACACTATCATTTTTGAAATATTGATTAATACTATCATCCATAAAATAATCATGGTATTTTTGTATAGGTCATATAAGGGACACTCAACACCCTCTGGGTTTTTCATCAATGGCTCTACATAATACTTAGACATGATATTTGATACAATTATGTTTGATGGTCTCTATGCGAACAACTCAGCTCTATGGGAGATCACAGATAACATTGATTCATTTATGTTGGAAGAAGACATCTAAAGTGAGGATAAAAAAATCATAATGGACCTACTTCCTTTTAAGAAATAAGAAATTCACTATGCATCCACCAAGTCATAATTCATGTCATGTATAGAATTTCTATGAGGCTTGTTCTTCAAAGGCTGAATTATAGATGGTAATTATTTTCACTATGTTGAATATAACACAATCATCACATACATATCTAGGGAAGCATTCATGAGGTATTTAAGTTTCCCTATCCCAAATATCACATTTAAGTACATATTTTAGTCACTTAGAATAAAATAAACAATGTAGAAGGAGTAGTATGGAAGTGGATTCTCCTAGGTGAGACATTCACTATCAAATAACATATTATGACTCCTATCCCTATCACCTGATTCATGATGGGGATTTGCATAGGCATGGATTTATTGAATCAACTCTTTAGCCACCCAAGCATCCACTTCCTATATCTATAATGGGTACCCCTACTAGACCTATTTAGTACTTTAGAGTGCACCTATACATTAGGGGGATTCATTAGTGCTCACCTACAAGAACAAATTCTACACAAAGACAAGAGGTCCTAGGGGAAATTTTTTTATGATGTCATACCTATTATATACTATCATGGGGGATAATGTACATATATAATAGGGTTATATGGAGTCTCAAACATAATGTTATAAAGAATAGAATATGTGAATTCTATTCTTTCATTCACATATATGCATATGTTAGGAAATTTTTTAGAATAGTAGATGACATCTAACCTAAGGTTTAGATGGCCATTTATGGCCATCCTATGGTTAAGATTCACCCAAAATTTATAAAACACTCATAAATGTAGGATATTATTGCTTCTACCCTAATTATACCATTATCATGGTTTCTAGTCATAAGGTGGTCCATCTTCAGCTTCTCAAATTTATTCTTGATAAAGTGACTAAACAAGAAATTGCTTTCTAGATATGGAATGGAATAGATGATGGTTTAATAGATAAAAATAAAGGTACTTTCCATAGCTCCCATAACACTATTAGAAGTATGAAATACACTTTTAAGAGACACTTTAGTGAAAATTGGAATGCAATGAGTTATATCCATTATCCAATCCACCCCATAGGGATTAGGACCACCATGGGAGAGACTAGTAAAAAAATCATAGCCTATACATCATATATAATCATGAACCATTTTACCATGACGTGTTATTTCTTAACACCAAAGATTATAAAGAAGTAAAAGAAAGAGCAGTGATAATGGGATTGAGCAAAGTCTTATTGAGGGTAATAAAATTTGACCCCTCCCTTACACTCAACCAAGAAAAATTCAAGATCTAACTATGAAGAAAATGGAGATCTTCTGACTTCTAGAGTGGTAGGCCATACCAATAACCAACAGACTAGAGACAAGATCCCTAACATCCATTTGTGGCTTAAGACCAACAATAATAAGATTAATATCATCTGGTAGGGGAAACATCAATGTCTCAAGAACATGAAAACCATCGAGATATAGAATAGATACCCACTTCTATACAAGAATAAGAGAAACATACTCCTCTAGTTTAAGCATAAACTATTGAACTAAGGAGAGTTAAGCAAAAATTAGCAAAGTATTTGACACAAGAAAATAAAAACACACGTAGGGAAGATATGTGGATAATTTTATTGGATTATTCAAATGATGAAGAAATGGAACCTATTATGATGGCATCATCAACCCTAACATCCATCATGACTACCTCTCCTCTTCCCCAACAAGTGACTACTCCATAAACCAAGAAAATGACATGGTGTTATAAAAATAAACCAAGGGGAAAAGACCTTATAAAACATCCATAGAATCACTTAGAGATGCATAAACTTTAATGGAAGACAAGCCAAGTCAATAGGTGGATGAGGAAAAACTATAACAAGACAAGGTATTGAGCTTGTAAGCACTAAAATAAAAGGTAACCTTTAGTGGTGATTCATCGGTAAGGGTAATCTCTTTACTTCTCCATTAGGCCTTTTTACTTTAATGTCATTACCTTTTTCTTATACCATACTTATTTAGGTCATTTCTACTTTCATTCCCATGCAATCAATTTATGTAGATCTTATTTTCATGCACCCAACTTGTGCTCTTTTAATTTACACTTCTAATTATTCAAACACCACCCTTATAATATCTATTACTAAAGTTTATATTAATTTGGTGTCCATCCCTTCAACCATATTTATTTTCATCCTAGCTACCTCTGCTTCTATTATTGTAGTCTCCACTTCTATGGCCATATCTATCAGCCAACACATCACTCAAATAGTTACCTCCTCTACCCAATTGGGTTCACCATTACCTTCTTCAACACCAATCCAAACCACAATAGTAGTAATGAATTATAAAACCCAAAAAATGAGACCTGTCTATGTTGTGTACCCCATGCCATAATTTGGGAACATAGACTAGTCCAAAATATTTTGGCCCTCAATGCCATCCTCCTCTAAGCCAAAACTTGAGGAACATGCACAAATAGAATCTCAACCATTAAGTCCTAAAAATCTCACTATTATAGACTAGGCCAAGGAGTTAGGATCTTCATCCCCTAAGAGGCACAATCTGAAGATTAATGAGCTTTCCACTACAATATCACTTTTTTTATAAATCCACAACCTTAGTCTAGAGGTTTATAAAAATAAAGATTGATGATAAAACTAGGAGAGGGTTGATTTTGGAGGAAAGGGAAGAAGTTTACTCCTTTTTAAAATGGTATAATAGGAATAAGGGTCAGCCACCATATATTGAGGGCCTCATTTACTATATGCAAACCCATACTGAGACAGTACTAGCTATCCATGAGGGAATGGAACTAGCCAGATAAGAACTAAAAGAAGAGTTCGAAAATCTCAGAGAGCATCATCAATTGATACAAGTTCCCTCAATATAGAATAGGATGTTTAAAATATGAAACTTAGGATTTATGAAATTTTGGATACAATTCATTCATTGAGAGTCCAATTGGCTTTACATGTGAATTTAATAAGAAAATTATTTAAGCTTCTTAGAGAAGGAAAAAAAATTGAATTTATTTGTATTATACACCCCTAATAAGGAATTAAACCACCTATATCTAATGACCCATCTATAGGTAGATAATACATTAAATTTATCTCTCATTAGAACTTAGGAGGCCTAAGATTGGGTGTCATCTTTTGAAGCTTTGGTGAATAAGCTTATAGAACAAGATAATTGAGAAACACATATTTTGGCTAATATTGAATTAATCGGAGTCTAGGATAATAGAGGTAAGTTAGTAGCTTAGACCATTTTTTATAAGATGATTTAACAAGTTTTAGATGGTTTCAAATAGAGTTTACAAAGACTGATTTTGGCAGACATTGAAGCAAAATTGAGCACAACAAGGAGGAAGGCAACATAAGTAGAGGTCTTCTAGGTTAGATTTTGAGCCACCAAGATAGAGCATATAAGACCTCATCTTATTGACATGAAATTAATTTTGACATAACATGATAAGGCATATAAGTATCACCAAGAGTTAGATGTAAACAAGAAATTAAAATCAATGCCACTTTCCAATTTTACTCCTCAAACCCCACCTATAGTGCCAATAAAAACACTACCATCAACTTCAACCCCTTTTGGTTTAACAACTACATCAATGTCACCTCATAGTTTAAATCCAACTATAACTCTAATCTAAATAATGATTTCATCATGAAGTACAAGTCCAGTCATCATGTCTATAACAACAAGCACACTTTTAGTACTCATAACAATTGTAAAAAGTGTTAAGCAGGAGATAATTTAGCCTAAAGTTAAAGGTTATTTCTATACAATTTAGAATGTAATGATTATGAATGAATAACTAAGTTTTAGTTATGTCCATTTTATAATTAAATAATTTTTTTATAGCATGAACATGTTACATGTCTGAGGTATATATAAGTTATGACATGCAATTGAGACTTATGATCTAGTCCTTTAGGATGTAATAAAAGTTTTCTAAAATTGGAGGATAATGTGACCCTTCCCCTAATTTTTTATATATATGTATAACCCTCTTTTCAAGGGGTAAAAGTTTTTGATCAATATATAGGAAGATATCAAGAGATTAATTTTCATGCAACTATGTTTATTCTTTCTTCTTCCCTCTCTGTGTTAATGAAATTGAGAGTTTATTTGTTTGTATTAATTAAATAATTCTTACGTGTGCTAATGTTACAGATGAATATGATTATTTCAATTAATGCATATTGATCTTATATGTGTAATAAAAATTTAAATATTTATATGTTTCATTGATTTAAGTAGTTAGTAAAGATATAATTGATATTCAAAGGTGTGTAGAGGTATATTTTTTGATATATTCTTCTAGGCATGAGTCATAACTACCCTAGACAACTTTCTAGTCTAAACTGTAATCTCTTAGACAAGGGTGTGAAAAAATATCCCTAAGAAGAGAAACATTTAATTGAGATTAATAAGCATCTTATATTTTTTTATCCCAAACAAATAACCATGTTTACTAATGAGTGTACAATAGATACAAATGACAAACACTGGTCTTGGAAATACTTGTCCATCAAAGAAATAACCTTAGGAACTACCTTTTAGGAACACAACAATTTATTTTTTGACTTACCCTTCTTTCCTCTTTTTGAGTTTATTTTAAATCTACCCACCATAGAATAATTTTACACCCATCCAAATCAACTTGTGTTTAATTTTTATTATATTCCATGCATCTGCATGTAAAACCTAGTTAAATAGTTAATATGCTCAACATGTTATTCCATCACCTAGTTGTTTAACCACATACCTACAACTCATGCCCTGGAGTGGAACCTTATTCCATAGATATATAAATATTTTAGAGGATACCTTGTTTAAATTTTATTAGGTGTGCACAAAACCCACACCAATAAAAATAAAAGCTAACACTAGAAAGAGGGCACACTTGTTTGTTTTCCCAATAATATAGGCTAGTCACTAAATAGAGTTACACTGGAGACACCCATGAGAATAAAAAGATCTATAACCCAAGATATACTTTTATTTTTACCATTGTTAACTCTTAGGATGCCTATACCCATACCTATCATCCCTAAAATACATCGAGTTAGGACACCTTCCCTTATAAGAAACATCCCACTTATAAATCTTCCTCTGACTCAACCTTAGTTACTCAGATCCACTATTACCATTCTTGGGGACCAACATTATATACCAAGGAATATATAAAAGTATTAGCCTACCTTATCCACCTAAAATGGTAGGATGACAAAATAACACATCAAAAAATTTAAGGTTATTTTGAGGTTAATGAATGTCATCAATGACGTTGTTGCATGCAAGCTTTTTACATTTAGCATGCAATATTAATTTTATGATGGTATCTCAATTTATAGGAAAACTATATCACCTCATGGAATGAGTGTTAAAACATGTTCCTTGCATAATTTGGACAAGTGATTAATTTAATCCTTGTGTAACATCTCTTCACTAGCATGAAAAGGGAACCTAGCGAGCCAATTAGGGCCTTTAATGCAAGATTCCAAAAGATGTACACTTGATTAAATGATTAATGTAAACCATCTATGAATATGATGCTAGAGATATACAACAATACCTTAGATCCCATTACTGTAGAGTCCTTATGAAGATATGCCACCACCAATACTTTAGCTTTGGCATTATAGAAAGCTTTTAATATTGACAAGTAACTCAATCCATACATTAAACCTCATAATTTATGGGGATAAACATTAAAAAATGGACTCTCGTATTTGAATATGATTCTATATGCTAATCAGAATGCCACCATATTCAACCAAAATCAATTATACATTCTACCTCTTATGATGCAACAAATAACAAATTAACATTATGATTTCTTGAATAGTCAAATACAAAGGAATGGACACCATCATAATAAACATTAGGATCACACCAATGTATTAGTCACTTAGGGTTCTAACTCCAAAAAATCTAAATTGGATTCTATATAAATAAAGTTCCATAAGTTGAGAAATGATTTCTTAAATATGTATAAAAGGATGGGTAATACCACTAATCAATATTAAAATCATAATTATAGATTTAAAAGATACAATAGTTCTTTCAATAAACTTACCAACAATGTAAAACAATAATAATCTAATAAGTTACCAAAAATCAATATCATGGAGATAACTTTGCCCAATTGGTGTTGGGTTCATAACACATCATATCATGGAGAATTGGATTGTAATAATTCTATGTAGCCTTTGAAATCTTCCAAAGAGAAATTATTAGAAAATATCAAATGATTAATCCTCTAGATCTCACTCATGAATCTATCCCTTCAAGTTCAACTATAGTCTTTGAAACCTATGTGTCTTCCTTGCCCAATGAAGATGACAATATTATAAAGGATAATTATGATGAAGTGCATGTGTTCCAATAGTTCAACAAGAATAACTATAAAAAGAACAAGTAACCTCTCACTACGTCTACTCCTCCCAATAATACAATTATTCCTCCATGTCCCAAATTTGATAATAATCATTCTCCCCTAAAAGGGAACGATTAGCCTCAGCATAAAAAGGAACATAATAAAGAATGATACAATATTCTTGAATATATGAAGAAAATTAAGGTCAATATCACTCTTCATGAACTAATACAAATCATAAAGTATAAAGAGCTCTTATAAAATTCCATCATAGGTAAGTATGTCATATAAAAGTCCAATATAACCAACATAAATGTTATATATAAAATCAAGCCTGAGGTTCTGCCTTTATTGATAACCATTCAGGTGTTTGGAAAGAACATACATATTTTTTTAGTATATTTTGGGGATTCAATAATAATTATGGTGAATTCCATTTGTGAATTTTTTAAAATCTTGGTTTTACCCCAAATCTATTCAATAAGACTATGTCATAGCTAGATAAAATAGTAGTGTCTATATTGGGAGAACTTAATGATGTAAGAATTTAGGTTGCCTTAGAACCTAGAGTATATATGACTATCAACATCTTGGTAGTGAATATTATTAAAGGATATGGATTATTATTTAGTAGATATTGGTTAAAAATGTTAAATGGCTATCTTTCCATGGAATTTTTACATATTTGGTTACCTTGGAGAGGTATTGTTAACTAGATTAGGATCAATCAAGAGCCAAAGATGAAGCATCCTATTGCAGATTATAATAGTACTAATGAAGAGGTAAGTTATAAGTTTTCCAGTCTTCAAATTTATATTTTTACTACTAGACCTAAAAAATAAGAATAAATTTGGTGACCCTCCTAATTGTGGACCCTTTATTTTTATAGAGAAAGGTCTAAGAAAGGATCAAGTGTTGGCATTGAACTAGTTTATCCACAAGGAAATAACTTGTTAGAAACATATAGGCTCCAATTATTATGCACTAATAATAGAGTAGAGTATAAAGCCTTGATTTTGGGATTACAATTTTCCCTCAATAACAATGTCAAAAAACTACTAGTATACGAAGACTCTAAAATTGTGACTAACTAGGTCAAAAATAAATATCAATGCAAATTGTCATATTTAAATAAATACAAGCATAGGACCCAGGATCAAATTGAATAATATGAAGCTTTCAACATAATATTTATCTCTAGAGAACAAAACCAAGTTTTTGACTCACTAGATACTTTAGTAGTAAATTTGGCACCCTTATAGGATTTAAAAGTGTAGAAGTTCTCCATTGATTTGGTTCCCTACCCATCATCACTAGATAATGTTAATAATTTTCAATTATTTGATGATGACTAATAGATTGTTTTATTTTTGAAAAATTCTAGATAGTTCAAATTTTAGATAATTTATAATGAGGAAAGAGGCTATAGGTGCCATGAATAAATGGATGAAGAAGCTATTATCCACCTAAAGGATAATCATCTCCCTTTAGGGATGGTCATCTTGGAAAGGACCTTTGATATAGATCCTTAGGCACAATTACAAAGGCAACTCAAGGTTAATGAATTTGAATTTAACTCATAAAATTTAGGTGATGAGAGGGATGCACACTTCATTAATATTGACTTTAGATTTACATCAGATGAAAGGCAAAAGGTTGAGGATTTGATTATCAGGTATAAATATGTAATTTCATGGACCTATGATGACTTAAGGATATGTAATCCTAAACTCATCACCCATATATTCAACTCAAGCTTGATCATAAACCATTTAGGCAAAGGTGAAATATAGTTAATCCTATCTTAGAATAATTGATCTAGAAGGAAGTAGAGAAGTTACTAAGTGCTAAGATAGTTTTTCCTATCAAGCATTCAACCTGGGTGGCCAATTTAATTTTGGTTAGGAAAAAGAGAGGTGAAATCAGAATGTGTCAACTTTAGGAATCTAAATAAAGCTTTTGAGAAGGAAAATTATCCTTACCCTCTTTATATGAGGTAATACAAACCATGAGTGGGTCTAAAATAATGTCTTTCTTATACACATTTTTAGGCTATAATCAAGTACTAGTTAAATTGGTGGATATGAAGAAAATGACATTTACTATAAAATGGGGAATATATGCATACAAGTGAATGCCATTTGGGTTGATAAATGATGGAGATAATTTTCAAAAAGAAATGAATCATGCATTCTAGGGACTGATAGGCAAATGTATAATCATAGACATGGGTGATCTCATTATTTTCTCAAAAAATAGATTTGATCATATCAACCACCTTCAGTCCATTTTTGAAAAGTGTAATAAGTTTAGTGTATCACTAAACCCCAAGAAGAGTATATTTGGCATTACTAACGGTAATCTACTAGGCCAAATTATTACTAATTATGGGATCACCATTGGCCTATATAATATTTAGGGGATTTCAAAAATAATGTTTCCAAATAATAAAAAGGAGGTCAAATTCTTCTTTGGGAAGATAAATTTCATAAGCAAAATTATATCAAGATTTGTAGAGGTTATCAAGCCCCTAAATGCAATATTCAAGAAAAACACCAAAGTGGAGGGGACACTTAAAGCTAAGAAGTATTTCCAAGACATAAAGAAGGCTATTTATCAATCCCTTGTGCTGGTAAGCCCAAATTTCACTAAAGATTATTTCTTGTACTCATTCACCTTAGAGCATACTATTGTTGTCATACTTACACATAAATGAGAATAAAGTGAGCATCCTATCATGCTCATGAGCACTAACTTAAAATATGAAAAGATTGGATACTTCCTAATTAACAAATAACTTTGATCTCTTGTCAAAGTGGTTAAGAAATTTAGGCACTACATCCTATAAAACAAGACCATTGTCATATAACTAGATCTTACTATCAAGCTTATGATGGGAGATAATGAATTGGGGGAGCATAGAGGTAAATGGATGGTGAATTTGTAGGAGTTTGATATTAAATTTAAACCTTATAGTATTTTTATATGGAAAGGCATTGTTCAGTTGATGACTGAACTAGACCCATGCATCACCATCGAATAGGTCTACCAAACATAGGTTTTCCAAGAAGATTGGTATTTAGGTATTATTTAGTTTTTGATCACTAGAACATGCCCCTAAGAACTCAAGAGAGAACAAAAGAGAGCCTTAAGGTTCAAAAATACACATTATATGATTAGTAAAGGATTCCTATAAAGGAAGAACTATGAAGGCATCTATTTAAGATGTGTGTCATGTGGAGAAGCTCAGGAGATCTTAGAAAATATGCATCAAAATATTAGTAATGATCATCCATTTGGTAATACTATAGCGCCAAAAATACTTAAAATGGGTTATTATTGGTTGATGATATTTAAGGATGTTCACTTCGATGTGAGGACATGCCATGAATGCTATGTTTTGGAAAAAAGAGAGGTACATGTAGTAATTCCACTACAAACTATGATTGAAGTTAGGTCATTTGCCCAATGGATCTTGGATTTCATTGGTGTTATAAACCTGTATTCCTTAGCTAGGTATAAACTTGTGCTCACTACTATAGATTATTACATGAAATGGACTAAGATAGTAGACACCAAGAACTCAAGAGCCTAACACATGATCAATTTTCTTGAATAACATATCACAAATAGGTTAGATATGCCTATTTATTTGGTTTGTGACAATGGGAAAGAATTTAAATTAGTTGAGATCACTGAATGGGCCCATGATAATCATATTATAATCATATCATCCTCTAATCACTACCCATAATGTAATGAATTGGCTGAGTTAATCAATAAGAACATCATAAACACTATCAAGAAGTCAACCATAAATAAATCTAGGAAGTGGCATCTCTTACTAAAATATGCACTATAGGTAGACTAGACTAGGTACAAATAGGACCTTAAAGTCTTGCCATATCTACTATTTTATGGGAAATGACTATTTTTCTCAATCATATTGAAGCTGACAACATATTAGTTTATACTAGAATACATGGATCCCAATGAAAAAATAGAGTCTAAATTGGTAGATATCATAAAAATAGAAGACTTTAGGAATGAATCATTAGAAAACTTTAGCAAACATCTGGATGTGATTAGGAGATGGTTTGACAAGAGAGATAAATTTAAATCATGTAGGATCTTTGACTTGGTGATCTTATGGGATAAATCCTAAGATAAAAAATGAATGCATGATAAATATACCCCCACCGTGGATAGGAACATATCAAATCTATGAGATCTTGGGTAATAATGCATTCCATTTGAAACATCTTTAATGTAATGATCTGACATATCCAGTTAATGGATAGTTTTTAAATCATTACTTCATGGCTTCCCCATTTATAAATGTCTATGACTAATAATAGATGATATGGTAGAGGTAGGAGTAGGTTAGATTTGATTTACTAATTATCTCTATGTTTTCAATCATTTTCTTTTATTAGCATAGTTCATGTTTTATAGATTAGCCATTTTTATTTTTAGTAGTTTTCCTACTTTTTAGGGTGGTTTTATTTTTATGGAAGTCTAAGTTGATTAATCTTATAATACTAAAATGATAGTTTGAGGTGTTTTGAATTCAACTCAAAACAAAGGGTATTGTATAATGTAGTTCAAAATTCTTAATATAGGTAAGCAATGAGAGTTAGCCATGACTATTTTTGAAAGCTAATAATTCCATTGGGAATGTGAAAGTTTCTCCCATAATTATACAAATTAAAAAATATCAGCCTTATCACCTTGGGTCAAATACACATAAAATTCTAATACTTATTTAAGGTAATAACCATTGACATGGGTAAAATTTGATACGGACATTTTTATTAAACCAAAATTTTATTAAGACCAACTCATGGTGGTCACCTTCTTCCCTCTTTTATTCAAAAATCAAATAAAAGTTAAAAAATAAAAGGCATAATCTAAAAGTTCAAAATAAAATCAAAGAGGGTTAGAAGTGTACATAATGAAATAAGATCAATGTATCATGTATCATGGAAAAATATGAATAAATAGAGAAAAAGTGATCAAAGGTATCTCTTTTGGGGGTATGGATGCCTGATTGGTATTAGAGTAATGCTCGAGCTACCAAATGTCTATGAGCTTAATGCTCAATCATAATGAAACCTATAGCTCACCCCATGACTTTGCCTAAAACCCTTAGATAAGACAGAAAGAACATCACTTTCCCACTAATATATCTAAGGTATAAGTGAATTTGTTATGTTGTATGAAATTATTAAGAGCTTATTTTCATTTTTGATTTAATAATTTATTTTGATAAGGTTTATGGTTGATATTGAGATTGTAAAACTATAGATTCTAGGTTCTTAAAAACTTGGGAGTATTCACCCCTATAAGTCACCATTTTTTGTATTCAAAACACACCACCTTGTATTTTTGTTTGAAAATTGGGAACCCCTTTTTTATTTTATAAAAAAAATATATTATTTTAGTATGCATGTGTTTGTGCTGGTTATTATTATTTGAAGGAGATTGATATTTTGGACATTAAGTCACATTTTGATTATCATGCACCTAATTGTATTTGAAATGACTTATTAAAACTAATATATTAATGAAAAATTGGGAAAATTTGATATGTATGATAGGTATTTGGTCTTAAAAAAATATTATTTTACAAAATTTGTTTCGGGGACTTTTCTTTAGATCATTTGTTCTAGTCAAACTTTTTTCTCTTCAACAACTTTCCTTAGAAAACTTTGGCTTTCATAAGCTTTTGATTATTCTATAAATTTTCTTTTAAGAACTTTGTCTTTAGGAAATTCATTTATACAAATTAATTTATAAGGTTTGTCTTCAATAACTTTTGTTTGTAAGCTTAATCTTTTAAAACTTTCTCTTCGGCATATTTCATTTGAAAAGTTTATCTTTTGGAACTTAGTCTCCAATAAATTTATTTCAATCAGCAACTTTCATTTAGACCAATTCATTTAAAAGGTTTTCATTTAGAAACTTTGGTATTTAGAATCTTTACTTCTAAAATTTTCTCTTTGACAGCTTTCATTCAGAAATTTTATCTTTTGCAACTTTCTACGCGACAACTTCCTCCCTAACAATAATATTTTCAAATATTACTTAGTCTTTAAGAACTATTCCTTCAATGGATTTGGGAAAAAATATTTCAAAATGAATTTATTCAAAGAGATTTTTGATTTTTGGGGCATTTTAAGCGTAAATGTAGAGGGAAGGGAAACACCATGGCACTCTAAATGAAAAAGCATCCTAGGTGGCATGTACATTAGGATTGGGTAGTCAAGTTTGAATTAAATGAAGGTGATGAGATCATATATGTTGGTGATTAATGGTGCATGAATTAGAAATAATTCATAATTCTATAAAATTGATCCCCCAGCTAAGTTCATCTCATTCAATTTTCAATATATTAAACAAACTTAGCCTTATATATTCTTAAAATCCCTAGCTGTGACTAGAATGACTTACAACTTGCATAATTTAGTTTTTGGTACCACCATTTTCAAAAGCTTAAATTATGCCAACATCCATAAAATAGACATGGCATCTTCATCTAGGTCATACAAGATACCCTCATCACCCTCTAGGTTTTTTTTATCAAATATTCTAATAAATTCTTAAACATGATGTTTGATGCAACTGTGTTTGATGACCTCTATGCCAATTACTCAACTCTATGGGAGGTCATAGAGAATATTGATTAATTGAATTTGGAAGAAGACATCTCAATAAAGGAGAAATAACTCATAGTAGACCTGCTCCCATTCAAGTTATAGGCCCTTCACCATGGATCCAACAAGTTATAGGTCATACCAGGTATAAACTTGCTATGAGGTCTAATCTTTGAAGGCCAAATTGTAGATAGTGGTTATCTACAATACATAAACAACAACATAGTCAACATATACATCTTTAGAGAAACATTAATGAGGTATTTTAGTATCCCTATCCCTAATGTCATATTTTACTTACATACCATATTCACTTGGAAGAAAAACAACAATGTAGAGAGAGCAGTTGGAAACTGGCTTCTCCCAAGTCAGACATTCACTGTCAAAGAAAATATTTAGAATCCTATCCCTATCACTTAATTTAGGATGGGGATTTATATAGGCATGGCATTGTTGAATTAAATATTCAACCACTTGAGAATACACTTCTTACATATATAATGGATACCCTTGTTATACTCTCTCATTACTTTAGAGTGTACCTATGAATTAGGAAAAGTCATTAATGCCCACCTATAGGAATAAATTCTACACAAAGATAAGAGGACCTAGGGGGAAATTTTTATATAATGTCATACTACTAGATGCTATCATGGGGACACTGTATAGCATAATTGGGTTTTATGGAGTCCCAACCCTGATGTTATAAAGAACAAAATATGTGACTTGTATTCTTTCATTCACATATATGCATATGTTAGGAACATTTACAAAATAGAAAAGTACCTTTGCCCTCAATTTTAGATGGCCATTCATGGCTAGCCTCTAGATAGGATTTCATCCATCATTGCCAATACACTTGCCAATATAGGAGACTACTAGCTCTACCCTAATTATACCATTATCATGGTCGATGATTATAAGGTAGACTCTTTTTGACTTCCCAAGTTCATTCCTGACAAGGTGACCAAACAAGAAATTGCCTTCTATATATGAAATGGAATAGATGAGGATTTAACAAATAAAAATAAAGGTACCTTCCATGACTCCCATATCACTATTGGGAGGATGCATTACACTTTTAAGAGGCACTTTATTGAAGCTAGGAATTTGAGGAGAGCATATTAATTGGATACTTTGCCCCATAGGGATTAGAACCCATGGGAGAGTCCAATAAAATATTCATAGCCTAAGCATCCCATATAAACATGAACCATTTGACCATGAATTATTATTTATTAATGCCAAGGATGCTAAGGAATTAAAATAAAGAGTAGTGATAGTGGGTTTCAATGAAGATTTATTGAGGGTAATATAAGATGACCCTTCCTTTACAATCATCCAAACAAAATTTAGGATCCCACTACTAGGAGGATGGAGATCCTCTAACTTATAAAGTGGTAGTCCATACCAACAAATAACAAACTAGGGACAAGATCACCAATATCCATCTATGGATCAAGACCAACAATAATAGTAGGATTAGCTAGTAGGGGAAACATGTTGGCTTAAGAACATGAATAACATCAAGAATTAGAAGAGATACCCACTTTTTTAGAACAAGAAGAGGAACAAACTCGAGTTTAAGCATCAACCATTGAAATAAGGAGAGTTAAGTAGGAATTAGCATAGGAGTTGACATAAGAAGAAAACACAAGTAGGGAAGAGATGGGGATCATTTTCCTAGATTTATCTTATGAGGAAGAAATGACACCTATTATGGTGGCATCAATATCCCTAACATCTAACATGACTATCCCTCTGCTTCCCTAATAGGTGACTACTCCACAGACTAGGAAAATGACATGATGTTATCAAAGGAAACCAAGGGGGAGATACCTTAGAACCCATCCATAGAATCACTCAAAGAGGCACAAATTTAGTAGAATTTGAGCCAAGTTAAGAGGTGGATGAGGAAGAACTATATCAAGATAAGGTCTTGATATTTAAAGAACTAAAATCAAAGGCACCCCTTAGTGGTGATTCATCTGGTAAGGGTTCTCTTTTTACTAACCCCTTAGGCCTTTTTTCACTAGTGTTAGTACCTGTTACTTCTACCGTACATATTTTGCCATTTACACTTTCCTTCCCATGTAATCACTTTTTACTGGTCTTATTTTCATACACCCAACCTCTATTATTCTAATTACCACTTCTACTTCTCCAACCACCACCCTTGTAGTCTTCATCATTGTAGTTTCTATTCCTTTAGTCTCCATCCCTTCAACCATAGTTTTTTCCATCCTATCCACCTTTGATCTGACTATTTTAGTCTCCACTTCTGTTTCCACATTCATCAACCAACCCATTACTCAAATAGTTGCCTCCTCTACCAAATTGGGTTCACCATTACCTTATTTAAGACCAGTAAAAGTTGCAAGAGTAATAATGACTAAGAGGGACATAAAAAGGAGACCAATCTATGTTTTACACCCCATGCCATAATTTGGGAACATAAAATGGTCTAAAATATTTTAGCCCTTAATAACACCCTCTTCTAAACCAAAACCTGAGGTGCATGCATAAATAGAAGCTCAACCATCAAATCCTAAAAATCTCACTCTTCTAGACTAGGCCAAGGAGTTAAGAGCTTTGTTCAACTCAACCAACAAATACATGAATGTGACCTCATAATTCAGCTCCAATTGTAACCCTAATCTAAAAAATGATTCCATCACCAAGTACAATTATAGTCACCACATCCACAAAAATAAGCACAATAGAAGTTCCAACAATAGTTTTGAAAATTCTTAAGCAGGATCCAATTTAGCCTAAATTTAAAGGATATTTTAAAAAAAAATTACATGTAATTATTATGAATAAATAACTAAGTTTTAGTTATGTCCATGTTTTCATTGAATATATTATTATCTCTAGCATGCTCATATTGCATGTTTGAGGAATATTAAAGTTATGAGAAGTAAATGTGACTTATAATCTAGTCATTCAGGATGTAATCAAAGGTTTCTAAACTTAGAGGATGAGGTGACCCCTTCCCCAAGTTATTTATATACATGTATAACCCTCATTTCAAGGGGTCAAAATTTTGGATCAATAAATAGGAAGAGATCAAGAGATTGATTTTCATGCAACTATGCTTGTTCTTTCTTATTACTTCTATGTGTTAATCAAATTTAAAGTGTATTTATCTATATTAATTCAATAATTCTAAAGTGTGCTAATACTATAGATGAAGCCTCTTGTTTCAATTAATGTATATTATTATATGTATAGTAAAAATTAAATATTGATAGGTTTCATTGATTTAAGTGGTTAGTAAAGGTTGAATTGATAACTAAATGTGTCTAGAGGTATCTCTTTTTATATAGTCTTCTAGGCATGATTCATAGCTACCCTAGACAACTTTTTGGTCAAAACTATAATCTCTTACACAAGGGTGTGCAATAGTATCCCTAATAAGATCAACCTTCATTTGAGATCATTAAGAATCATATATTTGTTATCTTAGACTGCTAATTGTGCTTATTTGTGAGGGTGCAATAGCTGTAAAATTAAATATTGGTCTTGGATATACTTGTCCATCAAAGAAATTTATTTGAGATCTACCCACCATAGAATAATTTTACACCCATCCAACTCACCTAGTAGTTATTTTCTATTTGATTACATGTATCCATCAATAAAACCTAGTTAAAAAATCCATAGGCTCAACCTACTATTCCATCACCTAGTTATTTAATTACATATTTACAATCGTGTCCCAGAGTAGAAACTTATTCCATAGATATCCCAAAATGTTATAGGCTACCTCATTTAAATTTTTTGAGGTGTGCATAAAACCCACATCAATAGGATCCATCATCATCAAATTAAATTTTAATTAGATAATTTTTATCTTTTAATATTTACAAGTTATCATTTCTCATAATATCTCCCCTTCAATGATCCTAGTGTACATGAACTATATAATAAATTCTCTACATCTCACCACACTACCTCCTTGTATTACCCTTAGAATAATGGTAAAGCTGAGGCAACTTATTATTTTTTAAATTTCATCCTAATTAATAACGTTAAAGATAACACAAAGTATTTTCACCTTCATCTATATCCTAATTTATGGGCTTACAAAATGAGTATTCACATGCCCACTAGGGGCACACCCTATTTATTAGTATATGATGCAAAGGATGTCTATTCCTTATAAGTATATATTTTTACCTCATGATTTTTCCTTCAAGGTCTCATAAATAAATAAAAGTATAGAGACTAACATCTTACTCAACTAGAGATATTAAACAAAAACCAACTTATGGATGCTCAAAATAATGAGGCTTACACAACTTGTTTATGTCATTTTTATAATTAAAAAATTCATGAACACCTTATTTAGGTTGGAGGAATAGTATAATTACTTGATAATATAATTTAAAAAAATACGGTTTAGGGTCAAAATTTAAACCTAAGTAGTTATGTCCTTATCTGGGAATAAAATATAAAAAAATGGGGCTATTTATTTATACACTTTAGAGGGTAAGGAATTTTATGAATATATCAACCCTTTACACTTGAAACATTATAATGTATAATTACATATGTTCCAAATTTACATCATTATATGATAGCGTTGTAATATCATTTGTTTTGTTTATGCATTTTTTTAAATTTTGAATAGGCAACATTCTAGTTATAAATTTACTTGGAAAAAAACTCATTGTAGTAAGGCATTTAAAATTTTCATTATGACCTCTTGATCTCTTTGGAAATATTCTTTAAAACACAAAATTTATTATAATATTAATATTTGTTCTTTAGTATTGTATTCCCTATTTCATTTTTTTTAAATATTAAACATCTAGCTTTACATCCTAGTCTAGAAGCTTCCCCATGGCAGATTTCCCCTTTGGTTATACTAGGCTAAGGTAAATTTATGGATATACCTTTCATATTAATATTTTCATGGTGTTAATGCCTAGGATTGAATACCTTCTAAATAAAGTTAATGATTAAACAATGTAAATCTAAGTCAAGTTAAACCAATAATATAAATAAAATTCCTACATATATTGTCTTTTACTAACCTTTGGTGTTAATCCATTGCATCTTCATAGGTTTAAGGAGTTATGCTAGGTTGGATATGCCCTTACTCATGTGTATTTATCCTTCAATGATGATCCTTTTATTCCTCTTACTCACACGGGGTAAATATAAGGGGTTGTATAAATAAGAAAACTAATGTATAAGTGCTAAAATTATAATCCCAAAGATATTTTTTATAATACCATATTGAAAATATAACCCTTCCCTTTACCAATCCAACCATTGTTTGCCATATTTTATATAAGTCTAGAAAAAGTATGTAAAACATTTTCTTTCTGATCCCTTTGTTTAAAAAAAATTGAAATCTTGAATAAATTGAATCATCCTAAAGATGGTACAAACTAAGATGAATGTTTTACCCATTATGATATTATTATAAGTTTATTTTACTCTTCATAATTTCATACATCATATTCCTCCATTTCATCCCCTATTGTAAATAGAGTGTTTATTTCTATGTGAATGAAGTAGCTTAACTATTACCTATAAAATGATTGTTAGCACATTTATGTTTTGTAAACCACTATATTATTATGTATCATAATTTTTGTGAGAATAATTATATAAAGTGAATAATATTTACAAAATTATATCCATGACAATTAAAACACTCCTATCCATATATAGTGCATATGTTGAAAATGATACTTTAAAAATTTGACAAAATACTGAAATAAAATGGATCATCACCATCACCATCATCATCATCATCATCATCATCATCATCATCATCATCCTATATATATATATATATATATATATATATATATATATATATCTCATGATACATCAAGTTTTAGTACATGTCCATCACACCAAGATATAAAGTGTGGTAAAATAATAAAAATTAAAAATTATTAGTATTAACATCTATATGAATCATCTAAGACTAATCCTAACTATCCCATGTGAGATCAACCTAATTAAGTGTGGTGCATACTCCTAATTTGGAAATTATGCCTCGTACTATTGGTACCAATTCAAGATAAATCACCTCCTTTATTATTTTTATTATAATATAAATGTTTATTCATTATTTTAATAAGGACTCCTAAGTTTTTAATTTTGACCTCTAGTATGAAAATTCTCTCTTTTCACCTAGCTAACTCCTAAACCATGCGATGCATAGGGGAAAAGATGTCAAAATTCCGTATCACTCTCATAGGTAATCCTAAGTCAATAAAAATAACATAATTTTTCATTATTATAGGCATGTGAAACAAGTTAATATGTGTCTCAAATCTTCTGCCACTCAATCATAGAGTTTAAAAAGTAACCAAAATCATAAAGACATAGGTTAGATATAAAGTTTAGAAATAAAAATTAATAAACATGAGAAAATAAAATTCATTCTTAAAATTTCCCAGACCTCCTCCTACCACTTGGGATCAAAATAATCATCTAAGCTTATATCTACTCATTTATCTTCCCCATATGTTCCCTTGAGTTGAGACTCACATCAAACTCCTCCTTATCTCTCCACAACTAATTATTGTTGTAAATCTCTTCCTAATATGAGGCTATGTTCTCATGATCTAATCCTAATTACTATTGTGTAATCCTACTCTAAGGGTTTGAATCCCCCTACTTTCCTATCTCCCATACCTTCATGTATAGGATTCCCTTGTGTCAAATTTTTCCATAATAAATCATCTAATGGAGCATCCCAAATATTTATCTCTGTAGTGTAAACTACATATGGCATGTGGATTTTTTCATATCAATAAAAGCCAAGTTGTTGAGAGAATTTTGATACATGATGTTTCTCTACATTTCCCCTCTTATCTATAACCCTTTCTAGTTGTCTTGTAGTATGTCAAATTAATCACCTCATCACCCAAAAATCCTTTCATCCTAACATGCATGAGCTAGGATAATTTATAACTATCCTATTAATATTTATATTATGTTATGCCCTTAACCATTAGTGTGTCTAGGGATAGGTGTGGCTAACTTGGGCTTACATACCTCTTTTATTTACTTATTACATTTCTCTATGTTATTAGATATGTTAGCCTATGGAATAACCTTGGCTAAGTAGACTATATATAGGAGGTAGTGGTTAGTCTTTAAGCATCATGTGTGAAGTATTCTACTAATAGTGCATTGATGTGGAGGTTTCCCCCTCAAAGTGGATTTGCTATATTATCCAGTATTCTATTTTACTATCAATTATCATTGTGTAATATCTCATATTTTCTTATTCTATGAAATATAAAATCATTCTACGTGAATATCTAATTAATTTCATTACAAGTGGTATTAGATCTTCGATTTGGGAAAGTTTCTTGTGACATTATTTTTTTTATCTTGTGAGGCATGGCTTCTAGGAGTAGTGAAAGAGAAAAAACATAACTTACAATCTAGGAAGAATTAATTTTTTTCATCAGCACAGTATTGCTCAAAACTCTTTTTTGAAAAAAAAATATTTGAAAAAAAGTCTAGAATTTATTTCCCCTTACACACTTGTAGTCATTATATTTGTCTCGATGAGATGATCACAATGGTGTATTCTATCAATACACCTTTTTTTGGGGTCAAACCCTCCTAGGGTTTGTTTATGGTAGGTCCTTTAACTCAGGGAGGAAAAGGGGCACCAAAAACTCCTAATACTCCTACCAATGACATGGAATTTGGAACTTTAGATTCGATGATTTCTTAGCTTCAAGAGGAAATAAATAACTTGGTGAGGCGTGATAACTTTATTGTAGTCCAAGATAATGTTTTAGGGATGAATAGAGAGATTAATTGAGTTAAAAGTGAATTATAGCATATCAATACACAATTGTCTGCCCTCACATCTTAGTTTTAGCCTAATAATCCTCTATTTCGGCATTCAAATCCTCCTCTCAACAACTCCCATACTGCTATGAAACTGATGTTGCTAAAAGTAGACATGTGTAAGTATTATGGTAAGGATATTCTCACTTAGATTAACCAAATTGAGGTTTTATTTGATCTGCATTAAACCCCTAGTTCTCATAGGGTGATGGTGGCATCCTTGTATATGGAACCTGATCAATTCATTTGGTATCATTGGTTATGTGCTCAAAAAAAAATGAATTGTGCTCCTATTACATGGAATATTTTATTGAGGAATTGACAACTCATTATTAGAATAATGTCTCTAAGAACTATTCCACCCAATTAGCCAAGCTACGATAAACAAGACTTGTGAAGGATTATATTCATCAATTTTAGAATCTCTCTTTAAGGGTGGAAAATATCACTAATAGAAATTTGATAGATCTATTTTTGGGTGGCCTCAAAGATAGAATCCAATATGAAGTTCAAATGTTTATCCCATAATTTGTATCATAATATATCCTTAAGGCACATGTGATAGAAGAAAAAGAGATGGTCAAAAGGAAAAATTTCACTACTGGTCATGATCATAACTTTTTAGCACCATCATTTCCACAACCCACCAGATTAACATAATGACAAATTAAGGAGAAGCAAGCCGAAGGGTCATGTTATGGTTGTGACAGTAAATGGAGTAAAGACCATCATTGTGCTGAGAAGAAGCTATTTTACATTTAAGGTGCCAATGATGGTGAAGATGTAGAAGTACATGATGTAGATGCAAAAGTTCTTGAGGAATAATCTAAAGACTCTTAGCCTATTATTTCATGCCATGCCTTGTTAGGTATTAGTATTCCCCAAACTCTTAAAGTGATGGGTTTCCTTAAGAAATAGAAGGTCATTATCTTGATTGATTTTGGGAGCACACACAACTTCATCCACAGTAAGTTGGCTACTCATTTGAACTATTTCCTTTATCCATCTCCAAAATTTTAGGTTATGATTGAAAATGGTGGTACTATCAACTGTTCAATAAAATTCCATAATATTAAGTTGGCCATGGGAGACTACTTATTGGATTCTCTTATGTTTGTTATTCTGATGGGTGGAGTTGATATTGTTTTGGGTGTCTAGTGGCTCACCACTTTGGGAACTATTAAGATGAATTTTCAAGACTTATTCATGCATTTTCATTCAAAATAAAGTACATTTGAGCTAAGAAGATTAAAATCTAAATCTCCCCAACTTGTTAGCTCCCATCAAATGGCAAAGATTATCCATAAGGGTGCTAAGGGAGTTGTAGCGTACTTATTTACTATGGAAGTATAACCAACTCAACCATCTCCACCTCTTGACCTACAACAAATAATTGGTGCTCATTATATTATTTTTGGAAACATGCCAAAAGGACTTCCACCTAGCCACATTCATGATCATGCTATCACACTTATTCTTGGTAGTACACCACCCAACATTAAGCCATATAGGTATCCCTATGCCAAAAAAAGTGAAATTGAAAAGCTGGTACAAGAGATGTTAGATGCAAGAATCATTCACCATAGCCAAAACAAATAATCATCACCAATTGTCATGGTGAGAAAGAAAGATGACACTCGGAGGATGTGCCCCGAATACAGAGAACTCAATAAGTACACTATTAAAGATAAGTTTCCAATTCCTATCATTAATGATTTTCTAGATGAATTGAATGGTGCTCTTTATTTTACCAAGTTAGATCTATGTTCTAGGTATCATCAAATTAGGATCTATAATGAAGACATGCCCAAACTATTTTTAGGACTCATGAGGGCCATTATGAGTTTTTGGTTATGTCTTTTGGCCTAACAAACTCACCATCTACTTTTTAGAGTTTGATGAATACTATTTTTAATCCATTTTTCAGGAAATTTATTTTGGTGTTTTTGATGATATACTCATTTATAGTAAAAATTGGGCAGACCATTTACAACATGTGAAATAGGCACTCTCCATTTTGGAGTAAAATCAATTATATACCAATCCTTCCAAATTACTTTTAGGGATGGTGAGGTTAAATATTTGGGTCATTTTTTATATTATTAAGGAATGAAAGTGGATCCTAAAAAAATCCAAGCAATGGTAGATTGGCCAATTCCTAAGACACTTAAGAAACTTTAGGGATTTTTGGGACTGACTAGTTAGTACCATATATTTGTCAAAAATTATGGTAGTATTACAGCCCCACTTACCTCTTTGTTAAATAAAAACTCCTTTCAATGGATTGATATAAATACTTAGGCATTTGAAAAATTTAAATTAGCTATGTACACTACTCCAGTATTGGCCACTCTTAATTTTTCTAAGACTTTTGTGGTTGAATGTGTTGCATTTGGGTATGGTATGGGTATTTTACTCATGAAAACATGTAGACCAATAACATTTGAAAGTCATAAATTCAAGGGTAAAAAACATCACAAGCCCTTTTTTGAGAAGGAAATGATGTCCATGTTGCATGTAGTCAAACAGTGGAGACCTTATTTGATGGGTCATCACTTTTAGGTAAAAACTCATCATGATAGTCTTAAATATTTATTATAACAAAGGTTATCATCTAAAGAATAATATAAATGGGTAACTAAGATGCTAGGATATGATTTTATAATAGTCTAAAGAATGTCAAGGACAATGTGGTGGCAGATGAACTATCCAAAAAAGATGAGTCAGTTGAGGCATTTCTATGTGCCATAACCATTTTGTAGGTAGATTGGCTAGAGGAAGGAAAATCAGAATGGGAACATGATAGTACTACTCATGATTTGATTCAAAATATTCAATAGCATTTAGATGGATTTGAAAAATTCACATGGAAAGGTAATGCATTATGGTACAAAAATAGATTGTACCTATGTAAGAATTCTCTTAAGCAAAAAATCCTTTAAGAACTTCATGCAACTCTAATTTGGGGTCATTTAGGATTTTTGAAAACCTATCATGGGATCAAGCAAGATTTTTTTTGGGAAGTCTCAAGGGGGATGTCTAGAAATATGTGGTTGATTGTATGATCTATCAACAAAACAAAGGCAAAACCATCAAAACTCAAGGTCTTTTACATCCTTTATCTATCCCTAGTCATCATTAGGAAGAGGTCTCTATGGATTTCATTACAAAGTTACCAAGATATGATGGTCAAAATGTTATCATGGTTGTTATAGATCATCTCAATAAGTATGCTCATTTTCTTTCATTATCCCAACCATTTTTTTCTAATATAGTAGCTTTTGATTTTCTCAATACATTTTAGAAACTACATGGGACTCTTAAGATCATTGTCAGTGATAGAGATCCCATTTTTACTAGTGATTTTTGGACTAAGTTATTTACATTTTTAGGCACTCAATTGGCTCATAGTTCATCCTGTCATCCTCAATTTGATGGATAAACTGAGGTAGTCAACAAATGTTTGGAAGGATATCTCCAATGTTTTGTTTTTGATAAATAGGATAATTGGGTTCAATGGCTACCAATTGTTGAATGGTGGTATAATACTTCTATTCATAGTTCTTCCAAAATGTCTCCTTTTGTGGCACTATATGGATACCACCCTCCATCCATCACTTCCAATTTGAAATTTCATCCTAAGGTTCATGTAGTTGAATAACATATTCACCATCAATAGAAGGTCCTTGCAAGTTTGTGTGAAAATTTAGCTATGGCCTAGAATCACATGAAGCAATAAGCAAATGAAAATAGAAGTGAGAGGCATTTTTACATTGGTGATTGGGTATTTTTTCTCTTATATCCATACAAACAAATGCCATTGAAGTAACAAAAAATGGATAACAAGCTATCCCCTAAGTATTATGCGCTTTATCATATCTTGCAAAAAATTCACAGTGTGGCCTACAAGTTAGATTTTCCTTCATCCACTCACATACATCTAGTATTTAATGTATCATACTTGAAGAAAGTCATTAGACATAGAGTTACCATTTAAATAGAATTACCAAAATTGGAAGAGGAAGGTAAAGTTATAATTGATCCTAATGCGATCCTTCAATGACACACCAAATAACTGCATTCTAGAGTAATTAAAAAATATCTAATCAAATGGAAGAATCTACCATGTGAAGATGCCACTTGGGAGGATGTATCATTTGTGTAGTAACATCCAGAGTTACCACAACATTGACTACAACATTGTTTTTAAGGGGAAGGGCTTGTTATTCCCTTAACCATTGGTGTGTCTATAGATATGTGTGGCTGACTTGGGCTTACATACCTCTTTTATTTACTTGTTACATTTCTCTATGTTTTTAGATAGGTCAGCCTATGGAATAACCTTGGCTAAGTAGACTATATATAAGAGGTAGTGGTTAGTATTTAGGCATCATGTGTGAAGTATTCTACTAATAGTGCATTATTTTGGAGGTTCCCCCCTCGAAGTGGATTTTATATATTATCTAATATTTTGTTTTACTGTCAATTATCACTATGTAATCTTTCATATTTTCTAATTCTTTGAAATATAAAATTAATTTGTGTGAATATCTAAGTAATTTCATTACATACTAAGACTCAAATAAGGTCATAAAAATAGATATTGGATATACTTAGATGATTGGGTAAGGACCTAGAATAATCATAGACCTATTAGAGGTTAATATACACTAAAATGTTATGAGTAAATGGTTCAAAATCCTAAGCCTTTTCCATGGGGTATAGTTCTCACTAGGGCTCAATGGTGGGTAAATGATTGTAAGGATACACGTAAAATCAAATGATGGATAAATGTTTGAATATAAGGTAAGGTAATATGGTCAACCAAATGGGGGACTATGAAACTTAACATGATAAAAGGAATCTAAGCAATCATGTATCTATACTAATTTATTCAATATAAGGAAGAACATAATTAAGGATACACATATACATCCATATAATAATAAAATAAGTAACATATAATTTACTATTTAAATAAAGGAAAGAGTATAGAGATAAAGATACTTGCCTTTGGGTGAAGCCCTCAAATTTTTAATCTCACATGTTTCTCAAGTTGAACTTTTCAAGATATGTTCTAAGTTGAATACCTCAATTGGAAAGATGAAACACTATATATCCTTAGTTAAAAATTCAAAATACCTCTCTTATTGATCTTCAATGACACCATAAGGTAAGACTTACAAGATGAGGTTATACAAATATAACTCTCCAAAATACTACTTAAGGGTAGAAATATGAGTGAAATTAGAGTGTATAAATGTGATATATATTTTAGGAGTGAATTATGATCCCTATCTATATAGATTCAATACTAAAAACTAACCTTGAAATCTAAGCTAATGGTACATACAATAAAATGAATTTGGAAGATGTTGACCAACATATATATATATATAGTAAAAATGATAAAAAACCTATATCTATATCAATTTGGTCAATACATTACATAGAATATAAATTATGAAACACACTATATTATCTAGGTTGATATAATAGTACATAGGGAAGCTAACAAAAATGGATCAAAAGTGGATAGAAAGGTAATGTAAAAATATATTAAGAAGAGGTTAACTAATGAATATTATAGTATGATAGAATAATATTAAAAAATATCTTAAAAATTACCATGATCCAATCCCACCCCATTCCTAGTGTACCCTTTTTTAGACACATAAAATTAATCATTAAGTGTTTGAAAAAAATTATTTTGGCCTCTTTACCCTTACTTAGTCTATTCACATTTTTTATAACTCTTAATATATAAGAGAGCATTAATTTTATTTTAAGTATTTTAAATATCATATAGATATCCATATTTTAGTTACATTCATCATTATTCATCCCACAAGCTCATGTTAGACATGTCCCAATAATATTTGCTATTCTATGACAAGTCTATGATATTCAGATAGGGATGCACTATGGCCTTATCTCCCATGATGTAATAGTCAATTTTTCTAATTGAGACATTTCAAAATGACTCTCCTGTGTATTTTGTAAAGTTGATTAGAGTTTTTAAAAAATATTATCCTATAAAATCACATCAATGCCACTCATTATTCACCCACTTGATCTCTCTAACAACTACATTGCACACTGAGAAAAAGAGAACTACTTAAAAATTCAAATTTTTAGCATTCTAACATATATAATCCAAGTTTAAATATTATTTATTATATGTCAAGGGAATCCATTGTCTATCATTTCAATCAATCTTATAGATATAGTCATTTTAGTTACATAGTCATGAATCACACAATTGACCTAGGAGGGACAACTACATCAACTTGAGGCCCCTTTGGGATATATAAGTAACTCTCAATTACAAGGGGTTTATAAGATTAGATCAAAAATCTTCATTAACCTAATTTTTATTTCCCTTTGTTATATAATTACTATTTAATGCATGTGTAGGACTAGGGTTTTATCTTTTATAGGTCTTGCACATGAAAATGCAAAACATAGGATTAATTATTTAACCCTCATAGATATTTTCATAGATAGAAATCAATAAATAAATCACATAATAAATTGAAATTCAACCAAAACCAATAGATAAGGCCATAATAAACCTCTATCTACCTCTCACAGACTTGTCCTAAAAATCTAAAAATTACTTTTCTGTGATATGAATCTGTTTACAAGTCATATTACACAATTTCTAGTTAAAATAAGCCTAAAAAATTAGTATTTTATTTGTTTTAGGGAGTTTTTCACATCCTTAAGCTCATTTACTATTTTAAAAAGTTTTTTATTTTTGTAAATTATGTAACATATTCTATTTGAATATATTTTAATATCATATTAGTACATATCAACATTTCAATTTTAATAGTTTAATTATATTATTTTAAGCCATCTTAAATTAAATGGGTTAAACATTCTGGTGAACCTGCTATTCTTAGAACTTTGGTTGGTGTTTTCCTTAGTTTTTTGGATATGATTTATTTTAAATTTGTGTAAATTATTGACATTGAAATAATATAGTCTTTGACCTTGGCTAAAATTAAACATAAAGTGATTTAATTTCTTTAAACTTGGATTAAATCTAACACTAAATAAATTCTCTTATCACCTTGGATCATTCTGACACTAAAGCTATATATCTAAACCTTGGGTTTAAATTTAATTTATTTCTAAAAATAAAAATATTTCACTATTATTTTTCATTTGCTTTTGCTTGTTATAGAAACTATGTTTTGAAAGTTTAAAAAATACTTAGTAATTGTCATGAAGGGTTGCATGGTGTTATATGTATAGACATATGACATGAGGGGTTTACCATAATAATCATATCCATTTTTTTATTAGATAAGCTTAAAAATGTACCCTTACAATATCTAAAAGATATTCAGCTAAATGAGAGAAAAATAGACATAAAGTAGAAGTCCCAAGGGTTAAGAACTATCAGACTGTATCCAACCAAAAGTATAATAAACCCATACAAAAAATACACCAATTTTTTTTAAAAAGGACTTACATAGAAAAATATTAGAAATTAGTGTTATGAATCCTCAAAAACAATATAGTTAACTAGTTTCCTAAATTGTTTCTTTTTTTTTCTCTTTTTTTTTCATGAGTCCCCAGTTTTCTTACTGAGTGCTTGAATTCAATCTTCAACCATGTTTTTATTCAAAATTTTAATTATCTTTTCCTCCATTTTTTTAGATTTTTCTTACCCTATTAATTTTTCTCATCCTTTTTCTACTCATTATTCATTTTTTTGTTGGGGTTGGTCACTCCAATATCCCCCACCTTATATGTGACCTTCTCCTTTCCTTCGCCTATTCTTACATGAAAGTTATCTTTTCTAGGGATGAGTAACAACTTTAGCTTATAGATTTTCTTGAAAATTTACATGTAGTTTAATTATTACAAGGCAAACTTAGTTTTCATATTTTATAGATTAAGTTTCAAGTCCTCAGTCATCCTAATATTATAGGTTTGGGGACCAGGCATTCAATTTCCTTAATCTCTTGTATTTTTCCTTAAAAACTACTTGTAGGGGTAATTTTGTTGGGATATTCCTCCCATATGGGATCAAATGAATCCTTATTTTCTCTAGTATCAGAGCCCCCTTCACCCCTCATTTTGTATCTTCCTCATCACTTTGCATATCAATAGCTTCTATTACATGTTTCACCTGTAAAGGCTCCCCTATATTCGCTATCAGTAGAATGAGTCCTCGGTGTGTAAGATCTAAAGAAGGGTTCACCTTAAATGTTGTGATAGAAAATTATAGAGATTTATGTTGAAATAATGGTAGGCTAATTTTATGGCCTTTGAAGTGGCTCATTAGCAAAAAATGATGTGAGAAGATGGTAGTGTGCTTAACTTCCAGGATGATATATCTAATGATTTGAAGACATATCTTAGGCCACTTCCCTAGTAATTATACTCTTGGAAACCATTTTTATTTTGAGATAACCTATTTTATCTATCTTGAATTTTTTTTTATTAACTCATCCTTCATTTTTTCTCTTTAAATGTATTCACTCTGATGTAACTCATTACAATTATTTCTTTGATTATCTCTTTAATAATTATGACCATGAGGTCTCTCATCCTGAATATTATGTCCTCCCATCCTTTAGCAAAGTATTTAGAAATAAAAAAATTTAAACTAACAATCCTTTACATAAGGTTCACGAGTCCTCCTTTAGAGAGTTTTTCCATACAGTAGGATATTCCTTTGCCTTTACATAATAAATTATCTCAGCATTTTCATGGTCACCCCATGCTCAACTTATTCTCACTTCTCATAAAATTATTATGTTTGAACATTTATTATGAATTCAAATGGCCCAATATTAGCATACCTGGGCCATTAATGTTGGGACTAATGTATTTCATCCCATACTTCAAACTAATTACCTCAATCTATAAATGATTGTTCTCTTCCTTCATTACATTTTTGGATTTTATGACATGAATCATTATAGACTTTTTCATGGTTGTCTTGCATGTGAGAAGGGTGATGTCTCCTTCTCAATGATGATAGTTACTTGATTTGGTATTCCATTCACCTTCATCAAATGTTATAAGATATTTATACTCTGATGTTAGCCATGCTATATGGTCCTTCATTGGCTTCCTTATAGGTTTGGGTGATTGAAATATCCTAGAATTATTGGAGTCTTTTTATGTATACCATTTAATTAATAATATTACAATAGGGGTTAGTTTTAACCTGTAAATAATTTATCATATTAAGATAATATCCTTCAGCCTATAAGTAATCAATACCCAAATTGACTACCAAATTACTACACTAAATATCTTTTGATGCTTCAATGTCATAGTTAGTTTAGACCCCTAATGTTCCCACATAGGTAGTTAGAATATTACCTTCAACATCACTTATTACTCCTCTCCCTTAGATGGGTTTGGGTTTCCTTTTGAAACTCCATCAAAATCAACTTAATCCAAGTACTAGGTGGTCTATTCCATTTTACTTGAGATCCATCCACCCTTTGCATCTATAATCATAACCATAATATAACACTAAATAAGGATTTCATTTTATACATGCCTCGTGGTATATTATAAATGCATAGGGTCACTTGTTTATACCATAAGAGCACTCTTTTATCCATATGATTCGTCATGCACTTGAAAATAGTCTATCACCCATGGAAGCTACTCTCACTATACCCTAGAATTTTTGGTTAAGGGGCTATATGCATGGTTCTACCTACATATTTAGTACTCTAAATCATTGGTTTGGCACTAATAAATTAATGAGAAAGTATAACTAAGAGCATATAAATCATTCAAATCCTTTCCTAGATCACCCTTATACCATTATTTTTCATTGTATTTTATTCATAGTCATTAGCATTACTTGATTCATATTGTATTATATTAATAATGGGTAAAATAAATAAATCTCTCAATCTAAAGGAAGATTCTATCCATCGCTCTCCAACAACTCATATTAATGGTGTTTTTATATGATAAAATACACCTAGGATGTGTGCTTGTAGATACATTTAATATCAAATCATCATTATGAAAAAATCAATAGAATAACTACATATGTCTTGAAAATAGCAAGAAAGTTACAAATAATCCAAAATATGCTAGTTTTTATCATGTATCTACATCTCTTTTTCACCATTTTTTGTGTTTATTTTATTTTTCTTTTTAGAAATCAAGAAAAAAACTTTTAAAAAGGGTATGGTTTAGATGAACCTAGATTTAGTAATACACTCATGATCTAGTTGATGTAGATAACTCCTCTTATTGGCTTGGGAGGACAACCTATAATAAGAAAGGAGCTATAAATACATTAATTAACAAGATAGGTGGGTAGATTGCCTAGCAAAATTTTAGATCCAAGAAGAAATAGACTTCACGAGAGGGTTGCCAATCCACTCTTTAAAGAAGTTAAGTTTTGAAAATGAAAAAAGATGCATCTCATAAAGTAATATAAAGTACTCAATCACACATGAAAGAAATGATTTTAAATAGAAATGAGTTATTTTATAAAATTGACATTAATTTGTTAAAAACTAATATTAAAATTCCAAAACTTGATTCAAAAAATAGTTTAAGACCCAATGATGTGATAGAAGTAAAAAAAGTAGACTTTGGGTGAGGGTTGATGGATGAAATTAGCTTACTATTTTTGAGAAAATAAATTACATAGTGAATGATCTTATTCACTATGAAATCAATATTGGTTAAGGCAACTGAAGCTGGTCAAGGGATGATCGATGTCAATTAGAGGAAATTGATGTTGGGTACTATGGGTTCTAGTTTTGGGTGGAATGGATTTTGAGTTAGTTACAATAAGCATATTATGGGTTGTTTAGAGTTGGATTAAGGTCATGAGGATAAAATAATTTCTTATAGATATCAAACTTATGGGTATGTCACTAAAGTGACTAGGAATGCTCAGTGGGTGTTTAGAGGAAGGAGTGTTTGGATTTTTAGAACTTTAACACAAGATATGGTATGAGGAGAGATGGGAAGTGGGTGTAAGTAGTAAACGATTTAACAATAAATAAATGAAATTAAAACAAGTTCAAGATACTTAGATTTTGGATTTCACTATCCTAGAGAAGTCTTGAAGTTGAATATAAGCTACTTGGGAACCTATAATAATGTAGACATAGTAACATTGCTTGAGCTCTTCATATTGAGGTGTTGAAACACTTTTCTATCTCTGTCCTAGTTTTTTGGTTCATTTTGAAACTTGGATTTGGTTGAGAGTTATGATTCTCACTCAAAAAATTTCAACCTCCTAAGGCAAGGTCTTTGGGTCACCTTAAGTAATCGACATCAATTCCTAGTCAATCAGTGTCTATCAAGGGGTGACTGACATCGGTCAATAGAGACATAGTGATGTAGGGGAATCAAGTAAATGATGTACATTAGGTATTTTTAAAGTCTCTCTATTATTATAACATGCCTCATAATGCATTGGAGTCATTAGGTAAGTGTTTAGTGGATGTTTTGCCCTTGGGAACTTTTCCTACCAAAACTCCCTTTTTGAATGTTTGAATTTAAGTTAGAGTGTTAAAGGTCATTTAGAGAAGTTATGAAAGAGTGGCATGTTTTTAAGTGTTAATAAATAGTCATGTAGGTGTATATATAAGTTTATCAAGGTGTTTATACATACACTTCACGAATAAGGTGGCATAAGCCAAAATATGGAATGTAATATCCATGTGTTGGTTGTCTCAAGAGGTAGTTACCAAGGTAGTTTTTTGGTGTAACAAGTTTTGGATTAGGTTTAGGTGTTAGTATTGTATGAGAATTAAATAGGAGGTTAAGATATTTAGATTTTAATTTTTTATGGGAAAAGGTATGGAAAAGTGGAGGAAGTAAGGTAAATAACTATGTACCCTATATTTAGTGACTATATAGATAATGTGACAAGTAGAAGCAATAAAACTAGTATATTTTAAAGACATATATATTTCTGTTTCTTATATTGATCTCATTATCTAAATTCATTTAATGTGATGTAAATTTTAAATTTATTAACATAAGGTTATATGATTTGGAATGGTAAAGACTTATGTTGTAAGACTGTGGTAATTCTATGAACATACATCAAGGGTTATAGGTTAGTGGAAATGGAAGTGATCAAGAAAAGTGAGTTATGTGTGTTTAATATATATATGGAGAAATAAATGTGGTTTTTTTTATAGTCATATGGTCTTGATGTATATGTTTTGATGTTAACACAAATAGGGGCTATAGTTTGGAGTGCTCTATTTTCAAAACACAGTTAGATAGTCAGCTTGAATCTCTGAACAATGCATGATAGGGATTATGTTAGCATATAAATAGTATTAAGAGTTAATTTGGTGGAATAAGGATTTAATATAACATTTAAATAAACTTATACAAACTAAAATAACCTCAAAACCCTATTTTGTTTATACACAGGCAAACAATAATATAACAAACTATAGAATTCATGATGGAACATCATTAAAAGGTATTTAAGATAAGTTGAAACTTGAAAGAGTTGTAATAAGGATAGTTAGACCTTGTTTTAAAAAATTTAATGTGTGTAACCAAGAATTATTCACTAAAGGTACTTTAGAGTCCTCTTGGGCATATATACACAAACTGTGTGTATAAACACTGAGAAATAAGGAATAACATGTAGGTAGATGTCAATCTAGCCTATATAATGATTGAGGAAGATGTGTAAATGATTTTCAAACCTTATTAAGGTATTTTTAATATTTTAAACAAGAATTAATCCATAGAAATTAAAATTTGAGCCCTCTTAGGCCTAATACAAACTGTAGAAACCCTAAGATAGGGTAAAGACTACAAAGTGGCATATTTGACATTTTAACTAGTGGAAATGGGTAAAAATTGGTAGTTTAAAGTATTTTAATATAAGGAAGAGTAATATTGAGATTTTTTAAGGTTATTTAATTTTACAAATAAGATATAGGCGATTTTGGGTTATAAAAGGCTAGAGAGACCTAATTAGGTATGTGTCCATGCTAGAAATGACATATAAACAATGAGTTAAGTCCTGCAAATTTGTGGAGACATAAGAGATGATAAAGGGTGACATAGTATGTATTTATTTTTTTATAAATATATTTTAATAATATTTAAAAATAATTTATTTTAATAAAAAGGCTACAAAGATATTCAAGAAGTAGAGTTGAATAAGAAGGTTTATGATTGAGAAAGGGTGTAAGTTGGCATTAAACCAATGTGTTAAGTATAAGGAGACTATCTATGTTGAATATTGAATGTATGATACATTTTTAAATGGTTTGGGTGATTGGAATAGAGAGGCCATAGCCTAATAAAGGCTAAATAAAGAGATTACATGAATATGTGTGAGAAGGTGAATGAAAGCAAGTAATTGGGAAAATCTGAGATGTTTTAAGGGTTCTAAATATTATTGAATATATTCAAAACATTGATTCAAATAACCTTAATAAGATCATGATATCATACCTTTAGAGATAATTGAAAACAAGGTAATTCTGAGGACTTATTGAATGCATAAGTTTGAAGTATGTAGGGATCAGAGCTTGGATCAAGTAGAGATGCAAGAGAGTTGTTATGCATCACATAGTCAAGTTTGCTAAAATTAGTCCATTGTACTTAATTTTGGTTGTTAATACCAATGGAATTGGTTTGAGGTTATTTAAGGTAGTATTGGTATGCATAAAAAAGATCTCTATGAGGTTAGGGCATTAAATGCCTAGGTGGGAAATAGTCTTAAGGCTAGGTGTCAATCAGTTAGATATGGATCTAAGTGGGGGGGTGTAAACAGGTTCATTTAAATTAATTAACTAATTAAATTACCAAAAATGGGGTAAATGGGTGTTTTAAGGGGTTTTAATAAATATCCTAATTTAAGGGGGCCAAGGGAGTATTTTACGATTATTAAAACCATGTGGTGCAGTTTTCTAGTGTCTACATTTTGCCCTTTTTTATTGCATAGGTTACATCTGTAAGCTAAAAAATAAAAAAAATGGTGCAATGGAAATTTGGATGCCCCAATTATGGAAGGAGGTTTTCCCCTCAAATAGGGATGTGATGAGGTAAAAACAAAGTTAGGTGTGGATTTGACAATTGGTTACATGAGTGGGAAAGTGGTTAGGGTGGTAAGGTGATAATGGAAAATAAGGATACATTGAGGAGGAAAAGTGATAAGTGAACCAGGCCATAAAATTAGGCATAACTGATATGGGTTACACTAAAAATCAGAAGTCTCCATGTTAAGGTATCCATGTTCATAGGGTGCCAAAAATGGGGTGATAATGAGAAAAAATTTGGGGTGCAGGTGTCAGAACCACAAGTGGGCATATTACAAGGTACCCAAAAGGGCTATGTATAAAATTTGTGAATGTGCATAATATGGTGGATCATGACAAGGTGGTCTAGGTGGGTCAATGTGACGAAATAAAGGTTATTGCAAGGTAGTATAGGTGGGTCAATGTGGTGAATGTATGAAATTAAAAATGCACCATATCTATGAATTAATCATAGATTAGATAACATATATCACACCTACACTTCCAATTGGGATACACTTGTTAAGTGAGAGCATGACCAATATAGGGATCTGCTAGACTTGATTAGGGGATCTCTTATGTCACTTGTCATAACACATCATTTTAGGAAGGGTTATAAAGCCTAAAATCTAACATAATCATAAAACAACCCTAATGGAGTCCTAAGGTTTAAAACATTCACTTATTCTAATTACAAGAAAACAAAACTAATCTAGTACACATCAAAGCTTGTGGCACAAAGTGGGGATTAGAAACAATAAAATAACTAAAATAAACATGTATTAGAAGAAATATAATCATTTCAATGTATGCAATCAAAAACTCATCATGTATATTAATTAATCATAGATTAGATAAGATAGATCACACCTACACTTCCAATTGGGATACACTTGTTAAGTGAGAGCACGACCAATATAGGGATCCACTAGACCTGATTAGGGGATATATTATATCACTTGTCATAACACATCATGTTAGGAAGGGTTATAAATCCTAAAATCTAACATAATCTTAAAAAAAAACCTTAATGGAGTCTTAAGGTTTAAAACATACACTTATTCTAATAACAAGAAAGTAAAACTAATCTAGTACACACCAAAGCTTGTGGCACAAAGTTGGGGTTAGAAACAATTAAATAAGTAAACTAAACATGTATTAGAAGAAATATACTCACATAAATGTATATAAAATCACAATACATGGGAGAAGAATAAAAATGCATTATCTATCTACTCTTACAAAGGAGAAATAAAGCTAGGAATACTTACCTTTGAAGATGAACCTACCGAGCCTCAATCTCTCCCTTGGCCAAGGTGCTTCACAAGAGATTGTTGTGGTATGTAAGGATAATGAAGATAAATTAGATATATGATATATAACATATATATTCATCCAAAAGACTTCTCCACAAGATAAGATCCATATCTCCAAAGTATGGAACCCTAAGTTTTATTCCTCAAGTAGAATAGCTAATAAGTAGATGTTTGTTTGAAATTCTTCACTCTTAATTATTATATTATGAAATCATGGGAAATGACCTTGTATATATAAGTTATCTTTTAATAAATCCTCTTGATAATGTTAGCTTTATAGGATCGACCCAATTGACCCAATGTGTTTTTGGGGATAATTCATTAGATTTGTGCTAGGTCAACCATAAGGCTAACAAACTTAGAAAGTGAAAATTACCCCTAACCCATACTGAGTTAACCTAATCAACCCAATATAGTTGATATTAAAAAAAGATTTTAAGGCAAGAAAAGGAAGAATGGAAAGAGGAAAAGATTGGAGGAGGTAGGACTGAGAATAATAATTTTGGGTAAATGGTTTTTAGGAGACAAGTGTGTAGATGGCAAGTGGCAAAAGGGGCAATAATATTATGAAGCACCAATGGTCTACCCACCCCTTTCCTAGTACACACACTAAGGCATGCACTTAGATAGATTGGGACTTGATAGGTTATTGTAAGATATAAAGTGTCAGTAATGAATAAAAGTTTGAAAATATTATGTGTATACATATGCCCCACTCAAAGCTCATCACGTGTCACTTAAGTGCAACATGGGATGGTGATTTGAGATAGAACTTGATAACACATAGTACTAATGGTAACTAAAGTGTAGTAAGTATAAAATAAGATACATGAAAGAACTAAATTAAAAAAATTCATACCTTTAACTTACCTTAGTTACTTAGATAAATAAGTAGATTATAAGAGATGTGAAGGCATCCAATGTAGAGAACATTACACAAACCTATATAAGTTAGTGTAAAAAATAGACAAAAAACATTTTTTTTGGAATATAGGCATATGATAGTGAAAAATAATCTCTACATCATCATGAATATAATTCATTTTATGGTTTAAAAAATGGATGAGTAAAAACAAAGATATAAGTAAAATAGGGAATCTGTAGGACAATAATTGAAAGATTTGAATTTTGAAAAGTGTTTTAAAATAGGGGAAAAGATAAGTCATTTCATATTTTGAATTGTGAAGGAGAGAAAAGAGAGATCTAGAGAGAAAACAATATAGGATGGTGAGGAGATGACATGCTAGGCAAGGAAAGACTCTAGAGGTAGCAACAGGGGCACTACAGGTATGCAACTAAGAATCTCAAACTAGTTTTTGAAATTTGTATTGAATTAAGTGAGGTTTTAGTAATTTTGAATTTTAAGCATTTATATATGTCAAAATGAATAAAAATTAGATTCTAAGGGTAAAAAATAAGAATATAGGAAATGGGTTTAAAGGATTTAGGTAAAAAGTTAAAAAATTACACTTTTTTTGGAAAATGCAAGGGGTTAGCAGGCAAAAAGCACTAGGTCAACTGAATCAACCTAGTAGGATGGAAAATAGCTAGAATCCATAGTGCCAACCCAGTAAGTATGGGTTGACCCTATACATTCTATAGGCTAAAGGCCTAGTTTAGAGTTATCAAGTGGTCTAAAAGGTGTAGAATAGAAACTCAACATTAGAGAGGGGAAGATAAAGGGGTTGACTTAGATTTTTGAGTCAACTAGGCAAAAATATAGGAAAATTTTGGTCAAACTAGTTTGGCCAAAGAGATAGAAAGATATAAAAAAGCATGAAAAAGGTTGAAAGAGGCCTAAAATGGCCTAAAATGACCATGGAAGGTCAAGAAGGATCAAGAAGGCTGAAAGTAAGCCAAAATGAATAAAATAATGTAATATAGGCTTGTTTTTACTTTAGAAACGTAAACATAATGTATTTTGACTATACATGAAATGGATAAACTGATACATCATTTGTTGTTTCTTGGGTCCAAGGACAATGGATATTTTAGTGAATTATGGATGCAACATGCTTATCAGATTTGCTAGATAGCTTGTCAGATGGAGATAGGGCTAGACTAAGATCCACAAGTCTAGGAGGGATAACAGAGATGTGTTGAATCCCCCTCAGTGCTAACATGTTAGTCATGTCCTTGGTTATTAGGAATGATTGACTTATACTTTTAGATGGAAGGTGGATGGGGATACAATAGAGGTGGCTAGCATGCTAGAGGATGTCCTTATCATCTTGGGGCTACCTATAGTAGGAGCATAGGGAAACTAGATAGTCTAGAGGAAAGGAGAGAATTAGCCATGTGGGCTACAAGATCAAAGATGATACTACCAGAAAGGAGAGTATGTTTGATGTCTATACATCATAGATTATAGACATCTAGAAGGTTGTGATAGGCCTTGTGACATAGTGGATGCTATGTCATAAGTCAAACAATAAGGTGTATACACATAATATTTTCAAACTTTTATTTATTACTAACACTTTTTATCTTGTAAGAACTTATCGAGTCTCAATATCTTTGTGTGCATGCCTTAAGGGGTATACCGAGAAAGGGGTGGGAAAACCATCAGTGCTTTATAGGATTATTTTTCCTTTTACCACTTGCCATATACACACTTGTCTCCTAAAACATTGAACCCTAAGATTATTTATCTTTTTCCTATTCATTCTTATCATTTTCCATGCTTTATCCCTCTTTCCCTTGCTTTATCTCCCTTATTATTATTTAATAAACTAGGTCAACCATGTGGATTTTTAGGCTTCCTATTTAGCAAACTAGGCTGACTTGGTCGACCTAGTGTGTTTTTGGGACACTTTAGCTCTTTTGATTTGTTATCTTCTTGGTCAATCTAGCATAGACCTAGTGAGTTAGCCTAAAAATGTGCTAGGTCAACCTAGTTGACCTAGTATAATTGTCATGTCTGTAAGTTTTTAGGTAAGATACTATTATATATACAAGGCCATTTACTTCTATTTCATAATATTTGAAAGAGAAAATAATTAAGTGAATAAGTATGAATAAACATCTGCTTATTGACCATTCTACTTGAGGAATAAAGCTTTAGGGTTCAATACTTTCTTTGGACCTCCAATATTGTCTTGTGGAGAAGTCTTTTAGATGCTTAGGTAGGTCACATATCCTAGAGCTGATTTATCTTGGCTATCCTTAAAACTACAATAATCTCCTATGAATCACCTTGGCTAAGGGATATATTGAGGCTCGATAGGTTCATCTTCAAAGGTAAGTATTCCTAGCTTTATTTCTTCTTTGTAAGAGTAGATAGATAGTGTATTATGTATTATTCTCTTCCATGTATTAGGATTACATATAAATTGACATGATTATATGTCTCCTATGCATGTTTAGTCTATTTATTATTTATTTGTTTTGTTTTAACCCCCAATTTGTGCCACAAGTGTTGGAGCATACTAGATTAGTTTACTTTTCTTGTTATTAGAATAGTTTACTTTCTTATTTATTAGCATAAATTAAATATCAAATAATAGGATTATTTTAGGGTTGTTTTATGATTATGTTAGACTTTAGGCTTTGTAACCTTTCCTAGCATGAAATATTGTGACAAGTGATCCCCTAATAAGGTCTAGTAGATCCCCATATTGGTCATGCTCCAGCTTAACAAGTGTATACCCAATCAAAAGTGTAGGTTTGATCTATCTTATCTGATCTAGGATTAATTCATGTATATCATTTAATTTTGATTGCATACATTCTGGTGAACTCAATGTGAAACTAACCCTTGTAGGATTTCTTTCACTTTATTTCATTCTTTTTTATAAACATTTTTATCATACATTTTGACCTACTATCTCAATTTTGTCAACCCATCTATTTATCTCTATGCATAGGTTTTTAGATTTCCATACTACTAGGTTGACTAGGTTGACCTAGTCTATTTTCAAACTTCCAGTTTAGTCAACTAGGTCTACCAGGTCAACCCAGTGCATTTTTAACACTTTTTAGCAAGTTCTTGTATTATTTGGTTAACCAACTTGACTCAATTTTTAGGTTTTTGGTAGTTTTATCCAAGTTTATTGATCAGTAATATTCTCTATTTTCATATCTACTTCTTTGTATCTTTCTATTTTTGTACTTTCCTTTCATAGTTTATAATCTTTAAAACTAATCTAGCATAGTCAATTAGGTTGACCTGGTTGACCTAGTTCTATTTTCTTTAATAAATTCATACAAAATTTATCATCTTACCTACATCATCATGAATCTAATTCATTTTATATTTTTAAAAAAGGATAATTAAAACTAAATATATAGACAAAATAAGAAGTTAGCCCCTGTTTGTTTTACTAGGTTGACCTTGTTGACCTAGTATCTTTTTTATTCCCTGTACACTATACTAGGTCAACCTGGTCAACCCAAAACTATTCTCAACCTCTTTTATGTTTTCACTAGTATATGTACACTGTACTAAATTTACTTGGTTGACCCTATATAGTTTTATAGTCCCTAGTTTTTCATTAGGTCAACCATGTCAACCTAGTACTATTTTCTATCACTTCTTATTCTACTTGTGTGTTTATCTAGTCTTGCTTCATCATGATGACATATTTGTATCCTTCCTTTAGTAAATACCATTGAATTATTAAATACTTGGATAGTAACCTCACTTATTTCATTACCTCCAATGAAACTATCTAATTTTTCCCTTCCCCTTCTCCTAAGCCTAAACCACTCACTACACAATGTAATGTAGTTAAGATCATTCATCCTAATCTTCCTCCCAATACCAATGTTGGGAATACTTCATCACATCATACCAATCAAATTTATAATTTATATGGTTCATAAATATTCAAAAACCTTGATAATAATACTATTTACACGCCTCACTAGAATAGTGGCCTTACCAAACTTCTTCTTCTACCACACTTAAGACAACCAATACCAATGTTGGGAATCCTCCACCTAAAAATAATCTTCCTCCAACCAAAACTAACAATCCTCTTCATATCAACACCAATACCCCACCTTAAAACCCACCTATTGATATAACTCAACTTCTTGCACAAGTTATTCAATAAATGAACATCATGAAAACAACCAATCAATCTCAAATGATGAACATGCAACAACACTTATGCAACATTATTAGTCAACCATCTCAAATCATCATGCCTAAACCAAATCAAAATTTTCCCCCTCCTCCTCTTAGATATTCCAATTGAAATATCATCTCTTAACCTCTAATAAATAACAAAATGCTTCAACATATTCAAAATGAACCTTTAGTTCCATTTATTGCATCCATCGATATTGGAAATATTTTTCCAACTATCACATATAATGGGACTAAAGAACCTACTCTCTTTCTTAAGTATTTTATAAATATATATAAGGAATGGGTCCAAACTAATACCTTTTCTACCACCACTCTCTTATCTAAAACCTTTGTTGGTGATGCACTTTAATGGTACAACCAACTACCTAGGCATTCCATCTCACAATTAGAGGATTTAGTCAATGCTCTAGTGAAGGAATTCTAACATGATGACCTTAATAAAAATTACCTTAGCCATTTTATAAATGAAAAGTAACTTCCTAAAGAATTATATTATATGTTCATCAAATGATGTAATTCCCTCACTCATAAATTGGACCATACCATGAATGATGACACTCTTCTAAAACTATTTGCCACAACTCTTAAACCTTCTCTTTAATAAAACATTCAAATTTTTTCACCAAAAACATTAGAATAAGCCTTAGACCAAGCAAAAATACAAGACTTTCTTATGACTCAATTTAAAACACCTTAAATAAATACTAAAGCATCTTTTCAATCTTCTTCTCATACCATTGATTCATCCAAGCCTCCCAAACCTCAACATGGAGAATGTAATTCAACTAGTTTTAACCCAACCCACCCTCCCTTGAGTTTAGAACAACTTATGATGAAATTACCACCCTGTAAACCCATAAGATTTGATCCTTCCAAACCTCCTCCAAAATGGTACAATTTGGATAAATGTTGTTGGTAGCATGCTATTATAGGTTATTCTCATGAGTCTTATCATGATCTTCACCATTTTCTTATTTATTCCTTGCTTGGTCCATATTTTAATATTGATACTCTCATAAAGTAATGTTATCAATATTATCTTCAAGCTTCTCACATTGAATCTCAAAAACCCCAATCGCATCAACATCAACTACCTAATGAATAACAACAATCATCCCATATCTATACCTCATTTTCTATTTTTTTTCAAACAATAATTTATCCTTCTTCTTACACCAATAAGGAAAGGATAGATAACATGAACAAATTCAAACATATTATTTCATCCATTGAATCTCAACCTCTTATATTGTGTGAGCCAAAATAGTATCTAGTTTAAATTCCTACTCTAAAGGATATCATACATGGTCCTCCTTTATCTCCTCATACCTCTCCTACACATCATATGTCATATTAAACCTAATTAAAATCAAATAAACCAACACATTTACCTAACTCCAAATGAAATTACCAAACCAATATAAATAATTCTAATGGTTCAATAGCACCTCATTCCAAATCACATGTTGGGACATCTTGTGATTCCCATTCACATGTCCATTCAGACTTTGGAGCATCTTGTGATGCCCATCCCTACATGTGCTTACCCATTGGGGCATATTGAGATTCCAAATCTTCTTCTCCAATTAATAAAACCAAACAAATCCAACTTCAAGAAACCTTTCGAAACTTATAGACTTGTCTTTCACATGCTCATATTTGATATAGATGTTAGCATAGATTTTACTTGTTCTTTTTGTCTCACATTTCTTTATTTTTATGCATTTTTATTCTTTTAGTTTCACTTTACTATCATCATTATTTTCATTTACATTATTTGGTTTTATTACACATCACATTTGTCATTTTCTTTCATTTTTGTCCTCATATATTTCTTTTATTTGTCATTATTTGCCTTAGTAGCTTAATGATCATTTTTTTTCCCTTTCCTTAGAATTTACCTCTTGATGTACCATAGTCTTATTTTTCTTTCAGAATTTCTCTTTGGGAAACCTCATGGGTTTTTATTTTATAATTTTCTTCATAATACCATGGATAGGACTTGACACCCCTCATAAAATTACCATCTTTTACTTATTTTTCTTCATTTTGCTACTTGCCAATGTTGTTATGGCATCCTTTGGGTTTTTCTTTCATGAGGTGATTTGTAAAAAGGTTCCCTCATTTTTTTTCTCTTGCTTATTATCACCCTCATGGGTCTCTATTTTATGATTTTATTTGTAAGACTATGGATAGGACCCAACCCTCCTCATAAAGTTAACATATTTTCATCTTCTTTGTGATCCTTGTTATTAGACTTAGATTTTTCTTATTTTGGTAGATGGAATATACATAACAATCTATGTTAGCATGTTTTTCTCCACTTCCATCTTTCTTATGAAAGTAATAACACTTTACTATCATTGTATCCTTTTTTCCCCCTTTGTCACTTTTTTTTGCAATTTGAAGTAATTTAAATTGTTCCATGTGTCACTCCACTTAATTTCCCCTTACTTTCACTCTGCAATAGTTAAAATAAGGTCAAATTCAAGATAAATTTTTTATTTCACATATATTTATGAGATTATTAGACCCCATACTCTTTGAATTTTCTCTCTCTTAGCCACCTTATCTCAAGTTTTTAAATTTAAAGTCACCTTTATCACCCATGTTTGGTCTTCTAAATCCATATGGAGGAGGAATCTGAAAAAGCCATCAAAAGAAAGTTAAAACCAAATCATTTAAAATAAAAGGCAATGATATTTAAAAGATAAAATATAAATTTTAAAAATAAAATTGACACCAAAAAAGACATGATTACAAGGACATATCCTATCTCCAATCAAAGCTTAAACTCCATAGTCAGCTTCACATAGAGCTGAAGTCCTTTGGGGTATGGTAGGCCAATATATTAGTATAGGGGATTTCAATTTTATTTTATAGTGCTAACTAATTTATCATGGAAGTACCCAATCTTCATAGTAGATTTACAGCTCTATAATGGGTCTTGAAGAATGGGGAACATGTCTTGGGGAGGTAGGTCCATTTTAATTTTCATGCATATAGACATCATGGGATGATCTATATAAGTTATTCATAAGTCCTTAAGTTCAAAATTCCTCTTGTTTTTACAAACCAAATTTGAGTGTCTTAATTTTGATAAAGAATTCCTCTACCTTGGTTTTTCCTTCATTATACCCTCCACCCATTTCATCTCCCCCCTTGACAACCAAATTATGATTACAAATCTATTTTCCCTCTTTTAAACTTCCTTTTTCTTCACATATTAAAAACATGTTAGTAATACTTTGTTTAAATTTTATCAATCCTTAGAACAAAAACAACATGTTTGAGTAACTATGGATCACTCTTTTCTTTCATTTGTCATTATTGTACTACCCTTCTATTACGAACAACTAAGTCTGCACCTTTTTTGCCATTATTACATGTTTATATTCATATGCCTTATTCATGTTTTTCTTAATCTTGACATACATTTCATTTGACATTATTTCATATTTTTCTTTATTTTTGATTCTTTCATGCCTATCTTATATGAGATTACTTTTCACTTTCTTATATATCTTTGTTAGATTTATCTTCCATTGATATTTCATTTAAATTTTATGTTTCACATATTTTCTAATTATTTGTCATTTATTTCCTATTATTTTTCATTCATTTGCCATAATTTTTTATTTATTTCCTATTATTTGTCATTTATTTTATTATCATTTGTCATTCATTCGCCAATCATTTGTCATTCATTTGCCATCCTTTTGTCATTTATTTTTCTTTAATATTCTAAAAACTTGCCGTACCAATCCTAACTTTTCAAATTTTCCTAAAATCTCTATCTTTTTCACTATTTTATATATATATATATATATATATATTCTAAAAACTTTCACTTTTTGGCTATTTTTGCACTAACTTCTACAAGTTTGCCTACTGTACTCTACATTAGACACCTTCATTTCTTGTAATCTACTTCTTTATCTACAACATTAAGGTAAGTTAAAGGTATGTGTTTTTAAATTCCATCCTTTAATTTATCTTATTTGATTCTTATTTAACTTTACTTAGCATCAACTTTTTGTGTTATCGTGTTCTATCTCTGAAGCACCATCATATGTTGCACTTATGTGACACATGATGAGCTTCGACTAGAACATATGCATAAGCATAATATTTTAAAACTTTTATTGATTACTAACACTTTGTATCTTGAACGAACCTAGCAAGTATAAATCTCTTTGAGTGCATGCCTTAAGGGGTGCACTAGGAAAGGGGTGGGTATACCATCGATGTTTTTTAAGATTATTGTTCCTTTTACCACTTGCCATCTACACACTAATCTCCTAAAACTTTTAACCCTAAGCTTATTCATCTCTTTCCTATTCATTCCTACCATTTTCCATGCTTTATCTCTCTTTTCACTGATTTCTCTCCCTTATTCTTTTTCAACAAACTAGGTTGGCCATGTGGATTTTTAGGCTTTCTATTCAACAAACTAGGTAGACCTAGTCGACCTAGTGTGTTTTGGGGACACTTTAGATCTTTTGGTTTGTTATCTTCCTAGCTGATCTAGCACAGACCTAGTGAGTTAGCTCAAAAACATGCTAGGTTAACTCGATTGAACTAATATAGCTGACATGTCCAAAAGGTTTTAGGTAGGATACTACTATATATATAAGGTCATTTACCACCATTTCATAAGAGTTGAAAGAGAGTGAAGAATTAAGTGAAGAAGTGTGAATGAACATCTACATATTGAACATTCTACTTGAGGAATAAATCTTGGGATTCAAAACTTTCTTTAGAGATCTGATCTAGACTTGTGGAGAACTCTTTTAGATAATTAGGTAGGTTGTGTAACCTGATTTATCTTGGTTATCCTTACAAACACAACAATCTCTTGTAAAGCACCTTGGCTAAGGGAGAGATTAAGGCTCGATAGGTTCATCTTCAAAGGTAAGTATTCATAACTTTATTTATTATTTGTAAGAGTAGATAGATAATGTAGTATGTATTCTTCTCTTCCATGTATTAAGATTTTATATACATCAACAACAGCATATGTCTCCTATACGTGTTTAGCTTAGTTGTTTATTTTTTTTCTATCCCCCACTTTGTGCCACAAGGTTTGGTGCACATTAGATTAGTTTACTTTTCTTGTTATTAGAATAGTTTACTTTCTTATTTGTTAGCATAAGTGAAATATCAAATCCTAAGACTTTTTTAGGGTTGTGAAATTAAGTTAGATTGTAGGATTTGAAACCCTTCTTAGTATGATATGTTATGACAAGTGATACAAGTGATCCCCTAATATGGTCTAGTAAATCCTCATATTGGTCATAATCCCACTTAACAAGTGTATAACCAATAAAAAATATAGGTGTACTCTATATTTTTCAATCTAGGATTAATTCAAGTACATCATACAATTTTTATTGCATACATAGGGTACCACTATTCATTGTAGTCTTGAGTAGGATGATCTTGGAGGAGTGAGTGTTATATGACCTCAACTCAGTCATTTAGGTATAGATGGTACATAATATGTATGAGTTTCTAGTTAGATGATAGAGGACCATGGGACTGGATCATGTTGTTAATAATTTGGATAAATGAGACGTTTCTTATGTACTAGTTAGTTGGGTTACCCCATATAGTTGATGATAGGTTACCTCAGGTGCAAAGGTAGATGGAGGATTAGGTATCATGAGTTGCATCCTATATGTCAACACTATTATCTATGAGATGTATAGACATCATGTGGTAGTTATATGAGCACATAAAAACTACATGGACAAGCTAGGACATAGTTTCACCAATGATAGAGAGGATAAAGGTGATTAGACACTATTTATGGTGGAGAGAGTCACATCTAGTGGCATAAGTGCTAGGAAAAATGGTCCTACCTCATTAGATGACACTAATATTGATGCTTGAGTAGTTGGATTGACATGTGAGGGAGCCATGGGGGAGGGGAGGATTGGGGCCACTAGTAGTAAGGCTAACACTAAGTCCACATCAAGAGTGACCATGGACTATTTGGGCATGACGAGGAGATGAGTAGAAGGATAGGGATGGAAAGGTAGAGATACCAGATGTACCACTATTAGCTCCATATATAGATGAGTAGTGGCTAATGAGGATATGACATTGATAGAGGTAAGAAGTAGAGGAAAGAGTGGAGATTATTACCATCCTAAATAAACCCATAGGTGAGGTAGAGGAGATGATAGAGAGACCATTCAAATGTAGTATGAGACTAACATGAGGTATGATAGATAGGTTTTAGATAAGGAGGTATATCATGGAGGAGGTGATATGAGGCCACATAGATGGGGAGATTGTGTTAGGTAGTTGCACAAATGGAGAGATCATAGTAGCAGAGAAATAAATAGGTAAAAAGAGATGGTTAATTTTTCCTTATGTTTTATTTATTTAGATATTATGTGATATGATAGTGATCTAATATACATCTTATGGAATTTTATAGTGTAGGTGATGATGAGGAGGAGATATGGGGGTCCATAGTGAGGGGAACACTCCATGATATCCTAGTTGAGACTCTATAGCCATTAACCCCATGGCACTAGAGGATCTAAATGTACCATGTACCCCAACTTAGGTGAGATAGTTTAGATTAGTTGGAGAGGCATCAAGTGAAATAAAAGCATAGAGGGAGAGGGTGAAACCACCAATAGTGATGGGTGTTGGAGAACTATAGTCATGGTAGGCCCTAGTAGATGAGAGAGTTGCGCATCTGGCTATAGTAGCACAAATGATAGAGATATAGACCTAGCTGATGGAGTCATAGATGTGGGAAGAAAAACTATAGGGATAGGTAGAGGGGATAAGATCTTAAATATCCTCCTTATATCATATCATTTAGAGGAGTCAGACTGAGGCCTTAATAGGTAGTGTGTCTAGGCCACTAGATATATAGGATGGAGCTTAGGCCTATAGCTAGAACATTGTACATGGTTACATATGTTGTCTAAAACTCATGATATATATATATATATATATATATATATATATATATATATGGATAATTTTGGCATATTGGTGTTGTATGTGTATGGTGTCATCATGGTTGATTTTAGTTGTTTATTATGGTTGAGGTTGTGGATGCTTAGGATATATTTCTTTCTATCACATGCATTTAGCTTTGTTGTATATAATATAGGAAATATATGAGATGTAGTTTCTTTTCTAGCATTATGAAAAACACATGCATGGTTAAAAATAAATAGGAAAAAGGACTTGGAAAAATATAATTAATCAAGAAAATGCATCACACACTATTTCAAGATGGGAAATGTGTAATAACAAAAATGACTAAGTATAAATAACCAAGAAAAGGCAAAACAAGATGGTAAAAAGGAATTTGTTTTTAAACCAATGTGAAATATTTTTTCACCAAATTAAAACAAATAAAATCATACTAATATCATTTTGGGAAGTATGACAAACAAATTAATAAAATGGAAGGTATGAAAAAAGGTATGGTAATAAAAATAAATTAATTAAGTAAATAAATCATACTAAATCATGTTGGGAAGTATGAAATAAAAACAAAATTGGAAAAGATGTGTCTTAAATTGATCACACTAATTCAATTTGGGAAGTATGAAATATTCAATAAATGCTTTAAATCTTACATGCACTTAGAAGATAAAAAGGCAAAATAAAAATGAAGCATACAACATACTAATTTAAGCTAAGAAGCATGTAAAATGACGTGTAACTTCATAATTGATCGAATCTTATCTCAAATTTGACACATGTAATTTGGATGGTGACTTGGGTATTGGAATTTTTTTCAGGAGGGTCAGGTCCTATCCACAGTCTTACACTACAACTCGACAAAGAGAGGGTAAGTATAAACAAATCACCATGATAAATTATCTATGAAAAATAATCATAAGAAAGAAAAATAATCATAAAGATACAAGCAAGAGAGTTTTGATAAAAATAATAGGAAAAAGGAAGGGAAAGAAATGATAAAGAAAATACAACCATATGTAAAAGATAAAAGATAAGATAAGCAAGATATAGTACAAAAAATAAGAAATCATTATATAAGATAAGCAAAAATTTGACACAATGTCAAATGATATAATATTTAGAAATAAGATTAGAGTACATGTCTAGTCCAAATATTAATGTGAAAGCACCATGCATGTGCTCATAAATACTAGTAAATTTGTCCACACACATTATCTAGTACATCAGATAGGTCTTTATGAAGCTGTAATCAAACTAATGCTTAGGTTTCATAAATCTTCAATGAATACTAGGAAAATACTTTTTTTTCAAATCTATTTAACTAAAAAAGTAGGAATTATCAAAGGATTATGTTGAGGAGGAAAATTATGTAAATTTTGGTTAGGATAATACATGGGATTAAGATCTATGGGAGAAGGAATCACTAGTGTAGAAGGATCCATAAGTGAAATAATAATGGGTGGAGAAAGATCCATGGGTGAGGGAAGGTATAAAGGTGAATGAATCATAGGTGGAGGCAAAAAAGGTGGTGAAGGGACCATATAAGGCAATGAAACCATTAGAGTTAGATCCATAAGAGAAGAAGGAGGAGACTTATTATAGGAATGACCTATAAGAGGAGTGGTAGAAGGTCTATAAATGGTTATAAGGTGATCTTTGAGATGTTACAGGATGTGATAATAATCAATGTGATGGGTGGCCATAGAGATGTCATATAAAATATACCTCACCATACTTGGGACAATATTCAATAAGTACCTTCAAGGGAGGTATGGATTTGTCTGATGATGGGGAAGAAGGATGCAATGTATCAATACATTGGTGTAACCTATGATAATGGGTGGAATAATGGTTATTTCTCACATATAAGCAATATATATGCTTATGAGTGGTTTTAGTATAAGTAATCATAAAAGGAGGTAAAATAGGAGTAGAATAATCCAAAGAACACTCATCAACCCATTTGGTGGGTAGAGGAGCCATCTTAGGTAAGGTAAGGAAACCATCACCAAGGGAAGATGATGATGTCGAAGGAGTGGAACTAGGCTCAACAGAAGGAGTGATAACATCAAAAGCAAGGGTAGGATTGACAATAGTAAGATAAATAATAAGATCAAATATAATAGGAGTAGGAAGAGGCTCAACTATATCAAGCTCTACTGAGGGAGGGATAGGATCTATAAAGGGTCTAAGGTGGGTTGCACTAACCTCAAGGGTAAACCAATGATGACATTCAAGGAACCTAGAAAAGAGTTAAGGCTCGATCATGGCACGATCCTTGAGAATAAACCTATATGGCTCTTAGAAATTGGAGGTGTCTATGTCATCTCTACCCTATAATAAAGGGGGAAAATGCAAAAATAAAGAAGTAGAAGTAAAGGAAAATGATGAGATGCATAAAAAAACTCAAGTAAAGAAGAATGATAATGAAGAATTTAAACATCATAGGCCTAGACAAGACCACCTAATACTAGATCATCTAAGGAATAGGCATCATCATAATATAGGGTGTGAAGATCAATGACATAGGTAGGGGTAACCTTGTCATTTAGTGAAGCATGGTGAATAGAATGCCTAGTCTTAGTCAAGACTATGGGAATGCCATCACAAAGAGGTTTGCATGAATGAGGATTTAAGGAACCAAGAAGTTGTGAGATGAGATGAGGTGAGAGATTAGAAGTTTTGATCTTTAAGTTAATCTCATTGGACTCATCATCATTAAAATATAAAAGGTTAGGAGGAATGTTAACAATGCACTCAAGATTCCCTTTATAACTAGGGGTTTAATTGAAAGTAAAGTTGAGATGCTGAGACTCACAAAATGGAACACTTGGTAAAGGCTCCAGAGTAGGAATCTTGAAGATACCATGATCTTGGAATTGTTTGAAATTATAAGGGTTAGTGTCACCTTAAATCCTAAAAATGATTCCATTATGAGGGAATTTAATCCATTGGCAGGTAGAATAAGTAGTAGCTCTCATTTGGTGAGTCCATGGCCTACCAAGTGAGATGTTATATGAAAGGGGGAAGTTAAATATCATCAGATTCACATGGGAAGTGATAGATGAGATGGTAATGGGAAGCCACACACAACCTAGAGAAGGCATTTAACTTCTATTATATCCTTAGCATGTGTTGCATGTGGACTTAAAATTGCATTTAAAATATTCAAGAGTCTTAATAAAATTGATAAAACTGACACATGTGCCATAACTCATCAATCAAGGCATGATTGAATTGGATATCACCTATTTGGAAACTAATAAATAAAGGAGGATCATCTACATGAAGAAAAATCTCATCGGGAATCATAGAAGCTATAGGAAATTTTAAGGAGAGAGAAGTGTGTATAGTTTTGTCAATGTTGATAGACATGTCTTCAAATTATTGTAAAATACTATATTCATAACTAGAAAAAGTTTCCTCTCATATTATGAGGGGAGGACAAGGGACATTCATCTAAAATAAGAGCTACATGAGGTAGTTTTTATGATGTAGGGAAGCCCTCATGATTTCAAAAAATGTAATTTGGGATGGGAAATTAGTGAGATATGCAATGGGATCCCACTCATCATAGCCCATAAGAAGGTTATTAGATATAGGTGCGTAATGGTTACAAAGGTCCTCAGAAGGAGGATCTAAAGAACATTAGAATTTTTATTGGTAATAATGAGAAGAAGATTTAAAATAAGGTGGTAAATCATGTTGAGATGATTGACTAGTTGTTTTAAGTTGATTTTGAGAATTGGAAGAAGAAGTGTTAGTATAAGCTTGATTGTCATTAGCATTGTAATATGATGTAAGAATGGTAGAAATAGAATGGTATGTGCTATCCAATGGATAATCCTAAATTATATCATCAAAATTGATAAGATATTCTTTTCCCAACTCATTTAAGTGAGCTGGATAAGAATCCTAGATTACATGATATATCTTATGATTACAAGGAGTGTACGTAAGTTGAGAATCAATGAAATCCACCACCCTTCACATATTAGTCATGTTAACCACAGTTTATTTCAAAGTTGGTTCAACAAGACTTTCTATGTTATTGGTGGAAGGAGTGGACTTGTCTTGAGTATCTTGAATTAATTGATGATTAGGTAGAGGATCTCTATAGATAGCCAAATGAGCATTTACTTGATTTAAGGCTTGAGTTTTGCCATTTTATTTATAGTCCTTGAAAGTATTCTCATAGGCTTGTTGACACTTATAGATAATGGAATTAGTATAAAAATTAGTTCCAAGAAGAAAATCCATAGCTAAATTATGAAGACATCTAGAAGTCTCATGAGAATGACCCCAAATAGCATGAAACCAAAAAAACTTGTTAGGATCCTACCAAGATTTCATAGGATGAATAGGGTCAAGCTCACGTGGAAGAGGCTTGGGTAGATACTTAAGCAATTTAGTCAAGGATAAAGGTTTTTGAACATTGATGTTATTGGGTGAAGAGAAATGAGGATTAATATATTATTGAGATGAAGGAGCTAGTTCTAAAGAAGGGTTAGGAATGACAGCTTGAACATTGTGAATGGTGTCATAATAATTGGTAACACCATCATTAGTTCTATTGCATTGTTTATTCTTTAGTAAGAGATGAGGACTCATATAATATTGGAGTTCCTTGAATTAATGCATTAATAAATCTTGTCTTTTATCTTGGTCAATATCCTCCTCTAATATATGTGTAGAGAGAGTGTGGACTCAATATTTTAGTTTAGGAAAAAGGGCATTTTTGAAGATATGAAAAAAATTATAATCCACCATGTTATATTCACATTTATTTGAAAAAGTGTTCCATATATTCACAAAAGATTGGGTAGTTTCATTCTCATATTATTTACAATTAATGAAATGGGACAAAGTGTTTTTAGGAAGATCATTAGTTTGGAATTCTTAAACTAAAACATTTACTAAGTCTTCCAAACTAGAAATGGAATGAGCTCTAAGTTTATTGTACCAATCTAAGGCATCACCCATGAGAGTTTTGGATAAGAACTTAGTAGAGACAAAGGTGTTTAATTTTACCCAAGCCTTATAATCATTTCTAAATGTTTTGAGGTGAAGGGTAGGATTAGTTGTCCTGTTATAATGAAATTGTAGGTGTTATACCTCCTATATCAATATTGGCAATTTGAGTAGTGAGAAGTTCATTCTGTATATGCTTAATGGTTTTATTGAATAAATGAGGTTGAGGAATGAGATTTCCTTAATAATATCAAAGAGGAGGATGGGGAACATTATGGTTATGTGTGCCCAAAGCCATTGGTTGTGGATGAGATTGAAGATTAAGGAGGTGGTTTTGCATTCTCATCATTTGAATTGTGTTATGAGATTAAAAGGTATTCATTTGATTGAGAGTTTGAAAAAAAAATTGGTGTGTTTTATTAAAATTAGAAGCATTATAATTATTATTTATGTTGGTATTAGTGGCTTGGGTACCACTATTAGTATTGGTATGAGCTTGAGAAGAATTGTGAGAATTTGAGGCACTAGTGGAAAATTTGCTTGTGAAGCAAAAGATGGAATAGTGAATGGGTGAGAATAATAAGCACTAGAATCATGATTTCCTTGAGTATAAATTGATGAAATATTGGAAGGATTAAGGATGGTGGACCTTATGAGAGGCCCACTAGATGTAGAACCTGCCATGTTAGTTAAGATACTAGGCATGGAAATAGAAGAGGTTAGACAAGAAGAAGTCATGGCATAAAAGGAATAAAAATAAAAGGAAGAGGTTGATATAAAATTAAATTGGTACCTCTAAATTCTATTGAAAATGTAGGAGAAGGTGATTGAAGCTCTTCAATTTTACCACTAATCATGAGGTTGTAAATGGTAGAAGGATCCTTTCCTCTATATTGAGGAAATTTAGAAATAAAAAATATCATTTTGGGAGTATACTCTAACTTAGGTTGGTCTTCTAATGAGAAAATAGGATTATGATGTGAAGAGGTATGAGAAGGGGTCCCATAGTTCATTTTGCAAGTGGAAATATTAACATTACTAGCATCCAAAAGAGGAGCCCTACTCTGTCTATGGGAGACCCTATTAGGATTAGTAAAGCTCATCATGCATATTGAATTTGACTTAGTATCATCATCTAATATAAATTACATGATGAAGGTATAAGGGATATGATAAATCAAAGGTCAAAATAAGTGATTGAAACTATACAAGGTCAACTAGGTTGATCCAGTAAAGAAATAATGAATGTAAAACTATACAAGGTCAACTGGATCAATCTAGTATAAAAATAGGGCATGTAAAACTATACAGGGTTGATAGGGTCAATTCATTATAGTGTAAATAAGGTATAAAAAGCATAGGGCTGATTGGGTTGATCCAGTATATAAGATAAATAATTTAAGAAGCCTAAAAATGGATTGCAAAATGAAATAAGCTAACTTTGTAAGCAATGAAAATTAGTAACTACTAAAAGGAAATAGATAGAACATTGAATTAATGTTGGTGAATCCAATTGAACCACTCAAAACAAAATCTTAAACCAATGTTGGCTAATGTAAGGTTTTGCACACACAATTGAGCATAGAGCAAGCAAATAGATTGAAAAGTAAATCTAACTAATTGGTCAACCTGATTGTTAATTAGATTATTAATAATGATTTTAAAATGTGATTGGAAGTTGGCTATAATAAAGGTATTAGATATAAATCTATGTATGGTTTTAGGTATTTTAGGATAAAAGGCACTGAATTGGAAATGATATAGGATTAGTATTGGAGCCTACCCCCTCACTTCACACACTGCAATAATAAGGGTGTCAGGTTCTTATCCAAAATATACCATTAACCACACTTTATACTTGACCAAAGAATTAAGTCGGCTTCCCCATTGGTGATGAAATCCAATTAGGTTGGCCTAGGGTAGACAAAATGTTAAAATGCTTGTTTACGTTTTATAATTTAGCAGTGTGTACATAAATTATAAATAGTGAAACTAATTGATTATTTGAAAATCCCTTAATTATATTATGTGAACTATTATAAGAATGTAATCAATAAGAAAATAATTGTGTGAGCTAATTACTAATAAATATAAGGTTAATCAAGGTACTAGATAGAAATCTAAGGATGGTTTCAGGTAGTTTGGGCTAAAAGTGACTATAGTGGCAATGATACAAGCTTGGTATTGGAGCCTACCCCCTCAATTCACACACCAAAATGATAAGGGTGTTGGGTTCTTAGCCAAAATATACCATTAACCACACTTTATACTTGACTAGAGCATTAATTTAGCTTCCCCCTTGGTGATGGAATCCAATTAGGTTGATCTAGGGTAGAAAAAATGTCAAAATTCTTGTTTATGTTTTGTGATTTAGTAGTATGTGCATAAAATAGAAATAGTGAAACTAAGTGATTAATTTAAAATCCCCTAATTAGACTATGTGAACTATTCTAAGCATGAAATAAACAAGAAAAGAAATGTGTGAGCTAATTAATAACAAATATAAGGTTAATTCCAATTTAAAATAAGGTATAATTTTGACACTATATGCACAAAATATAGAATGGGGTCAAACCTGTACTATGGAAGCAAGGTCTAAAAATGAACTAGGTTAGTAGGGTTGATCCAGATATGTTAGACAACACATATAATATAGAACTGGGTCAGATGTATTGATCTAGATGACTATACAAGGGTAGTTCTGAAGACTATAAACTACAAAATAAAATATAGAAAAGAAAGAAATAGAAAAGTAGAGAGGAACCTTAGTGGATCAGATATGTAATGAAGAAGATTATTAGTCTAGAACCTTGAAGTATGCTTGATAAACCTATAAATTAGGTTGACATAATTGATCAAGCTATACAAGAAACTACTAAAAAGTGCTAAAACTATAAGGGGTCGATTGGATCAACCTAGTAGGCTAAAATAGGTGCTTGAAAGGCTAGAAACTTGTACTGGGTTGACTGGGTTGATTTAATTTCCTATTACAATAACTTGTGCATAGAGATAAAATCTAGATTGATAGAATCAATCCATAATGTCAAAAATATATGATAAAAATGATGATCAAAATAAATGAAGGAAAATGTGAATGAATCCTGTAAGGGTTAGTTCACATCAAGTTCTCCAAAATATATGCAATAAAAAATGCATCATTTCTATGAATTTATCCTATATTAGATAATATAGATCACACCTACACTTATAATTATGATACACTTTTCAATCAGGAGCATGACCAATATGGGGATCTGTTAGACCTGATTAGGGGATTACTTGTATCACTTATCATAACACATCATGCTAGGAAGGGTTCCAAAGCATAGAGTCTAACATAATCACACAAAAACTTTAATGAAGTCCTAAGGTTTAAAACATTCACTTATTCTAATAAAAATAAATTAAAACTAATCTAGTGCACACCAAATCTTGTGGCATAAAGTGGGGGTTAGAAATAATTAAAAAATTAAACTAAACTAAACATGTATTCTAAGACATATACTCATGTCAATGTATACATAATCCTAATACATGGGAGAAGAATTTAAATGAATTATCTATCTACTCTTACAAAGGAGAAATAAATTTAGGAATACTTACCTTTGAAGATGGACCCACCAAGCCTCAATCTCTCCCTTAGTCAAGGTGCTTCACAAGAGATTGTTGTGGTATGTAAGGATAACAAAGACAAATCATCTCTAGACTACACAACCTATATATTCATTCAAAATACTTATCCACAAGACAAGATCCATATCTCAAAATAAAGTATCGAACCCTAAACTTTATTCCTCAAGTAGAATGGTCAATAAGTAGATGTTTGTTTGCACTTCTTTTCTCTTAATTATTCTCTTATGAAATGGTGGAAAATGACCTTGTATATATAAGTGGATCTTGCCATAAATCCTCTTGGGAATGTTGGCTAACAGGGTCAACCCAGTTGACCCAGTGTGTTTTTAGGGATAATTCACTGGGTCTATGCTAGGTCAGCCAAAAGGCTAACAGACTAAGAAAGTGAAAAATACCCCTAAATTGTACTAGGTCAACCCAGTATAATTAATAGTCCAAAAGGATGTTAAGGTAAAAAAGGAGGAATGGAAAGAGCAAAAGACTAGAGGAGGGAGGAATGAGAATAACAAGCTTAGGGTAAATGGTTTTTTGGAGACAAGTGTGTATATGGAAAGTGGAAAAAGGGACAACAATTTTATGAAGAATCAATGGTCTACCCACCCCTTTAACTAGTGCACCCCTTAAGGCATGCACTTAGATAGATTGAGATTCAACAGGTTCTTATAAGATATAAATTTTCAATAATCAATAAAAGTTTGAAAATATTATGTTTATACATGCAATTTTTATTTGTAAGATACAAAATAAAAAAAATGGTGTAGTGGAAAATTAGATGCCCGAAGTATGGGAGGAGGTGTTCCCCATCAATTCGAGATGTGATGAGGTAAAAACAAAGTTGGGTGTGGGTTTGACAATTGGTTACATGAGTGAAAAAGTGGTTAGGGTGTTAATATGACAATGGAAAATAAGGCTACATTGAGGAGGACAAGTGATAAATGAACCAGGCCATAACATTAGGCATAGATGATATGGGTTGCACTTAAAATAACAAGTCTCCATGCTAAGGTATCCATGTTTGTAGGGAGTCAAAAATGGGGTGATAATGAGAAAATAAAATGGGTTTCAAGTGTTAGAACCATAAGTGGGCATATTCTAAGGTGCCTAAAAGGGATGCATACAAAAGTTATGAATGTGTGTAACATTATGGATCATGACAAGGTGGTCTCGATGGGTTAATATGATGAATTCAAGGTTATCACAAAAATAAATCTAATAAGTAGTAAGAGGAACTTAATGTGAGCCCCAATGGGTGGGAATATGTTTGGAAAGGGGTCTCTTGGGGTGGAAAAGCAAAGCTAGGGGTTCAAAAACCTAATTGTGTCAATTGATGCTAGTTAGGGTCAACCAAAATTGGTTATCCTAACCCTATTGGTGATCAGCATTGGTCACCATCCAAACCCTTAAAAAGGGGGATGATGATAAAAAAGGTAAAAATATTTTATTATTGGCACTTTTTTGGTATTGGCCACCATTTTGTCCTTTGTGAAAATGATGGGTGTGAACAACTTATGGTTTGCATGATTAAATGTGAGAGAAGGTTGAGTGGACCATGAGCAAGTGGAAAATAGAGTTGGAGTTGCTAGAGATGGAACCAATTTGAAAGGTGGGGAATATATGAAATCATAAATGTATCATGTCTATAAATCAATCCTAACTCATATAAGATAGATCATACCATACACTTTTGATTGGGGACACATTTTTTAAATGAGAGCATGACTAATATGGGGATCTGCTAGACTTGATTAGGGAGTCTCTTACCACAATACACTATGATATGAAGGGTTCCAAAGCCTCCAATCAAGAAAAACCATGTAATAACCCTAATGGGGTCCTGAGTTTTGATATTTCATGTATACTAATAACAAGTAAAGTAAATCTAATCTAGTGCTCACCAAAGCTTGTGGCACAATATGAGGTTTTAGTAAGCAATCAAAACATGTATAGGAGAATCTCAATTAAGCTAAGTATGATTAAGACCATAATACATGGAATATGAAGAGTAATATTATTTGAAGCCAATACTTATGTTACTTTTATCTACTAAAGAGATGGTCAAAGTTAGAGAATACTTACTTGAATGTGAACCCATCAAGACTCAATCTCTCCCTTAGACAATGAGACTTTGCAAGAGGTTGTTGTGGTTTCTAAGGATCACTAAGAAATTCCAAAGCATCCAAGACTTATCTACAAGATTAGATTCATTGAGTAAAAACCCTAAGCTAAGACTCCTCAAGTAGAATGGTGGAAGAATAGATTGTAAAGAAGCACAAGTAAAAAAAAAATCTATTGCATATTGAAATAATGACAAAATGATCTTGTATATATAGGCACCTTTAACCCTAAACCCTTAAAAAAATTCTACTCAATAGGGTCAACTCACTCAACCTAGTGTTATTTAACCCATGTTGAAAATGAATTACATCAACATTATGGGTTGATGACAAAACAATATAGGTTCAACCCAACCAACATAGTTTTAAAAATATTTAACGGGTATTTAGGATAGGAGAAGGTAAATTAAAGTGGAAAAGGATTGGAGGAGGGTGTAAATAATGAGTAATAGCTTAGGTAATTGTCTTTAGGATATATTTAGATTGGTAATAAGTGGCAATAAGAATGGGAAAAGAGAGTCTTGGATCTCTGTAATATAGAGATGAAAAGCCATCCTCCATTAATGGTACTTCAAGCTTTCTCTAAGTGGATTTCCTTGGTCATCTTTGCTTCCTTTATTCTTATTGATTTTATTTTTCTTTGGTACAAGTGGTGTTTTTATTTATTGTTTAATCCTCTCATTAACACTTTACTTAGGTTATTATTTTTGTTTGTGTTGGTGGATGTGCTTTGTTGATTGTATATTGTTTGAGTTGTGGCTTACTATCCACTACCACATGTGCATCCCCTCTTGATCACCCTTCTCACTTCCTTTAGATATTTTGAATGGGCATGCATTAATTATTATAGTTTATGGAAACCATCAAATTTGATGGATTTGAGAATGTGAAGAAGGGGAAACATGGTGACCTTAATGAGTCAAGAGATTCTACATGGGATGATAAGATTTGTAATAATAAGAGTGATTGCTTTGGTCTATCTGTGGTTGAATTTAAAGTATCTAGAGTGCAAAAAAGGTTGTTCAATAAAATTTTGTGGTAGGAAGAAGCTACAAAATAGTTAAAAAGAGATGAGTTTATGGCTTGTAGTGAAGAACATGGTGAACATCAGTGTAGTGAAGACTAAATTGGTAACCATCCTTTCTCTTCAAAGACCTTAAATATTATTCAAAAAATTTCCATGGAATCTAACCTGTAGTAAGAGGAAACCATGATTAAAAATGTAGGGATTTTATTTATTTGATTAAACAAGAACTCTCTCCCTTTTGGGAATTTTTTTGATAGCTAGCTAAATGCTCTGTGGGGTAAATGTCTGGGCCTATATATCAATTTTTACCGAATGATTCAAAAAGAGGTGCTAATTATTTTGTTCAAAAAGTCAAATATGAAATGTAGGGCCATAAATAAACCCTTGTGGAATGTTGTCCAGTAGATTTTTAAATCTATTCTATAGAACTTAGAAATGGACTGTAATGACCTCATTTTTAAAACTACTCCAAAATGGGTTCATATTGAAGGAGTGCCAATACAACTATGGAATTTTATACCATAGGAATTGAAACACATAAACTAAGTATTTAAAATTGAGGATAATATAAGGTATCTTTCCCACATGAATGTTAGGTCCTAATTTCTTTAGAGCCCTTGAAATTCTCTTTGGAATCCCTTAATTTTGAAATTAAGGGAAAGTCTCACACCTATACTCTCAAAGGTTTGGGTGGGTTGAACACTTGTATTTTTGTAAAAAATATGGCTATATTTAGAAACATTATCCAATGTTATTTAATAAGGGTAACTTACCTAACATACAAAAAGAGAAGGAAGACCTTTAAAAATGAGACTGTGTTGGATAATATATAGGTTTTTGAAAACCCCATGTTCAACAGTGTAACCTTGAAAGATAGTTCTCCCCAATTGAGGATTATTGAATGGTTGGTTCTAAGGTTTTAAAAGAGTAGGTTATAGATGATCCATCCCTTGATTCTTATATGTAAATCCCCCAGTGGCCTTTTGTTGGTAGCCCAATTCCTTCACTAGACATTCTCAATTTTCTACCAGATAGCTTGGATGATGCATTTTTTGAACAAAAAACTTTGTCAAACTTACCTTATAAGGAATATTTGGTCATCCTTACTAAACTATCTACCATGATCATTCCTATTTATATCATCTTACCCCTAGAAAGGTCCAACAAACTTGCTAGTGAAGTTTCTCCTATGGCTATCTCTTTAGAAAAAGAGATATATGTTAAACCTACCTCAGTGAAGGATGTATCAGATGGGGATCCATAAAATCTCTATGATAGTATAGGTAATAAAAATTAGATGTCTAAAGAAGGAGGAAAAATACTTAGAATAGACTTGAGTTCCTCTTTGATGGAACATGTAGCACCTAAAGAGAAAAAATCTAGTAAAATAATCTCCTCACAATAACTAGGACCCTTCATTCAAGAAAAAGGGTAAGGAAAATAAAGTCCTAGATTACTTCACTAGATTTAAAAATAGTGGGGGTAAGCCCCATGGTCAAGCTAATTGACTTTTGTCTCCCCCCTAGTTTTATATGTAGATTATAAGTTAGAATGTGAGAGGGTTAGAGTCCCCTGATAGAAAGGCAATAGTGAGACAGTTTAGACACTCAAGATAAAATTTGGATTTATTTTTTTGTAATAAGTAAAGGATATTAGAACTCATCTATCCTTAGTCTTAAAATTTATTTGGCATAATGTTTCATAGTTCTCTACTAATCATCAAAAAGGGAAATGTAGAGCTTCTATCTTGGTTAATCTTGGTCTGAAAGAGTATACTGTTGATCATGGTGTCTCTCCCTACAACATAATAGTTTAGGTCTTGCTAGAATGTCAAAATTAGTGCTATGACCTATGTAACATATATGCCCTTAATGACTATAGTGATTAGTTTGATCTATGGAATTGGCTAGCCATTAATAAAAAAATCCTTGGGTGTTTGGGGGAGATTTTAACATGGTGAAAGAAAAAGAGGATAAATTTAGGGGTGACCACCAGGCCTAGAAAGGTCATGAGTTTATTTTTTGGTCTAAATTCAAAATAATTTATAGAGTTATAGACCCCCTTCAAAATGGTAAAAACCTAAGCAGAGGAATCTAGTTTACCTGGTGTAGTAAACAAAATAATAATAGAAGACAATACTCTAGACTAGATATATTTTAATTGAATAAGGAGTCATTCATGACAACCTCAAATAAAGATGGTAATGTGGTGATAGTGTTGTCCTTTACTATGTCTGACCACCACTCCATTGAAATGGTTTTTTCATTAAAATATGAGGAGAATAAATATACCCTAGATTTTAAAGGATTATATAAATTCAATGTGTCCCATATGGATGATACTATGTGTGTTGAGGGTTTGAAGGCATCCTTGAACATTGGAAAATTTTATTGTAATTCTAGATCTAAAATTGACTAGTGGAACTCTATTATAGAAAATTATAAAAACTTCACAAGAAATTATGGTTAGATCAAAGCTAAAAAGTGTAGAAATCTTGTAAGGGACACTTAAGAGAAAATTATTCATGCGTAAAGCTTGTTGCAACTTGACCCTGCTAATGGAAACCTATTTTAAGCAATTAACCTCTTAAATATTGAAACATCAAGTTAGGCAGTCACAAAATAATATTTCTAGGGGGGATTAGATCTGTTCTTGACTTACCTAGGTAAATCTTGGGGATAGAGGCTCTAAATTTTTCTTTATATTTTTGAAATTTAAGCACATGAAAACTAGTATCAATGTTATTGAAGTAAATGGGTAGATTATTCCAAATGGAGTCAACATAAAATAAGCCTTTTTATTTCTACTCTAGTATTTTCCATTTAGATAGTTCTAGTGAACTTATTGATCAAAATAGGGCTATATGTGATGCTTGCATTATTAAAAAGGTGACACACATTCAATCTAGATTCCTTGATGCATGTATATCACTAGATGAAATCCAAAACACTATTGACTCAGTCAAAGATGATAAAGCACTAGGGTGGATGGATTACATATTGAATTCTATAAAGCTAATTAGGAGTGGTTGGCTAAGGACTATCTAGAGGCATTTAATGAGGCCATTGATGCTAGCACACTTGGCCTAGACATAAACACATGGGTAATTAAACTCATCCCTAAGGATGGTAATTTATCTTCAGTTAAAAATTAGAGACCAATCACCCTCCTCAATGTTTATTATAATATTCTAGTAAAGTTACTAGCTAAAAGATTATCCTCACTATTTGCCTCTATAGTAGCAGAGACTCAAACTAGTTTTGTTAAAGGGAGATACATCCTAGAAAATTTAATTTCTAGCTGGGAAGTTATGTACTAGGCTAGAGATTTGAAATAAGATACAAAAATGATCTTGCTTGAATTTGGAAAATCATATAATAGAATTGAGTGGCCTTTCATTGAGATAATGCTTTAATCCTTTAGATTCCATGATAGATTTTATATAATGGTCAATGTTCTCTTCAAGGATGCTTTGGCTATCATTGAAGTCAATGGGGAATTAATAGAATCACTTGATATTAATTGCTCCATCAGAAAAGGGTGCCCTCTTGCCCCATCCCTCTTTGTTCTAGTGGATGGAGCATTGCATTATCTCCTCGGGTTTTCTAATATAGGGCCTCTAGTTAAAGGGATTTCACTACCTAATTATGATTCCCGTATTAATGTCCTATTTGTCAATGACATAACACTCGTTATCACTTTAGAACAAAATAACTTGTCTCAGGTGGTGGCTAGACTAGATATTTATTACTCTACATTAGGATCTAAAGTGACAATACACACATGTTGGGTTAGCAAGAACACCCTCTAAACTAGTTGGTAAAATTTGGATAGACTTGGAAAGGACTGAGTGAATTGGTCAAGTACTTGGGTATTCCATTTTCCCTCATACCCTCAAAAATTATGTGAGAAAAGGTCTATGATAAAATTAACGAGAAAATTGGCAAGTGGTAGGGATATTTACTATCCCTACTAGGATAAATTCAAGTCTGTCAGAAGGTCCTCTCATCTTACAACATCTATTATGCCTCTTACTAGTTATTTTTCAAATCTTAGATCAACATGCTACACATAATCATTAGAGACTTTTTATGGTTGGATGGAAAATGGGGTAAGAAATAACATGCATTTTTGTGGCAATTTTGCTCGAAGCCTAGAAACATTGGGGGCCTAGGATTAAAGGACCTTTAACTATAGGGCATAACACTAGAAGTAAAGTTGATAATTAGAGTGTGAAAAGTAAATGAGCTCTAGAAAGTTTTGGTTAGGAATAATATTTTGAGAGGATTTCCTCCAGGGAGGCTAAGTTAAATAGGTTTGAATATCATTGACTTTATCATTAGCACATTTATTATTAAAGTGGTTAGCTCTCCTATTTTTGCTTCCATTTGATCATCCTGGGATGTTTTCAAGCCACTCATTAATGCTAAACATGTCTTCAATTGGTTTGGGACAACTTGTCAAGGGTATAGATCCTTATGGTGGAACTTGGCTATCAACAGGAGATTGTTAGCCCTCACTATGGGATGTTCTACCTTTAATTGGTACACAAAGGGGTTGAAAGAATTCAAATATCTATACTCACATATGGATTGGGTTCCTTAGTCAGAGATTAAAGATAGTTTATAGATTCCTGAGTCCTAGTGTAGAATGTTCACCCTACTCTAAAAAGCTCTGAAGGGAAAGAATAATGTGGTTTTAATAGAAGAAGAGAGAGAGAGTTATAAGATAGTGTGAAGTGGAATAAAGGCCCCTCTTTGTTTGATTTTTCCATTCAAATGATTTATAATAAACTCTCTTTCTCTAATGTTCCCTACCTCACCTTTAAACATATTTGGTCTGTGTATGATCCTCTAACTACTTGGTCTTTTTGATTTGATATGATTTGGGAATCTTGTCTTGAACCTCATAAATCATACTTTTATTGGCTATTAATGTACAAGAAGCTAGTTTTTGGGTCTATCTTGAGTAATTGTGGACTCACTAAACTATATTGTTCTCTGTGTAGTGAAATGAAATTATTAAGCATGTTTTTTTCTCCTATCCATATGTGGTTAAGATGTGTAATTATTGTCTTGAATGTTGGAATGTGGTCTTTGATTGTTAAATTGGTTGGCTAAACATTGTGTTTGGGTATGCATGTCCTAAAATTAAAGTTCACCCTTTATTTCATAAATTTTGGATTGTGTTTTCAACTAAAATTTTATTGTTTTTATAAAATCAAAGGAATCTTGAGGTTTTCTAATAAAAGGCTAGGTTTCTTATTCACTTCTAAGTAGAAGTCATTATCCACATTATTTTTGTGTAGATTTTATTATAGATAAAAGTACCTAAAGACCATTTGGAGAAATTTCTTAAGATAAGACTTCCTAAAGTAACTTCTAAGTTCCTACTATACTCTAGGGGTTACCCTAGACTAAGCCCCCACCTAGATTGGGTTTTATGCCACCAGATGGTCAAAAAAGTGAAAATTTTAGAATATGAGTGGGACTACATTAAAGATTACTTTGACTAGGAAGACCACCCAATATAAGAATAGATAAATTTGACTAATTCTAATTAGAATGGGGTCTATGGTTAGCTAGTAGTGAATGAAAATATGTTGAGGGATGAGAATAATGATGGAATAGGAAGTTTCATGATTAGAGAAGTAGAGAAAATGTTTGCACCTAAATTGTTTGATGAGACTATAGTGATAGTGCTTTCTCCTAAGGGATTGACTCCAATGATATAAGATTGGAGTGCACAGGTGGATCTTTAGAAGAAGATTGATGAAAATGTCAATATTTTCTTTGGAAATATAGAAAATCTTATCGAATGAGGTGGCTTGACAGATGTTGAGGATGTATTGGAATATGTTAAAAAGAGCAATATGAAAAACCTAGTCAACCATTATCCTTTTTAGATGGCTACTAGGTAGATACAGATGGGATTTGGTGAAGATAAAAAATCCTCTAAGGGACTTGATTTTGTGGATTCTAGAGTTGGATACAAAGTAGATGGTGCTACTAGTTGAAGGGTGAAAGATTATTTAGCCTAATTCTACCACCTCTAAGGTGGTTACATTTTGATATTATCTTGTCTTTTTTGATACTACTACTAATTTATGTGATATTATTGCTACTTTTATTTCTCTTTTTTGTTGGGTCACCTATATGGGGCCATTTTTTTATATTGTATAATTAGTTAATATGTTTTACTTATGGTGGATTCCTCTTAGTATGATGCATCTTTTCTGGGAACTTTATAGAGATTTTTTGCATATTTGATGCATATACTAATAATTAATTCTATAGTAAAAAAGTGGTAATAAGGGATAAAAATCCTGCAAAGCACCAATGGTCTTCCCACCCCTTTCTCGATGCACCCCTTAGGATGTGTAATCAGAGAGATTAATTCTCAATGGGTTCCTACAAGATGTAAAGCATTAGTATTTGATAAAAGTTGAAAAATATTATGTGTATACATATGCCCCACTCTAATCTCATCATGTGTCACTAAGGTGCAATAGGGGATGGTTCTTTGAGAAAGAACACAAGAACACATAACAATGATGCTAAAAAAAGTTGTAGTATTTTAAAGAAAAATAACTAAAATTAAATAACTGAAAAAGGAAATAACTAAAAATTAAATGACTAAAAATTAAATGTGATGTATATCTTGACTTACCTTTATTGTTGGATGAATATCTATTGTGTTTTTAGTTTTGATTGTGCAAGGCACAAAGACTACTTTTAATAAACCCAAGAATACAAAACTAAAGAGCAAAAACAAACAAACATATGAAATCCAAGATAATTGGTGCTATGAGGATGGGGCATACTTTGTAATTTGGAAAGCTAGGGTGATAATTGCTATGCTAGACCAAATGACCAAGTCAAAAAAACAAGATTAAATCGAGTAATCAAAAATCCAAGGCTACTAAACACCTAAGAACTCAAATAAGTAAACCTTACATAAGCAAGGAAAACTCACCAAATCAAACCAAGGATACATGTCAAAATGGATAGTAATCAAACATTGAGGTAAAATAAGAAACAAAATTGTAAAATAATATTGATGAGTGAGTATTAACAATCCTTATCTCACTAAGTAATGGAAGGTGCATAAAAAGGGAAAATAATATTGCCAAGTGAGAAGTAACAAGCCAACCTCATGCAATAATGGAAAAAGGTAAAAAAATTAGGTGCCTATAATATAAGGGTAGTACAATAATGACAAATGGTAAAAGGAAAATAAATCAAGTCTAGAGATGTAAATCTATGGTGTAAAAAAAGTAAACCATAGTTTCTCAAACATGTAATTTCATTCTAAAGATAGATAAAACTAAAATAAAGTAATGATAACATGTTCTTAAGAGGTGAAGAAGAAGGAAGTAAAGAAGAGGGAAAATAGATTTGGAATCAAAATTTACCTATCAAGGGGGGAAATGAAATGGGTGGAGGGGATACTAACAAAAAAACCAAGGTATAGGAACTCTTATCGAAGTCAAGACACTCAAATTAGGTTTGTCGCAACAAGAGGACTTTTGACCTTAAGGACTTTGAATAAATTCTCTTATCCACACAATTATTAGGTCAACAAATTTAGTATATAGATCATCCCATAAAGGCTATATTCATAAAAATTAAAATGGATCTACCTTCCCACAACATCTTCCCCATTCCTTAGGACCCCTTATAAATCCATCAGTCTACTATGAAGATTGGGTACTTGTATGAGAAAGTAATTCACACTATAGATTTTTTTGAATTCTCCTATTCCAATATACTAGCTTACTACATCTTAATGGACCTTAGATCTATGCGAGTCTAATTGGAGTTTGAGATATAATTAGAGATAGGAGATGTGCCTGTAATCACATATTTTAGTGTGAATTTGACTTTTGAGATTTGTATTTTGCCTTTTGAAATCATTGCCTTTTGTTTCAAATGATTTAGATTTTAAATTTCTTTATGGTTTTTTATATTCCTCCTCTATATGTATTTTGAAAACCAAACATGGGTGCTAAATATGACTTTAATTTGAATACTTTAGACTTGGTTGATAAGAGAGAGAACTTCAAAGAGCATGGGGTATAAGAGTCTGTTAAATATAGGTGAAATAAAATTTATATTTTGAATCCAACCTTATTTTATCCAATGTAGAGTTAAAGGAAAGGAAATAAAAAAGAATGACACATGAAACAATTTGAATTAATTCAAATCACAAAAAATGTGACAAAGGGGTAAAAAGGGATACAATGATAAAATTGTGATTCCTTATCATAATAATGAGGAAAGTGGAGGAAAACATGCTAACATAGATTGTTGTATAAATTCCATTTATCAAAAGAAGAAAAATTTAACATTGAGAATAAGTATAAAAAAATTGTAACTATTGTAAAACACGTTCTAGAAAAGGAATGATGGGATGGTAATTTTATGGGGAAGGCTAGGTCCTATCCATGGTATTACACTGTAACTCATAAAATAATAACCCACAAGGGTCCCAAAAAACATGTGAAAATAAATGAGAGTAGGTCTTTGTGCGGAAGACTAGGTCTTATCCATGGTTTTACACTACAACTCACAAAAGAGAAATCCAAAAGCTAAAAAAGGCGTGTAAAAAGAATATGAAAATAAATAAGACTATGGTACATCATGATGAATATTAGATCCTATCCATGGTTTTACAATGCAACTCATGAGAGAAAAGGGAAACCAAAAGACCAAACAATAAGGATGAAAGGTTTGTGAAAAGAGAGAACTACTGTAAAGGGAGAAACCCATGTAAGTAACCTAAAAAAAGTGTTATATAGATAACATATAAAAAGCATGAAAGAAATGGAAGGATCCTACACTAATTTTTATATCAAGGATGAGCATGTGAGATAAAACCTATGTGTCTCAGAAGGTTTCTTAGAGTTGAATTAGTTTGGTATCATGTAATAGAGAATAAGAGTGTGAATGATAAGATGCCACAAAGGGTAAGTGTATGTAGGGATGGGCATCACAAGATGCCCCAAAGTCTAAAATTATATTTGGGTGGGCATCAAAAGTTTCCCCAAAGGCTAGAGTAATGTGTGGATGGGCATCACAAGATACCTCAAAGGCTAGAGAAATGTGTGGATGGGCATCAAAATATTCCCCAATAGCTAAAAAGAGAAATAAAAGATAATAAGGAGAGAGTACCCCATATATTTTCTAAATGTATTCAAATTGTCCAAGAAGATTCTGATAGGGATTTTCATGATGTTGGATAACATGAAAAGGATGATAAGCAAGAAAATGGAGAGGTAGAGATAAATAACCAAGTCAGACATACAAAGAAGGTAGAAAAAGTACAAAGTCAACTAGGTTGACCTAGTATAAAGAACATGGTTTAAAAATTATATAGAGTAGATATGATCAACCTAGTACAAGGAATAGGGGTTGAAAATTGTATAGAGTTGATGGAGTTGACCTAGTACAAAAAATAGGGGTTGGAAATTGTATATAGTTAATATAAATGACTATATACTAAAATAGGAAATTTTTACATGTACTTTGAAAGTAAGAAATGAAAGGAAACACACAATCAATTAGGTCATTAAGGTTGATCCAATTAAATCACATAGCATAAAATCTTGCACCAATGTTGGCTAATACAAGTTTTTACAATACAACATACAATTAAGAAAAGATCAAGCAATCAAATTGGAATGTAAAATCTAACTAAGTGATCATCTTAAATTTTATTATATTATTATAACATGATTTTTAGATGTGATAAGAAGTTGGCTATAAGCAAGGAATTAGAAATCAATCTAAGGATGGTTTTAGGATGTTTGGACTGAAAGGGATTTGTAGTGGCAATGGTATTAGATTGGTATTGGGGCCTACCCCCTCACTTTACACACCAAAGTGATAAGGGTGTTGTGTGATTAGCTAATATATACCATTAACCACATATTTATACTTAGATAGAAAACCAAGTCACCTTCCCCCTTGGTGATGAAATCCAAGTAGGTGGGCCTTGGGTAGATAATTTTTTAAATACTTGTTAAGATTTTGTGATTTGGTAGTATGTGCATAAAAGAGAAAATAGTGAAACTAAATGTTATATTGAAAACCACCTAATTAGTCTTTATGATCTATTCTAAGCATGCAAGCAATAAGAAATGAAAGTGTGAGCTAATTACTAGCATATAACGGTTAATTCCAACTTTAAAACATAGTACATTATCAATTTAGTTGAAAGTGTATGTATAAATATAAAATAGGGTTGATAGTGTAGATTATACACTATAAAATCAAGGGTCTGAAAATGAAGTACATTGACAATATCATCCTATTTTTTCAAACAGAATATTGAATATAGAACTACATTAATAGAGTCAACCTAGTTGACTATACATGGGTAGATTTAAAGACTATAAACTATGAAAAATATAACTATAATAAAAAATATAAATGATAGATAAAGATACCTTAGTGGGTTGGAGGATGTATTAAAAAAATAAGATTGATATTGAAGTAACTTGATTTATACTTGCAAATTCTACTAATTGTGTTGACTAAGTCACCCTAGCTTTACAGATCTTATTTGCTAAAAACCTATAAAATGTACTACATTAATAGGATTGACCTATTATGTTTTATATAAGTTTAAAAATGTACAAAGTTGATAAGATTGACCTATTAGGCTGATTTAGATGTTTGAAAATGTATATGGCCAACTAGGTTGACCTAGTAGGCTAATTTGGATGTTTAAAAATGTACAGGGTCAATTGGGTCAACCTAGTAGCTTGAACTAGAAGTCTAAAAAACTTGCACAAATAGAACATAGTCATACTAATATGATTGTGTGTTAAACCTATACACAAAATTTATAACTATGTTGACACTATTGACGTAATATTGCAAATATATAAGAATAAAATGATAAAATAATGAAAAATGTGAAATAAAATCTACAAGGGTTAGATTCACATCAAGTTCACCAGGATGTATTATGAAGGTGAAAACAAAGTGAATAAAATAATATGAAAAAGTGGATATGTGAAGACAATCCAACCAATGGTGGGATAAGATTCATGTTAGGTTCACTAGAATATATGCAATCATAAATACGTCATGTTTATAAATCAATCCTAACTCAGAAAAGATAGATCATACCATACACTTTCGATTGAGGATACATATGTTAAGCGGGAGCATGACCAATATGGGGATCTACTATACCTGATCAGGGGATCTCCTACCATAATAGACGAAGCTATGAAGGGTTCCAAATCTTCCAGTCAAGCATAACCATGTAATAACCTTAAGGGGGTCATAAGTTTTGATATTTCACCTATACTAATAATAAGTAAATAAATCTAATCTAGTTCTCACCAAAGCTTTTTGCACAATATGAGGGGTTAGTAATCAATCAAAACATGTATAGGAGAATCTCAATTAAGCTAAGTATGAATAAGACCCAAATACATGGAATACAAAGAGTAATATTATTTGAAGCCAACACTTATTTCACTTCTATCTACTAAAGAGAGGAGAAAATTTAGAGAATACTTACCTAAATGTGAATATGTCAAGACTCAATCTCTCCCTAAGCTAATGGGGCTTCACAAGAGGTTGTTGTGGTTTGTAAAAATCACTACGAAAGGGAAAAGCATCCAAGACTTATCCACAAGACTAGATTCTCCAAGTAGAAACCTTAAGCTAAGACTCCTTAAGTAGAATGGCAGAAGAGTAGATTATAAAGAAGTGTAAATTAATAATAACTCTTGATTTTATATTAAAATAATGATGAAATGATCTTATATATAAGCACCTTTAACCCTAAATCCTTACAAAAAATTTGGCTAGTAAGGTCGACTCAGTCAACCTAGTATTGTTTAACCCATGCTAAAAATGAACTATGTCAACACTATGGGCTGATGACAAAACAATATAGGGTTGACCTAGTTGACATAGTTTGAAAATTGCTAAAAGGGGATTTAGGCTAGGAAAAGGTAAATGAAAGTTTAAAATGAATGGGGGAGGGTTCAAATAAGGAGTAATATCTTAGGGAATGGTTTTTAGCAGCTAGTTGGATTGGTAATAAGTGGAAATAAGGGATACTAATCTTGTGAAGCACCAATGGTCTACTCACCCCTTTCCCAATGTACCCTTTAGGGCATGCACTCAAAGAGATTGAGTCTCAATGGGTTCTTTCAGGATGTAAAGCATTAATATTTGATAAAAGTTTAAAAATATTATGTGTATACAGGGACCAAGTGGGATAGAGTGAGGTGAGGATGAAACAAGATGGAAGATGATCTAGGGGTGGTGGGTGAGTGGTGGATATGTATTTGGTACCACCATGGTGATGATTATGAAATGTGGTAGGTTCTAAATTTTTTTTGGTGAATTTTTCTTGTGTTTTTAAATGTGTTTAGTTGGATAGGCTGAATGGGTTGGGGTAAGAGGGGATTTAGGGGGAAAGTAATGTTTCATTAAAATTTATGTATTAAACGAGTTAAAAGTGAGGGAGTATATTAGGGTGTATAAGTTTTTTATTGTAGGTAGGGAAAAGAAAATAGGGTTTGGGGACTTCATCCATTATAGAAAGTGACCGATGTTGGTCATTATCAATTGATGTTAGTTGATAAGAAGCTAGTGTTGGTTAATATGGGACCATCATTAGACCATGACACCTAATCAGTGTCGGTCAAGTGTCAACCAACATTGATCCAATAAAGGACTAGTCTTGGTTGAGACTCGACTAACATTAGTCTTGAAGTAAAGGTTAAGGGGGGAAAAGGGTTTAAGAAGGTAGGAATAATGGTGTTGATTGCTAGATTAGATTTTTTAGACAAGGGTGAGGCTTAGAATAAGGAGAAGGAAGTATATAATATAATATTTAAGGGCATTAGGGTAGTTAGGAGTGTAGTGGTAGGCACATAGGTTTGTTGGTATAGGTAAGGGATGAACGTAGGTGGGTGCTTAGGTGTAATGACTAGGGTAGTGTTGGTGAAATGTGTGTATATGTGAAGTGTCGAGTAAATAAATTCATTTATTTGACCTTATAGGTGAGTGTGTTACTGATGATGTGGGATCGGGTGCTACCTATTCTTGAGGAGTTACATAGAGACATGGCCATGGTAGATTGGAAGCATATGATAACATTGGGTTTGTGTGGTATTATCAACACATGTAATGTGATACAATGATGTGTATAGCTATCATTGAGAGATGGGACCTAGATAAAAACACAATCATGCTACCGACAGGGGAGATTACCATTTTACTAGAGGACATCTAGAGGATTTTGAGGCTACCCATATAGGGTCAAGTTGTGGAGACTATCCATAGTGATGAAAAAGATGCATATATGAACCTATTATTTAAAGAGCACTTTGCAAAGGCCTGATGGCATGTTGGGACTCTACTTCAAGGATATATACCATATGGATACTTTAAAGAGATGACTTATGACGATGATGATGATAACAGTCACTTGTTATGCACTTTTGAGCTTGAGTGGGGGTAGATTTCCTTTGTCTTTGATAGGTGTTTTAGTTGACATGCTCAAGGATAAAATAGTATTTCTATGGGATTAAACATTAGTGGTTAAGGTTTATCAAGATTTGTGGGGATATCAAATACATAGGCACTATGAGATGAACATATGCTTCCTACTCCACTATTGGGTATATGAACATATCACCATCTTATGACTAGTTGGATTATTGTGTTATACATGGCATCAAGTCAAATCTAGAGTAGGATTTATGAGATGGATATTTGACATGGTATTGCCATGAGTAGGTGAGGAGGTGTGGGATTTGGCATAGTTTAGGTAGTGATTCAATGTACTTTATGATGGGGAGATTGTTTAGAGACCATATATAGGCTTACTAACATGGATGGGGTTTAATGCATAGATTTTTTTGGTGGAGATTATTAGATGAATTTATAAGAGGTGAGAGTAGGAGATAGAGATGATCCCCTTTGACCATGTGAGGAGATAGTATAGATTGGTAGAGGGGGTCTTGGGAGCTTTTTATAGATATAAACATGAGGATGCATAGGCACCATATCTAGTAGATGAAGAATCACTATATGAAGAGCTACCAGTTCTTATAAGAGTTGATGATGCTAGGGTAACTTAGGAGTAGATTGTTTAGTGATAGAGAAAGTAGTGGTTGGGGGGATATAAAATAGGGTCCATCTAGAGGAGATGGTGGATATAAATAGGCTCTATATGTGGAGATAGGAGGAGGATGAGTCAATGGAGATGGATGCCCCTTATAGATAGGCTATGATTGTAGATACTAGTTATTATAACCAAGGAGAGAGATTATGCATGAGGATAACTAGTACTAAGGAGCCAAAGATAATCTCTAGGTACATCTAGTCACTATCACATATGAGAGATTCTATGCAGGGGTAGATAGTGAATACTACTTATGAGAGGGATGGGTTATAGGTAAAGGTGACCTTGGTATTAGCTAAGTGGGATGATCTAAGACAAATAGGAGGATGAGAACCTATGGGACCATATCAAACTATTTTAGTATCAAGGTATGTGGTGATAGTGGAGGAGTTGAGATACTATGAGAGTCACATTTTTAATAGTCTCCTAGATGTGCCTCAATATGAAGAGTATAAAAAAAGTGAGTTATGTCAAGGAGACCTAGTAGTACTACACCTAGTGGTGGCACAAAATCTACAAGTTCTTAGATAGGTCAAAGGGATGGATAGGATATAGGGGATAGTAGTATCCCTGCACCATAGACCATGGGACTTTTGTATGATTATGATTTTGATTCTGAATTACAAGCTAATGTAACAAGATGTATATAATATTTTGAGGGATATGGACATTATATATAAACACACACATAAACATATCATTTTGATTTGAGTTATGATATTTTTATGATGATGTATGATGTTATGGTTAATTATGCTTCTTAGATGTTGCTCATGTGATGATTCATTTTATGATGTTTATGACATGTTTAGATGGTTTAGAATTTTTCATACTAGTAGGTTCATGCTTATTTTAATTTCTTAGATGTGGATGTTAATGAATCTATGTAATCTCATACTTAGATAGATATATGATTCGATAACATAATGGGTTGATTCACTTATGTAGTTTAGAAAAATTACTAAATTTTGTTATTAACTTTATGATAAAAAGTTATAATGGATTTTATGTGATATAATTAATTTAGTTTAGGCATGATGATAAACAATATCACTGATATATATATGGGATGTTAGAAAAATGATATATGATGTTAATGTAATATACGATGATGGTCAAAATAGGATGTTTTATTGATAATAAAAACACCTAAATAAAGTGAGTGGATGGTTATAAAAAGTGGAAACCATTTAATAAAACACATAATGCTCTGACATAATACAATGTTATTAATTTTATTTAATATGATTGATGTTTTAAAATGTTAAAAACCACTGTAACATGTAGATTAATTTATTTAATAGGCTATATGTAAGAAGAGAAAATAAATTAGAGAAGAACATTTAAACAATCAAAAGACAAATGTCTTAATAAATGCATCAAAAAGTAGGTATGGAAAATAAGGAGACACAATGTTCCTTTATTGGCTAGGACCAAAAATAGGAAGGTGGATTGGCTTATGAACATAAGCCATTATTATGCTTCTCATTATCACTTGTTGTTTGTTTAAGAAGTTTCTTGATCACATACTATCAAGTAAGCTCACAAGCCCTTATTTTATGGAAGGTAAAAGGGGGATGGATTATAGTGGAACCTTCTTAAGGGGATAGTTTTCCCCTTTTGTAGGTGATTAAAGAGCCATTATAAACAAGTCTATGTTTTATTTGGTGTAGATCGATTGATTTGGGAAGTCTACCCTTTTACTTTTGTGAAATCTAATTGTAGCTTCCAAATTTTTTTCTTTTTTTAGAATTTTGACTATGGGTCCTATTGTTTTGGTTCTTCTTAGGAGGTTGGGGAATTTGATCAATGTGAGAAACTTCTATGACATTACTTGATTTTATAAATTTTTAACTTAGCCATCCTTCAAGAGAGTGGTATAAGCTTTTGATTTGTTAATCTTGGATATATATCCTTTAAGGGATAAGTCTACCTTATTTTAAGAAATTTTAAGTTGTTTTGGTAGTTTTCCTTTAAGGGAGTAGTCTGTAATGCTAGAGGTCACCCATAAGATATATAGTATTTTTTATTTTTTTAGAAATATAATTTCTTATATCAACTTAAGGATAACCTTTATGAAGACAAAAATATAACACAATAAGGTTAAATAGTGGATGAGAGGATGCTTTAAGAGATAATAACCATGGGATTCCAATCTATTATGGATAAAAAGTATCCATGAGGATCATGCCATGGGTAGACCTATGGTATCCATATTTAGGACTGAGGATAAAATTATGATAGATAATCACATGATTATATGATTTAATTAGTTATCCTCAAAAGAAGGGGTTTAAGGTGAAAATATTGTAAAAATAAGGGACAAGATTAAGTTAGACATAAAGAGATCTTGAACTTGTTTTAAAAAACTAATGGACATAGATGTGAAGCATTAAGGGAATCAGGTTATAGTTTTCCTTTAAGAGATGATAAACAATAAGCTTCCAACCCATACTTATGCATTATAATATATGGTCCAATCCAATTGAAAGCAAACCTGCCCCACTTTCTTCTTTCTATGTTGGTTACATGTTGATTTTTATTTAAGATGAGGTCTCTAATATTGAACTCTCATTATCTTAGGTGCTTGTTATAAGCATGGTTGATTCATTATTGATAGACATGAAGATGGTTAAGCACACCCAAATAATGCTCATAAAGTAGCTCAAGTTAGGCTAAACATTTTTGATGATAGTTGACCTTTGAGATGATATCCTTTAGGGATATACAAAAGGGAGGGAATTTTGACTTCAAGAGGTAAGACAACCCTGCTCCAAAGATAAGTGAGAAAGGGGTAGCACCTATAGGGTTTTGAATGCTAGTTTGATATGCCCATAGGGTGAAGGGAATGTGTAAGTGCCAATCCCTATCAGATGCATTGACCATTTTAGTTAGCATTTTATTAAGTATTTTGTTAGAGGATTCAACCTATCCATTAGCTTGAGGATGATATGGGGATGAGAATCTTAACTTAAAGACAAATTTGGCATAAATATTGCTTACTTTATTATCTTTAAATGATTTTTCATTATCAGTGATGATTTTGTGTGCAACATCAAAGTGGCAGATGATATGATGGTTAATGAATTTGAAAATTTTATCGACTTTGGTTGAGATGAAGGGAATAGTCTCTACCCACTTGGTGAACTATTATATCATAGTTATGATAGAATGATGTCCCTAAAAATAATGAGGCTTTATTTCACCAATGAGATCTTATCCCCACTGAGAGAAGGGCCAAAAATATTTAGGGACTTAAAGACCATGACTAGGAATGTGATACAAATTACCATGTTGTTGACACTTGAAACACTTATTTACATAATAAAAATAGTATTGGTTTACTCTAGGTTAATAATATACAAGGTGAAGGATGCATTTATTAATATATATACCAATAAAGTATCCTCCATAGATCCCATCATGCATTTCCTTGATGGTGTGAGAGATTTCATGACTATGTAGGCATCTAAAAAGAAAACCATTAAAGCTTCACTTGTAAAGGATTCCATATAGTATGGTATAGTGATAAGTAACCTATATAAATGATCATTTATCATTTCTAGAGATATTTTAAGGGATGATGGCTAAGGTGAGGTAGTCAAATATTTGCTTATACCAAATATCATATTGGGCCTCTTCCATAGTGCAGAAGGAAGGGAGGTTCGATTTGGTATAAGAGGGATTGATAAGGTGATAGATGGTGATAAAGAGTTTATAATTGGAAGTTGTAGATGATATTTTGGAAATAAGAGAAGCCATGGTATCAGTGAACTTGTTCATAGATCAAGTAGTGCCTTGAAGATGTTAATGATCAAATGACATCAAGAGTATATGTACCAATTATTTGTACTTTTTTAAAACATTATTTTTACATTGATAAAAACTATTAATTTGGTTGACCATAAGTTGGGAGTCATATAATTTTTTTATTGATTTGACTCCCAAGGATAAATCTATTTAGAGACCTAGATAAATCTATTTAGAGACCTATAACTAGGGCCTCAAATTCAACTATGTTGTTGGTGTAATCAAAATAAAGTTTGAAGGATAATGGAAGAAGTTCACCATCAAGGGGAATAAGGATGATGCCAACACCCCTAATATGTTTACACTTTAATCCATCAAAGAACATGGTCATCTAATAAGTAATGTCCTCTTGAGAGATATTTGTGATAGACTCATCAGGTAACTCAAGAGAATAAGGTTGGTTGTATATTAAAGGTGTTTTAGCTAATTGGTTGGTAATGATATTCCTTTTGATTAAATTTTGTTATAGGAACTCAATATCAAACTTAGCTAAAAACATGAGCCATATAGCCATACTTTGATTTTGATATGGCTTAGAATGCATATACTTGAGTGGGTTGGTGTTGGCATTGATAAAGGTTTTGTGGTTAAGGAGGTAGTGATGGAGTGTAGAAGCCATAAAAACCAAAGTGAAGAAAAATTTATCAATATGTGTATAATGAGTCTCATACTCTATAAGTGTTTTACTTATATAGTATACTACTTGTTATATATGTTAATCATCATGATGTGCACACATGGCCCCTAAGAAATGGTCTATGGCAAAAATGTGTAAGTAGAAGGGTTGGACCTCCTTTGGAGGGAAAATAATAGGTGGCAAAAGAAGGTACTCTTTAAGTGAGTTAAAGGAATTTTGATAGTCTTTGTTCCACTTAAAAGAGATGCCATTCTTAAGAAAGTGATGGAAAGGTAACATCTATCAGATAATTAAGAGATAAAGCAAAAAATGGATTGGAGCTTCCCCTAAAAATTATGGAGTTACTTGAGGTTATTAAGAGGAAGCATGTTGAGTATTGCCTTGACTTTAGTGAGATCAACTTATATTCCATGAAGAGAAACAATAAAACCAATAAATTTCCCTAATAAGACCCTAAAGATGCATTTCTTGGGGTTAAGGTAGTCATGAAAATGGATAATGCATTCGAAGATAATCTTAAATATTTCCAGATGACCCTTACAAAATTTATCCTTTTCAAATAGGTCATCTACATAGTCCTCCAGGGATTTATGAATAAGGTCATGAAGATATAGGTCATAGTATGTATGTAAGTTAACCCAATGTTATTTAGACCAAAAATCATGACTCTATAGTAGAAAGTTCCCCATAGGTTGATAAAGGTAGTTTTATGTTGATATTATAGGGTAATTAAGACATGATTATAGCCATAGAATCTATCCATAAGATATAGAATCTCATGGTTGATAGTTAGATCAAGAAGATGGTAAATTCTTGGTGAAGGGAAGTCATCTCTTTTATAGGCAAGGTTAAGATCACAAAATTATACACAAATACAAAGTCCCCCTATTACTTTGGTGATAGGCATGACATTTGAGACCTATTGGGGATAATCAATGGGTTGGATGAAGTTTACGAATAAGAGGCATTGAATCTCTTCTATGATAAAAAGGTCAATGTGAGGGTGCATCCTTCAAATATTTTACCTAATAAGCTTAGCATCAAGGTTGGTGACAATGTTATGGATGACTATGTAAGGGTTGATTCTTAGCATATCACTGTAAGAGTAAGTGAATGCTATGTTATAGTCTAATGGAAAGGAAGACAAATCTTGATGCTTTGAGGAATCTAAGGATTGGTTGATTTTGAATATGTGGGGGTTATCATGAGTGCCTAGGTTGACATTAATAGTGGATTTTTTCAACATAGTTAATGTCTAAAAAGGTAGGGATTTATGAATAAAGGAATATTTAGCACCAAGATAGGTGAGAAGGGAATTATCATCTTAACACTAAATAGTATTAATGATAGGAGAATCATCTTCTACCATCTCAAGATGAGTCAGAGGAATGGTTCTAGTTTCCCCATCCTTTTGATAGGTCAAGGGTGCCAAACTAATCATATTGATAAAAATTTTAGGGGGAATGGAATCGATATCCTTAGATTTCAAAGGAAAATGGGTTGGTAGGGATGAGATTTCTTCCTTAATGATGGCAATGGAAGTTTGGTTGGGTGGCTCTTCTAGTGAGATGAATCCAAGACCATATAGATCGTGATGTTTCTAAGTAATTCATGGTAGCAACTTGTGTGTTCCATATTCATAGTGACCTAAAATGAATCCCTTCCAAGCACATCGATGGAGGTATGTCCTAGTAAATTGTAGTTTATCTAAGAAGAGAAATTGGAGGTGAATGGTTTAACAAAAGAGGAGGCATTAGAGGTTAAAAGTGGTTGATCAAGTTCCCCATATATGAGATTTGTTTGGAAATTGGGAAGACTAAAAGGAAAGATGGTTCTAAGTTTGAAATCATAACTAGGATGTTGGTTAAGATTTTCATATTCTTAGGGATTAAGAAGGGCATCTAATGTTAGTATGCAATACTCCCCAAGTGAGAAACATTGGAATGTGGATTCCAAGGGGTATTTCATGGGGATTTGGGAGGAAGGTATGGATGATCTTATGGAAACTTGGTTGATGGAATATTAAGGGGATGAATATTTTAATGGGATGAGAACATCACGGTAATTCATATTGCATGACTTAAAAGGATTAGGGTCAGTTGGAATGACATGGACTTGACCCTCATGATCAAACTTGATGCATTGATGTAAATTTGATGACACAACCCATGGAATGGATCTAAAGGCATCTAAGTAATACATTATATTAAAAATATCCTTACCACATATAAAATCTCAAAAAGATTATAAGGAACTAATGTATATGAAGGATGACCATCCTTAAGGTTGTTTCCATGTTATCATTAAAAGATTAAAGTATAATGGTAGTTTTTGACATGATGTTATCCAAGAGTTTAATTTGATCATATGCATTGGAGGAAATGATATTAATGCTAGCTCCCCCATTAATCATAACCCTCTTGATTTGAATTTGGTTGATGTGGGTAGTAATAAAGAGGAGAAGATTTAGATCATCTAGATGAATAGGGGGTATCTCTAAATCCTAGAAGGTGACAAGGGTAGATAACTAAAGGGATCTAAAAAGTGATGTTAGATGTCATGGATATTCAAGTTGAACCCCTATAGATTGAAAGGCTTCCATCATGACTTGATGGGTTTAGGGGGTGAGGTCTGGATTAACTCATACAAAGTCATATTCATTAGTGTTAGATGAAGTTATTTTAGAACTAACCTATGTATTAGTTTGGAAGGGTTGGATTGGGGTGTACCCAATATAGAAATATTTGGCTTGGTTGAATGTGTTTGGGGTGCTTTGATGGAAGAATGTTATGTCCATGGGATGGACACCTTGGCTTTCCCTTTATCCTTTTGTGCTTTTGATTGAGTGACCACATGAATGGTATGGATTTAGAGGGTATGTGGACTAGTAGATTGCTTCAATTCTTCCACAATATTAGATGAAAGTTTTGGGATAGGTTGATGTGGGGTGGTAGATTTTTGTTTTTGGATTGGAGGTGGGCACATGGGAATTTCCTCTATTAAAAAATAATCTACATCACATAGTTTTTGGATTATGTCTTAGAGAGATTTTCAATTCTCCATGTCATGTCTAGGTGTTTAATAGTATATGTAAATCCAATTGTCATTAAACAAAGATATATTTGGACTAATATGATCAAATTTATTGATGAGAGGTAAGACCAAGTAATAATATTGTAACAACCTTCATAATATGGTAGACTAGGATTTTGGCAAGGGTGGCAAGGAGGTGGAAGTTTTGGTTTTGATGGTTGGGGTGGATACCTTTTTAGGGGTAGGATTAATGGATGGAAATTTAGGTAGTGGAATGATTTTTATAGATGGTTTTGAGGTTGAGGGTTTGGTAGGAATAGGTGGAAGTGTATCTAGAAGTGGAGGTTAGACTTGTGGCTTCTTTAGAAGTCTTGGTATTTTTAAAAAGGTGTAAGGGTGAGGTCCTAAAATTGATGAGGGATGTGGCCATAGAATCAAAGGTAAATTTTAAATGAGAGGTAAGGTGGTTTTGGATTTTTGAATCCTAGATGATTCAATTTTATTTTTTGGCTTGGCTTACGGAATTCTAGGTAGGATTACTAGTGTCAAGTCTTATTTCAATGGAGGATGGGTAAGATTCTAAGTGGAAAAGACACCTAGGTTATTTATGTGATTTAATGGGTTATTAGAAGTTACTTTGTTTATCTTTCAATGAGTTGGGTTGGAAGGCTTAGCTAAAGTTTGGGAGGTTCAGGTTTTTGTTGGTTTGGTTGAGGTAGTGGTGGTTTCACTTGTGAAGGTTGAAGGTTGGGTGGATAATGGTATGATTGGTGATTATTTATTGGTTAGGTATGGTAGTCCAAGGTGGTGATAAAACATGGCTTGATAAAGGTTTAGTTGAGATAAAAACTCTTGATTTTGGACCAGCTTGAAAATGGTTTATAAATAGGCCTAATTCCTTGAATAGTGGACTCTAAGGATAGACCAAGTGGAGGTGGGATGATAATATTTTACTTCTCTTTTGTCAATGGTTCTAAAGATTCAAAAGGTGATTATTCCATGGAAGGGTTGGGTGAAACAATCTTTTCCTTAGTTATGATTTCCTAAGGAAGGGTAGATAGCTCTAACATGGAAGAAAAGGGCATGAGAGTGATAGTTTCCTCCTTTGTTATGCTTTCCAAAGGAGAGATTGGTGATTACACTACCTCAATATGTGGAGAAGGGATGGTGGTTTACTCCTTTTCTATGATTTCCAAAGTAAGGGTAGGTGATTCCAATACCTCAATAAGTAGAGAAGAGATGGTGGTTTCTTAAATTTTTATTCTTTCCAAAGGAGATATGGGTATTTCCACATGGAAGTGAGTGGAGAAGAAGTGATGGTTTGAGACATGGGTTCATTAACTATAAGTTCCTTAATAGTAACATTAATTATATGAACCTCATGATTGTGATATGTTTATGCATTAGTATGTTCATTATTCATGGAAGGTGGGTGGTTTGGGAATGGTTGCTAGAAGATGTCAAGTGATTTATTGGGGGGTTCATTTGGGTTATCGATCATAAGCTCACCCTTGTCAATCAAGTACTAGACAATGTTTTTAAATTGTTTACATCTATAAACATTATGTCTAATGACATGGTATAAGCTACACATCTCATTTCCTTTATACCAACTTGGTATAGGATGAGAGAAATCAAATTGCTAAGGCAATTTGATTGGAGGAAGTTGGATTATGGATGCCTTTAATAACTTATCCAAAAAAAAATGTAGGACTCCCCTAGTGGATTATATTGATTTTGTATAAAGTGCTTTTGGAATTTATCATTTTGGTTGGAAGAGGTGGAGGGGTTAGATTGGCTGAAAACTAGATGAGTAGCCATTTTAAGCATAATGGCATTTTTTGTTCCTTTAGATTTGGTGTTGGTGTGATTTGTAAGTTTAAACGAAGCTTAGTTGGATTTAAAACTAACATTTTTATTCCTCAACTTAATTTTTCCTTCATTAATTCCTCTAATATCCAACTTTCTATACATGTTAAATGCCTCATCAAAGGTTTGGAAGGTTTGAACTTGTAAGGTGGATGAGATGTGTTTAGCACATGCTCAAGATAAAAGCTCAATTAACTTAGGTTAGGGTAAGGAGAAGGAGATTTGGTTGATTAACTCTGTCCAATGAGAAATAAAGCTGGTAATTAACTCACCATCAAATTCCCAAATGGAATATAAGTTGTTGATATAAACTTTATTAGAAATATTGATATAGAAATGATCCAAGAAGGTTTGAGTTTGTTGAGAAAAATAAAAGAGGGAGTGCCTATTGATGGCACTATATCGGTCAAATGTAGGTATGGATAAGGACATGGGTAATGTTTGGATAAGAAGAGAATCATTGTAGGAAATCATATAACATGAATGCCTAAATTCTCTGAGGTGTTATTGGTGATCTTCCTTGCTTTGGAATTTAGCAGATTTGGGAAGCTTAAATTGTGCAAGGTATGGATGAATTGGCATGGAAATATGGATGGGATCATTACAAATTTGATCATATGATAAGAGATTATGGGTCCCAAAAATGGATGATTCTATATTTGTCATCTTGTCTATAAACATCTTGATGAGGTTAGTTTGCGATGGTGCACCCCCATAATTATAAGGTATGTTTTACTAGTGTTGTGAGGGTGAAATATATTAGTAATTAGTATAATTTTGGGAAGAGGACACATATTATTAATTATCTATGGAAGGTTGTGAAGAGGCCACATATTGGTAAGTAGCCACATAAGGTTGGGAAGATGGAGGAGGCATATACCCTTGTGGGTTTGGGATATAGCCTGAGTTAAGTGTAATAGGAATTTGTAGGGTTATAGGCATGGTTGGGTTGGTTGGTTGAAGGTGTATAGTCACCTTAGTGCCTATGGGTGGGAGAGTAGATGGTATAAAAACCACTAAATTTTGGAAAGGGGTGAAAGATGGTTTTTGAGAGGTAAGTGGTGCTTGGGTTTCCATAGGTTGAGTTGTTCCTTTATTAGAAGGGTTAGTGATGGGGTTAATAGGGTTAAAAGGTTCTTGGTTATTGATTGGTAGAAGGAATTGGTTTTGGGTAATGTTAGTGGAAGGGTTGTTCATGGAAGAATAAGCTTGGGTTACCATGGATTGGGTGGTGGAGATAGTGGCAACTGAGGTCTCACCCATAAGGTAAGTGGACATGCCATAGGGTGGTTCAATAAAAGGAACCAAAGAAGAGATATGGTTAGCAATGGTGGAAAGATAATGTTATAGACCCATGAGTTTATTATCAAGAAGGTTGGTAAAATCCATATCTCCTCAGGTAAAATATTGAGGCATATCAAAACTCCTAAAATGGTTGGGGGAACTTTTTGTATCCATAATGTGCTCCATGGATGAGGAAGAAGAAGATGGGTGGTTGGTGTTAGAGCATAAATATCTATTGAGAGTGGGGTGAATTAGTAAATTGATTAAATTAGTCCTCTTAATACATTTAATGTAGATTAAAACATATATGGAGAGCTCACACACATAAATATGCATAACACCCAATGTACATAGAAAATACAATATGGGAAAATCCACCATGAGAATAGATGTTAGAATATACTATTCTAATCCACCCTCACAATCATGAACCTCACTATTTATAATGCTTAAGGTCATTGAACCTAAAGAGATGCCAATCCCTTGATTTAGTGCTTGTGACACTTGACACTAACATGTACACTCTCAGGTACCTTTAACATATTGAATTTGCTATACATCATTGAATATTCATCATATGATTTAGTGCTAGCCATTGATCAATCTTAGATAATTCTTAAGTTGAGGAATTATTAAATATTAAAGTCTTTGATGATTTCTCAAAGTTGGTAATTACTAGGTTGAAGGGGCTAATTTCACAATGATGAAAAAGGCTTAAGTTGTAACTTAAGTAACCAGTTCTTGCCTATATACAATTAACATTAAAATATAAGTGCCTATAAATTCCATGACTAAAAACCATAGGGTTTTATTAAGAATCCCTAATAATTAATAAGAGATAAAATAAATCATTATTGAACTCATTTCTCTTCATCTAAACTTGTGGACCATATATATGAGATGCACTTGAAAAACCCATAATGGATCTTCTATCAATTTCTATAAAAATGTCTAAAAATGGTCTCTATAAAATCATGAAAACATTATATGACAATATTGCAACTTATAATATGCAATTATAAGACATGCTCTTCTCTTCATCAAACCTATCTAATCCTCTAACATGTATGACATCTATAATGTCAACAATCTCCCTTTTGGCATCAAATGATAATCATATTTCTAATATTTGGGAGGTATATTTTGGTTTTCTTGGTTTCTAACTTGTTGCCTTGTAAAAACCATGAAATTAAAGGTGGAAACAATCTCACACACTCAAAAAGAGAGAGAAAAATAAAAGATTCAAGGAAATCACACATACATTAAGAGTACGTTAAATCCTATAATTATTTTTATCTAACTTTTAGGCTTATGCCTCAATTTAGAAGTTTATGAGACTCAACATGGCTTATAGAATGGGTACTATAATAAAAAGTGTAAGGATGGTTTTGAGTTAGTTTAATGCTTTGAATATATATACTAGAATTTGGTACATGGATTGATATTGAGGCCTACCCCCTTAATTCACACATTTTAGTGATAAGGGTGTTGGGTGCTTAGCCAAGAGATAAAAAATAACTAGAGTATATGCTTACCTAGTGTACTAAATTTTTGTTTCTCTCCTTGGTAGTAAATTCCAAGTGGGATAGCCAAGGGTGAAGGTTTATCACTAGGTGTTGAAATCCTAGTTAGGCCTTATGTCAATGTTTTATGAATTATTTGTATGAATATTTTGGTATTGTGTGTGTGCGAAAAAAGTGATTTTCTATGAGTTATTTCACCATTTTATTTTAGACTATGTGATCTAACCAAACAAGTAATCAATGGATTCAAGTTATTTTTAAAATGAGTACAAGAATACCTATAATGCACCTAAATGTGAAATGAGAATGCAAGTCCTAATCCTAGGATGAAATGAAAATTTTACCTTTTATAATAAATTAAAGAAGAAAAAAACTTGATTTGGAGAAGAAGAAATTGAAAACTATGATTTCCAATGAAGAAATAATATTTTAGTTTTAAAAATAAAAGAATTACAATGGATGACTATTTCACTAATATAAATAAATGTCCTAAAACATTATGAACCCAAGAAAACTATAGGGTCCAATTGGGCATGCCATAATGTTTCACTATGTTTTGTGTTTATTTTCTTTTTTTTTTAGAAAATAAGTAAAAACTTTAAATAAGGGTATGGTTTAGAATAACCTAGATTTAGTTGCATGCTCATGATCTAGTCGATATAGAAAAATCCTCTTTGGCTTGGGATGATGGCCTACAATAAGAAAGGAGATATAAATGGATTGATTATAAATATAGGTGGGTGGATTTCCTTGAAAAATTCTAGATCTAAGAAGTACTAGACTTCATTAGAGGGCTGCCAAACCACTCTTTGAAAAAGTTAAGTTCTAAAAATGAAAAGAGATGTATTTCATAAAGTAATAAAAAATAATCAATCAAAATGAAAGAAATAATTTTAAAGATAAATGAGTTATCTTATCAAAATAACATTAAATTGTTAAAAACTAA